>CAWUFW010016418.1:0-310423 GCA_963921515.1 Calotriton arnoldi | reverse complement strand
TGAGTCAGTGGCAGGAGATGGGATATGTGTGTACTGACCCAGTGGCAAAGAGGGTGAGGGGAGCCACACTGAGGAGACCTCAGCTACAACCACCTCGGCTGAGGAACACAGCATCTCCAGTGAGGACTCCCTTGTGGAAAAGGGTGTCAGCAGACCCCAGACAACATCGAGCGAGTCTGTCCCCGCCACCACCACCATCACCACCCTCCCATCTGCTCCCATCCCAGAGGTCCGTGGAGGCCCCCGTGTAAGGGAGCATGTCTCCTTTGTGCCAGGCACCGCACCCCCTGCCCCTGTCTCCCCTGCTGCCCTGAGTTTGGAGTCTGTGGACTTGCTGAAGCAGCTCCATGTAGGGCAGACAGCGTTGCTGAGTGTCCTCCATTCCCACACCAGTCTGTTGACACAACTGGTGTCCTTCATGGAGGGCATCTCATCAAACATGTCTGCCCTACATCGGACTATTCAGGCCATGGCCTCCACACAGACGTCAGCAGTGTCCCTCCTCCAACAGTCACTCACCCCTCCTACCTCTGCCACATCCACAATCCCCACTTCCATACCTGTCCAACGCACACACACACCAGCACCGGCACGCACCACAACAGACACAAGCAGCACACAGCCACGCAAGCCAAAATCCAGAACACAGGCACGCACACTCCGGGGACTGATGGCATACACACAGGGGATGGGTCACAGATGCACAAACAGACATCCACAAGCATTTGACAACATCCCCTGAAATTACAACGAAAACAGCCATGGATGACAACCTAATGACCAGTAGTCTGCCATGCACCTACATCCCAGTAAACCCAGGGAAAAGAAGTCTGATGAACACAGGACAACTCAGCAAGTGCACATAACAGGAACATCTGCATGGAACACAGGCTGAGTCGAAAAAAGGGAAGGGAACACACACAGACATGCTCACACAACACACACCATGTGCACAGGCAATGCCATGGAATGACACAATGCCATGAGGGGTATCCACTCCTGGGGAATGTCAGCTGTGAAAAATGTTGTTTGTGCAGGGTCCTGTCATGCCAGCACACCACTTGCACAGTGAGCCAACAATTACAACACAATGAAAGCTCTGGTCACAGCAACATGTGTACGGGAGTGTCCCTTCAGTCATCTGCACATACGCAATACACATGTAGAGATAGTTGCACTGATGACACAGATGACTTGTGTACCATGGATACACAAACCTGCCTGTCCAGTGTAGATGGGCCCAGTCAGGGAATCTCACCATGTGCCCAAATGTAAGTACAACATATGTGCAACAGTGTATGCCAAAGATGTGAAGTAGCAAACCCAAAGAGATAATCCTGGTTACAACATTTTACAATCATTACACCCTGTAAGTGCAGCAAAGGATGTCATGGATACATAGCAGAAAAGTACACATATCCCATGGACCACATGGAGTCCATCACATCAACAAATCATCCTGTTGTACCTTTAAAACACAAGTACAACATCAAGTCCATGATACTCATCATCAACATCATGTACATTAGATGCAACAACAATGGATAACAACAATTTGCTTTATTAAAAAATAAAACTCCTCAAAACTGGTAATTCGAGTCCACAATATCAAAAGGCCAATGGCCAGTCCATTTCTCAATTCAACCAGGGTGACATGTGACAAGTTGTCACCCATTGCTTGCCTGCACTGCTACGACCAGGGGACATCTCCCCTTGGAGGGGCATACATGGGGCAGGCCAGGCACCGCAGGGACAGGATCAGGGGACAGCAGAATGGGGCAGGGGAGGGGTGGTGGGTGCTGGAGTGTCACCAGCAACTGCAGTGGAGGTGTCTGACACAGTGGGCACCGTCACAACTGCAGGGATGAAGTCAGATGGGGTGGTTGCCGGCACCACAGCAGTGGGCAGGTCAGATGGTGTGGACGTGGTCTCCACTGCAGTGCCAAAGTCAGACGGGGAGGATGAGCTCTCCACTGCAGTGCCAACCTCCAAAGTAGTGTCATGGGGTCCAGGTGAGGTGGGCAGGACAGAGGGGGGAGACACGGACTCCACACCAGTGGCAGGAACAGGCTGAGCGTGTGAGGTGGGGGTGGAAGTGCATGTGGTAGGGGCTAATCATTTTGGGGATGCAGTATCGGTGTGTGGGTGAACCAGGGGCAGTGTGTGGCTGGGGGACCTGTGGAGTGGTGGCCTGGGGGCTGCAGGACAGAGACTGTGTGGTGGAGCTGCGGGATTGTGGTGGGGTCTTGCTCTTCCTAGTCCGGGGGACTTGCGGATGGGGGCCTCAGTGTCCGTGCGCCTGGGGGAGGGTGTCCGTGTGGCAGGGAACTCCCCCTCTGTGTGGTGACTTCCTCTTCCCCTTGTGAGTTGGAGCAGATGGATCGGTGGGGAAGAGGCCATGGTCACAGAGGAAGAGCTGCTGGGAAGGGGGGGTTGCAGGTGAGGCAAGGGAAGGGGTTTTGGAGGGAGAGGCATCTGAGGACTGCGGAGTGCTTGTGGATGTCTGTTTGTGCGTCTGTGACCCATCCCCTGTGTGTACGCAGTCCTCAGATGCCTCTCCCTCCAAAACCCCTTCCCTTGCCTCACCTGCAACCCCTCCTTCCCAGCAGCTCTTCCTCTGTGACCATGGCCTCTTCCCCACCGATCCATCTGCTCCAACTCACAAGGAAGAGGAAGTCATCACGCACAGGGGAGTTCCCCTGCCACACGGACACCCTCCCCCAGGCGCACGGACACTGAGGCCCCCATCCGCAAGTCCCCCGGACTAGAAAGAGCAAGACCCCACCACAATCCCACAGCTCCACCACACAGTCTCTGTCCTGCAGCCCCCAGGCCACCACTCCACAGGTCCCCCAGCCACACCCTGCCCCTGGTTCACCCACACACCAATACTGCATCCCCAAAATGATTAGCCCCTACCACATGCACTTCCACCCTCACCTCACACGCTCAGCCTGTTCCTGCCACTGGTGTGGAGTCCGTGTCTCCCCCTCTGTCCTGCCCACCTCACCTGGACCCCATGACACTACTTTGGAGGTTGGCACTGCAGTGGAGAGCTCATCCACCCCGTCTGACTTTGGCACTGCAGTGGAGATCACGTCCACACCATCTGACCTGCCCACTGCTGTGGTGCCGGCAACCACCCCATCTGACTTCATCCCTGCAGTTGTGACGGTGCCCACTGTGTCAGACACCTCCACTGCAGTTGCTGGTGACACTCCAGCACCCACCACCCCTCCCCTGCCCCATTCTGCTGTCCCCTGATCCTGTCCCTGCGGTGCCTGGCCTGCCCCATGTATGTCCCTCCAAAGGAGACGTCCCCTGGTCGTAGCAGTGCAGGCAAGCAATGGGTGACAACTTGTCACATGTCACCCTGGTTGAATTGAGAAATGGACTGGCCATTGGCCTTTTGATATTGTGGACTCGAATTACCAGTTTTGAGGAGTTTTATTTTTAATAAAGCAAATTGTTGTTATCCATTGTTGTTGCATCTAATGTACATGATGTTGATGATGAGTATCATGGACTTGATGTTGTACTTGTGTTTTAAAGGTACAACAGGATGATTTGTTGATGTGATGGACTCCATGTGGTCCATGGGATATGTGTAGTTTTCTGTTATGTATCCATGACATCCTTTGTGCAATTACAGGGTGTAATGATTGCAAAATGTTGTAACCAGGATTATCTCTTTGGGTTTGCTACTTCACATCTTTGGCATACACTGTTGCACATATGTTGTACTTACATTTGGGCACATGGTGAGATTCCTGACTGGGCCCATCTACACTGGACAGGCAGGTTTGTGTATCCATGGTACACAAGTCATCTGTGTCATCAGTGCAACTATCTCTACATGTGTATTGCGTATGTGCAGATGACTGAAGGGACACTCCGTACACATGTTGCTGTGACCAGAGCTTTCATTGTGTTGTAATTGTTGGCTCACTGTGCAAGTGGTGTGCTGGCATGACAGGACCCTGCACAAACAACATTTTCACAGCTGACATTCCCCAGAGTGGATACCCCTCATGGCATTGTGTCATTCCGTGGCATTGCCTGTGCACATGGTGTGTGTTGTGTGAGCATGTCTGTGTGTGTTCCCTTCCTTTTTCGACTCAGCCTGTGTTCCATGCAGATGTTCCTGTTATGTGCACTTGCTGAGTTGTCCTGTGTTCATCAGACTTCTTTTCCCTGGGTTTACTGGGATATAGGTGCATGGCAGACTACTGGTCATTAGGTTGTCATCCATGGCTGTTTTCATTGTAATTTCAGGGGATGTTGTCAAACGCACATGGGACACATTCAGGATTCCCATTGGCACTTATGTGTTTCCAACATCATGTTGTTTTCCCTATGTGGTATCTGTCAGTGTGAGGCTCACTCGTATGTGTGTGTGACTACTCCCACTCATCAGGGTCATTGCTGCAATGTTGGAAGGTGTCAACATGTGTTCTTTTTGGGTCTCCTGTGGTTCCTCATTGGTGTAGGTGTGAGGCAGGGTTCCCAATGAATCGTGTTGTCTTCACATTATGCCCATGTTCCGCATACTGTGCAGTGTGGCAGACATTCACAGGTGTTGTTGACAGGCCATGTGTGTTGATTTTTGTGTACCTTAGACCCCCCACCACCCCTGGAATTGTAATGGGTGCTTGAGCAATGTCAACAGTCCCTGTGTGCCTAGCTGATGCACATTGTTGCAGATCAGGGTGTGTGGTGTTGAGGGTGGCCACATGTGAGTTGTTTCATGTCTAGGCCCCTACCTACATTTTGCACATTGGTTGCAGGACATGGCCAGTGATTTGTGTTTATGGAGGTGTGATGTGAGTTTGTTGTTCTGGACACATGACCCAGTGTGCACAGCTGACTGTGCTCCACAGTATAGGCAAAACAGACCTTTGTCATCACAGTGGGATTGGCGTACAGGCTACTGTCACCACAAATTAGGGTACTATAGGGTAGTGCTGTAGTGGGTCTGTCTCTTGCTGTGTTGGTTGCTGTTCCACCCAGCTTGTGTCACATGAATACGTTGCTATACCACTCATCTGACAATGTATGCTTGATCACAAAGGGGTGCCCAGTTCATTAGTTACTTTTTGTATGGCACTGTGGACACATCTGTGTGATTGGAGTTCATCCCACCCTCATGTGTTGTGTACTAGCCTGGGGACACTGAGACACACGCACGTGTTGTGTATGATATGCAGTGTGGGTCTGCCTGTCTGTGTTTGTGCATCTGCACCTCTGCATTGGTATTGCTTTTGCGTTCCATTGTGTGGATGTAGTTTGGAGGTTTTTCCCTAATGTCCATGCATCTTCTAGCTCATCATCCTGCACATTGCTCATGTTTGGTATGTCCCATTGCTGCCATGGTATGGGACTTTGTCACCTAACATCAACAGTCTCCACAGGATTCCTCAGTTTGTGTGTCTGTTCGTAGATATGTGTGTATGCATCATGATGCTCACTTTTCACATAGTCTAATTGGACACTGTGGGCATTGTCAGGGCTCATGGCCAATGCTTGTCTGCACATGGCAGAGGGAGTTCTTGTGATACACAGCAATCTTTGCCTCTCAAATCTATGTTTGTATGTGACACAACAACCACATTGCCACTACATTGGTTGTGGATTTGGGACCAGTGAGCACAAATGCTGGTCTGGTGATGCTGCTATTATTTTGTCCAGACTCTCCTTCTGGTCACTGTAGTGATGTGGGCTTTGGAACCCATTACCACAATGTTCCTGAGTTGCTGGAGTTTTGAACCCCACAGTCGTCTTTTGGGCACACATGTGATAATAGTCACATTGTATGTTCACAATCAGAATCAGTGTTGTGGGCATTTGGCACACACATACATAGAATCTTGCAAAGATGGTAGGGTTGGGGGTTTGCTTAGTCACCATATGTGTGTGAATGCTGGTGGTGCAGGGCATCCAGCCCCCTATGAGTGGGGATGTTAGTGGTGCAGGGCATCCAGCCCCATATGAGTGGGGATGGTAGTGGTGCAGGGCATCCAACCCCCTATGAGTAGGGATGTTAGTGGTGCAGGGCACCCAGCCCCCTATGAGTGGGGGGTACTGGTATTGATGGGCATCCAGCCCCCTATGAGTGGGGATGGTAGTGGTGCAGGGCATCCAGCCTCCTATGAGTGGGGATGTAGTGGTGCAGGGCATACAGCCCCTATGAGTGGGGATGGTAGTGGTGCAGGGCATCCAGCCCCCTATGAGTGGGGGTACTGGTATTGATGGGCATCCAGCCCCCTATGAGTGGGGGTACTGGTATTGATGGGAATCCAGCCCCCTATGAGTGGGGGTAATGGTGATTGATGGGCATCCAGCCCCTATGAGTGGGGATGGTAGTGGTTCAGGGCATCCAGCCCCCTATGAGTGGGGATGGTAGTGGTGCAGGGCATACAGCCCCTATGAGTGGGGATGGTAGTGGTGCAGGGCATCCAGCCCCCTATGAGTGGGGGTACTGGTATTGATGGGCATCCAGCCCCCTATGAGTGGGGGTTCTGGTATTGATGGGCATCCAGCCCCTATGAGTGGGGATGGTAGTGGTGCAGGGCATCCAGCCCCCTATGAGTGGGGAGGGTAGTGGTGCAGGGCATACAGCCCCCTATGAGTGGGGGGTACCAGTATTAATGGACATCCAGCCCCCTATGAGTGGGGGTACTGGTATTGATGAGCATCCAGCCCCCTATGAGTGGGGGTACTGATATTGATGGACATCCAGCCCCTATGAGTGGGGGTACTGGTATTGATGGGCATCCAGCCCCTATGAGTGGGGATGGTAGTGGTGCAGGGCATCCAGCCCCTTATGAGTGGGGATGGTAGTGGTGCAGGGCATCCAGCCCCTATGAGTGGGGATGGTAGTGGTGCAGGGCATCTAGCCCCCTATGAGTGGGGGTACTGGTATTAATGGGTATCCAGCCCCTATGAGTGGGGGTACTGGTATTGATGGGCATCCAGCCCCCTATGAGTGGGGGTACTGGTATTGATGGGCATCCAGCCCCTATGAGTGGGGATGGTAGTGGTGCAGGGCATCCAGCCCCTATGAGTGGGGATGGTAGTGGTGCAGGGCATCCAGCCCCCTATGAGTGGGGGTACTGGTATTGATGGGCATCCAGCCCCCTCTGAGTGGGGGGTACTGGTATTGATGGGCATCCAGCCCCCTATGAGTGGGGATGGTAGTGGTGCAGGGCATTCAGCCCCCTATGAGTGGGGATGGTAGTGGTGCAGGGCATCCAGCCCCCTATGAGTGGGGATGGTAGTGGTGCAGGGCATCCAGCCCCTATGAGTGGGGAGGGTAGTGGTGCAGGCCATCCAGCCCCTATGAGTGGGGATGTTAGTGGTGCAGGGCATCCAGCCCCCTATGAGTAGGGATGGTAGTGGTGCAGGGCATCCAGCCCCTATGAGTGGGGGGTACTGGTATTGATGGGCATCCAGCCCCCTATGAGTGGGGGGTAGTGGTATTGATGGGCATCCAGCCCCCTATTAGTGGGGGTACTGGTATTGATGGGCATCCAGCCCCCTATGAGTGGGGATAGTAGTGGTGCAGGGCATCCAGCCCCCTATGAGTGGGGATGGTAGTGGTGCAGGGCATCCAGCCCCCTATGAGTGGGGATGTTAGTGGTGCAGGGCATCCAGCCCCCTATGAGTGGGGATGATAGTGGTGCAGGGCATCCAGCCCCCTATGAGTGGGGGGTACTGGTATTGATGGGCATCCAACCCCTATGAGTGGGGGGTACTGGTATTGATGGGCATCCAGCCCCCTATGAGTGGTGATGGTAGTGGTGCAGGGCATCCAGCCCCCTATGAGTGGGGATGGTAGTGGTGCAGGGCATCCAGCCCCCTATGAGTGGGGATGGTAGTGGTGCAGGGCATCCAGCCCCCTATGAGTGGGGGGTACTGGTATTGATGGGCATCCAGCCCCCTATGAGTGGGGATGGTAGTGGTGCTGGGCATCCAGCCCCTTTTGAGTGGGGATGTTAGTGGTGCAGGGCATCCAGCCCCCTATGAGTGGGGATGTTAGTGGTGCAGGGCATCCAGCCCCCTATGAGTGGGCATGTTAGTGGTGCAGGGCATCCAGCCCCCTATGGGTGGGGATGGTAGTGGTGCAGGCCATTCAGCCCCCTATGAGTGGGGATGGTAGTGGTGCATGGCATCCAGCCCCCTCTGAGTGGGGATGGTAGTGGTGCAGGGCATCCAGCCCCCTATGAGTGGGGGGTACTGGTATTGATGGGCATCCAGCCCCCTATGAGTGGGGGGTACTGGTATTGATGGGCATCCAGCACCCTATGAGTGGGGGGTACTGGTATTGATGGGCATCCAGCCCCCTATGAGTGGGGATGGTAGTGGTGCAGGGCATCCAGCCCCCTATGAGTGGGGATGGTAGTGGTGCAGGGCATCCAGACCCCTATGAGTGGGGTTGGTAGTAGTGCAGGGCATCCAGCCCCATATGAGTGGGGATGTTAGTGGTGCAGGGCATCCAGCCCCCTATGAGTGGGGATGGTAGTGGTGCAGGGCATCCAGCCCCCTATGAGTGGGGGGTACTGGTATTGATGGGCATCCAGCCCCCTATGAGTGGGGGGTACTGATATTGATGGGCATCCAGCCCTCTATGAGTGGGGATGGTAGTGGTGCAGGGCATCCAGCCCCCTATGAGTGGGGATGGTAGTAGTGCTGGGCACCCCCCCCTAGATGTGGGCACTGCTGGTGGTGTGGACCATGCTACCCCTGTGGTTTTGCTTTTGCTGGTGGACGGCATGTCCCCCCCCCTATGTGTGTGTAGCATTTCGCGTGTTCGTGACGTTTGTTTGTGTGGATGTCTGACTTACCGTCTGCGATGTACGCGTCTGTTCATGATCCGGTCATAGATATACAGTACTGGGATGACCGGCGCGATGGGATTCATCATTGGTTCGTCTCGTACTTGCTGATTGTTGCTCCGTCTCGTACACGTTGTGAGTTGGTCCGTTTCGTAGCAGTGGATCGTGTTGTGGCGCGAAGCGGACCTGCTATTCATCTCTCCCGGATGCTGTGACATGCTGCTAGTGGTGACCCGTTCGGCGCGTAGGATTTGCGCATCGTACTTGTCCGGCCGGAAACTATTGTGGAAACTGCTTCCGGGCGACTCGGATGGGCGTTTGGATATGCGGCTCGTACGGGAAATGTTGCTGGAATCGAAGCCTACGTGTCGTTCGGAATTGTGGCACTTTTGCGCATCGTACTTCATCGCCCGGACGGACCGGCTCCCAGTACGAGTCGGTCGCAAGGTAAGGCTACGGACAGCTCTCGGAGGGCTGTCCGAGCGAGATCGGAATTGGCCTCTTAATGCAATTATTAAACTTCCACTCTGGAATCAGGTTGAGAATAACTTTCAACTCTAAGATTGTGGCGAATTTGATCTTGCAAAATCGTCCTTATTTCCTCAGTATAAGCACTGATGTCATTCGATTCCAGTCTGGGGCTGATAAAAATATGATTGGCATCAAAATAAGGGTTATGAGGAATGCAGTTTGAAAGCTGTTTTCTGTGGCTGAGAAGAGGAGGCAAAAAATACCGTAATGATGCCTGGAGAGGGGGGCAGATAGGTATCTTTTTTCTAAATACTGAAGCTCAGCTGACTCCTGATGTTGAGGGCGAAGTTAGAAGGTGAAATTGGCTTGCTGGTGCACCCAACTGTCATCGTTCTTTGGGGGACACAAGTCATCTGCACAGTTAGTAATGATTTAAAAGTGGCTTCCTGGAATGTTGCAAGTTTTTCCTGTTACCAAAATAAATTAGTGTTTTTGACAAGCTTGGAGGCTGGTATTATTTGTATCCAGGAAACCTGGGAAAACACACACTTCGATATGGACAACTATATGCACTTGACTGTCATGCTAACCCCTCTAGTAGAGGGCATGCTGGGGGGAAGTAGAAATTCTCTTAAGCACCAAGTGCAGCTGGTTCTACAGCAATTTCACTCACCCTTCTAAGATAATTCAAGGGGAAACTATTAGTGGGAATCATGTTCAATGTGCAAGTGACATGATACTCATAGAGAAAGTATATATCACCACAATGCTTATAACACTCTGCATTATTCCTATTAATTTCTGAGATAATGAATCAGGAGACATGTTTTCAGGTGTAATTGGTAGAACATTTTAACTTTAATATAGATAATCAGATTTTAAGGGCATTTGCGGACTAGGATAGGGAAGAGTCCTTCAAAATACCCCCTTCCATATTCCTCGAAAATATTAAACCAGATAAAAGAGGGCTTATCTTACTGGATGCTCTAAGAAATGAAGAATGTTTGATTGTGAATAGCAGAATTAATGATGACCCCCACCAAATATACGAAAAAGCAAAGGAGAGAGCGAGGATTGTTGGGGTACGTCCTGATCCCCTGGGTAAAGTTGCAAAAAAAGACCAGCCGGGACATCGGGAGACCGCAGTAGGTTGTATAACGGGAATCCTCATGGAACCAAATTGGTTTACCGGATGAGACCCCTCCTATACCCTGATTAGCTGCCCATATTTCCTCTTTATAGTTTTTGAACGGTGTCAGTAAGTATACCGACACCTAGTCCACACACCTTAGCGCGTGTGTTGGTACTACACCTCTCACGTGGCCTTCACTTTGCCACTCACGTTTTTATTCTCGGTCCTGAAGAAAGCCCACCTGAATTTTTTAACGGGCTGAAACATGTAGACCACATCACCTAAACAACTACAGACAGGGCCGGACTGGCTACCGGGCGTTTTGGCATGCTGCCGAGCTGGGGGCTGATGTCACTGCGGTGGGGGCTAATTTCGTTGATGGAGACCTGCGTGTGCTTCGAAATCAACAAAGCAAAACGAATTTCGTTCAGCACACGCAGGCCCCCATCAACGAAATCAGCCCCCAGCTCGGCAGCATGCCAAAACGCCCGGTAGCCAGTCCGGCCCTGACTACAGATTATCATTTCTTGTCAGTTGGCATCACATAGCTTTTAACCATACCCTGAGCCGCCACTAATAAATTTACTTGGCAAGGATTCTCAGAGGTATTTTTAACACTCACATCACACACTCACACCACACCTGCTCCGCTGTAATCAGGCGTCGTAGCACAACCGGGCAGCATTAGGCCACCCGGTTGGGACCCCAATGATGAAGCATGACACCAACCAGGTTGGTGTGTGAGAGTCTTTAAATATACCTAATGGGTCCTTGGACTTACCACACTTAGTGATTGATAGATTCACACTATAACAGGGTCCCCCACCAAATATACACATTTGGGAAATAGTGGTAGCCCTAGTATAGAATGTTAACAATAATTATATTATTGATTGTCTCTTATTTCACCTTTGGTTTGATCTCCAAACTGAATATAATTGGCAATCCCCTCATTGATGACAAAGTCCTCTTTCTGGTTAGATTTTCCAATAGTAGGTATGAAGTCCTGGAGCTGTGAAGAGGACACAGTAAGGTTTAACCAGTCCAAAGGGAGAACGCACTTGAAGCTTAATAAAATCAATAAATTGAGAGAGGCATTGTTAGAAGTCACTGGGGTTACTTCTAGAGTACATATAGATAGCCTACAAAAATATGATCTACATATGAGACAATATGCGGTTAAAGATAACTCACCTGTTAGGACCCCCCCCCGATTCAGGTCAAGTCCATACCTAGGGGCAGATTTAGAAGCCCTGTACTCCACTTTTGCGCCGCCGTTGCGTCACTTCTGTGACGCAACGGCGGCGTAAAGCCAGCGCCATGCTGCGGGGTATTTACAACGTGATGCATCTAGGGAGATGCGTCACGTTGTAAGCCCTACGCCACATGAAACCTTCGTCCAGGTTTCATGTGGGCGTTCCAGAGCAGGGGCGTTCAGCGCAGGAACGCCTCGCAAAAGTGGCTGAGTGAAATCTACAAGATTTCCCTCAGTCACTTTTCCGACCCTGCTGCGTCAAAACCTTGCGCCTGCTTGAAGCAGGCGTAAGGTGTGATGCACCATGTGCAAGATAGGCCGGGTTGGCACAGTGCTGGAGTTGCGTCGCGCCCGCGACACAACTCCAGAACTGCGCCAACGTTACGACGGCAGATGCGACACGCATCTGCATTTCCTTGTGCCATGATGCGCCGCATTATAAATGTGGCGCATCCGTGGTGGCGCAAGGATCGTGATGCGTGTCGCAAGTTTCCTGGTGCATCCCTGCTGTTTGCAGGGATGCGCCAGGAATTGTAAATCTGCCCCAAAGTTCTTATTTTAAATAAAGAGACTAATAGGTTAGCTAGAAAGCTGTTTTTCTCCTTTTCACCTGAAAAGGAAAATGTAATTGGCCTATTGAAAAGTAGAAGAAATGGATTAAAGGCCAGTATGAAAAAAAAGAGAATGATTGTAAATGGAAAGCTCTAAGAGCTGTTGCTTGTGGCAAAGCTTCCCAGAAATTTTGAGAGATTATCTTAAAGTGTTGTCGGAATAAAGTTAAACCGTTCCCAAATTCAACTAAGGATGTACAGTGGGTTAATTGCATCACTGAGCTCTATGAAACTAACCGTATTGATGAGAACTTTTGGGGGTATATTTTGACATCTTCAGATTTACAATTAAAAATATGGCCCTCCCATAAAGGTAAAAATAGAAAGTTTCATTCAGGAAACAAAACCTTCTGGAGCCTTGGGCCCTGATGAGATCCCTTATCTGTGATAAAAAGGGATGCAAATTTATTGTCAATTTTCTTAACTCCAGTATTTGACTATTGTTACTAACATTGTTCAATTCCCTCGTCTTGGACCAAGAGTGTCTTAGTTCTGCTTCATAAGAAAGGATCACAAAAGCACCTTAACAATTATGGAAAAATAGCTCTTTTAGATTCAGATGTAAACATTTTTCTGAAAAGTATTCTGGTACATCCCCATCCCTGGGTAAAAGATGAAAAAATAATTCCCACTTAACAAGCTGGTTTTAGGAAAAATCATTGCACACTTGATATTATTGCAATGCTCCAACTGACTACCGAAAAATACATCTTCATTGGATGGAAAACGGTATACGAAGCACTTATAGATTTTTCCACAGCATTCGATCGAGTAGATGGTCCAACGCTCTGGAAAAAATTGCATAGGTTAGGCATTCCAGGGAGGTTGTTTCGATTAATTATTGCCTTACACTCCTCGACCTAATGCCAAGTACTAACCACTTCTTTTTCTCCGTCAGGTTGCCAATTACCCTTTTTGAAAGTTAATGTTTTCCAGAGTAAGTTATAATTTTCAAGGAAAATAAGCTCTGGAAACATCACAGTTATGACTGGTACCTTGGTAAAGAGACGTTGGAAGTGGTGAAATCTAGCCCTTAGCTTGGTACCCTGAATGAAAGCAAGCACATACCAATTAGCTCTTCTAAGGCTACATCTTAAACCAGTGGGTTAATGGCTTTTAATAATGCCATTGGCTAAAGGCAAAAGTCCCCTCGACTCTGCTGTATGCTATAGAATGAATAGATATCTCAAAATGGGATTTTTAAAATAAAGTTAATGGTCAACTTTTTCGGAAATATGTGAATACGCTTGCTTTAGTAGAAACACTTAGATTACAATTTGGGTTGATTAGTGTTTATGTGCAAGGCTTGGCAGCGGTAGTATGATGTGGACACTGGATGCTGATGAGCAAAGAGAGCACACTAAGATATCTTATACATACATACATTTTTCATATGAAGAAAGAAAAGTGTGTATACAATAGGGATTTCAGATATGCACTAAATATGTTTGAGTTAAATCAGGAAACTGTTGTCTCATTATCAGTTTATCAGCTAAAACGTTTTAAAGTTGTCCTCGGATACCCTGAGTCTAAGTTAAAATTCTCAATTTTGTATAAGTAAGGGAAATTTCGATGTAACAATTTCGGGGCATATTATCAACGGCCAGCGATAATTATCGCTGGCCGTGCTTAGCGACAGATTCCCTATCGCAGGCTATCTCTGGAATTTATCGCCCTGGTAGCGCGTTATTAACAACGCGCTTCTCCAGGGCGATAAAAATTCCAGAGATAGCGAGGTTATCGCCGTTTTGCAGGGAACATCGCTGGTTTTCCAGCGATGTTCCCTGCAAGCGGCGATCTCTGCTGATACGACCCTGTGGTCGTATCAGCAGAATCCACCCCTATGTTAGGGATGGCTAAGTCAGGATTTTAGCAGACGTTAGATTTTGGCGAAAACGGCCGTTTTCGCCGAAATCTAACCTCTGCTAAAATCATGTGAGCTGCCTTGTAAATATCGCGATGTGAACATCAGCGATATTTGCAACGTAGTCCATCCGGAGTGCGCCCACTTTGCATCTCATTAGAGATGCAAAGATGGGCGTTGAGAAAGAGGCGATAATGCAAGGATTCACGCGATAGCGTGACCTTGCTGATTAGGCGATAAAATTATCGCCGCTTTTCGTCCGAAAACGGACGCAAAAGCGGCGATAATTGTTTATCGCCTCGTTGATAATATGCCCCTTCATCTTTTATTGTGAAGTAGATTCAAATATATACCTAACCTGAAATCTTGATCATAAAATCCAATCTTTTCTCATATTGTTACGTATAAATATACTTCTTTTAAAAACCATGACTGCTAACTGGTCTAGGATGAATGTTAAGTATGGTAGCGGCTATTTACCAGGTATGGTAGCGGCTATTTACCCGGACGACAGGTAAATAGTGAATTTTCTCTGCTATTGACTTGGCCAGTGGCTAAATAGTAGAGATTATTTACTATTTTGGCCAAATACCTTGAAAACAGCAGAGCAACTTTATTTTTTGCCAGGCCACTGGGTAAGTAGTAGAGATTCCATACTGTTTAGCTGGCAGTCATGCAAATAGCAGAAAAACTTCACTATTTACCTGGCCGCTGGCTAAATTTTTATTTATTTATTTATTTTTATTTATTTATTTATTTGAGTTTTATATAGCGCTGGCTAGACCCGGAGGTATCAAAGCGCTTTACATGAGGAGAGTTACATAGGTTACAAGTTACACATTGTTACAGAAGGTACATCAATTCCAAGTTGCATCCGTTGGTTCATGGCGTGTAGAAGGGTGAGGGGGTAATGTAAAAGGGCGACTGGGAGGGAGATTAAGCGGAGAAAAGGCACAAGGATAGTCAAAGCAGGCAGGGAGAGCGATTCAAGGGAGAGAGGAAAGGAATAGGGGAGGCAAGCAAAGAATGAAGGAGGGAAGAGGTGGGGGTGGGGGTAGGAGACACAGCGAGGAGGAAGTAACTGTGTCTGATGTCCGGCTGGGTGGGAGACGGTTCCCTGCGGTAAAGGGAACATTCCCAGTCTTCCATTTAGAGTGATTCCCATGTCGCGGTGGACTCTCTCAGCGGGGACGCTGAGACTCCAGGGCATAGATGCTGGATCCCTCCCCAACAAGGGGAGAGGAGTGCTTAGGTCACGGGCACACTTAGAAGAATGAGGGAGGGAAGAGGAGGGGGATGGGGTAGACAAACCCAGCGTGAACACAGTGTCTGACTTTCGTCAGGGTAGGAGACGGTTCCCAGAGGTAAGGGGGATCAGTCCCAGCCCTCCACTATGTGAGACACCCTTGTCACTGTGGACTCTCTCAGAAGGGTCTCTGAGACTCCAGGGCAAAAATGCTGGATCCATCCCCAACAAGGGAGTAGGAGTGCTTTGGACAAGGGCATACTATAGGGGGCCATTTTAGGAGTCAAGCTGGTAGGGTTACATCAGTTATAAGTTACACATTGTTCCAGAAGGTACGGCAATTACGAGTTACATCCGTTGGTTCTTGGCGTGTAGAAGGGTAAGGGGTAGTGTAAAAGGGCGACGGGAAGGGAGATTGGGCGGAGCATAGGCAAAAGAATAAGCAAAGCAGGCAGGGGAGAGAGAGGAAAGGAGAGAGAGGAAAGGAATAGGGGAGGCAAGCAAAGAATGAAGGAGGGAAGAGTTTGGGGAGGGGGTAGGAGACACAGCGAGGAGACGAGGAAGTCCGGGCTAGATCCGTAGGTATCAAAGCGCTTTACATGAGGATTAGGACTTGTTACAGCGTTACATCAGTTACAGTTAGGTCCGTTGCTAGTGCATTCAATAAACAGAAAAACAAGATCGATGGAGGGAGGAGGGGAGCATAACTGGGAGATGAGGAAGAAAACATGAGCGGCCTGACAGGAAGGGGTGGGTCTCAGAACAGGAACTGCTTGACATCAAAGGACTGATCTTGGAAATGGACATACTGAGATGACTGTGGTTGGGGCAACTCTAGGAGCAGCGTCTGTCACTGAAGGGGGCTGACCTTCTACGGGGTATGGCAGCCTACCTGTTGGGGGCCAGGAACCATAACTGCTGTACATTGAGGTGCAGAAGGCTTTTGCATCAGACATGCACCTTAGGCCTATTAAATATGTATCGAAAGTATGATCGAGAAACGTGGTGAGATAAGAACGAGTTGGTAAAAGTAAATAGCATCTTTATTTCGTGGGTAGATCCATATAAACAGTTTGTACATTTATAAAAGTAGATATGGTAACCGGAGGTTCTACCCATACAAGATCATCTTCTATAGTGAGGACACGGAGTTCCTGTCATACAACCCCCCACCCCAGCAGGGATGTCGGGAGGTAACCGAGGCCTGTCATACACCCACGCCCCTCCCCCAGCAAGCGAGAGGTCCTATCAAGAATCTGGCGCTGGAAGACAGGTCCATTTCCGACAATGTACAGGCCGTTTTTGTGCACTGCTCTGATGCTGTTATCAGAAAAATCCCTTGCGAGCTGCAATGTACACTTAAATATGTGGCAATAAGTAAACCTTTACCCCGCTATTGATACAGTGAACCGGGCTGCATCTTGAAGCATTGTTCTGTACAACAAAAGCTGATAGTTCATCTACATGAATCTGTGAACCCTGCGGGTCCAGCTTGGTCTTGGTCAATACTCTGAACCGGAGGATGCTTTTGGAAGAAACAGCTCTAACTGTGATATTTTCCACGTGATTTCCATTCATAGGGGTGCGAGGGATGCGCTGCAAACGTCTGTCACGTCACTGTGATGGCCGATGCCATCCTTTAGGGGAGCAGTGATTTTTCCCGCCCAACCACCAGTGATGCAATCAGAGCCGGAACCAGCGTGAAGAGCGCCACTGCGAGCAGCACTGTGATGGTCACCATCCCGCCGGAGCGCCCGAGAGGCCGAGGTCGATGTCCATCACGTCAGTCACGTTTAAAGTATTTATGGGGTCGGACCAGCCAGTGTAAGCTCGCGTTGCGTTGTTTTCATCCAAAATAAAGAAATTCACCCTGTAGGACGATGACGGCTGCAGGGCTTGGTTGCAGTAGGCCCCTTGCACTGTGGCGCAGTTTTCCGTCCCCACCTGGTAGCCGAGGACCGTGGTCAGAGTGAAGCTGCTGCTCAGGCCCTTGTTGCTCACCTGGACCACGTTTCGGGCCACCCTGCAGGGCACCGTCTTGAACTGCCCAGCATAGTACACCTGCACCGTAGGGACGACCATGAGGGATTTGATGGCATCTGTGTCCGTCACACCTGGCACGGAGATAGTGGAGACAGCGACCAGGATGGAGGTGGGCGTGTACCCAGCGCCAGAGATGCATCTCGGGATGTTGGCGACAAAGGAACGTCCCAGGCGATTGCCGATCATCCTGGTTTGGTTTCCAAAGAAATTGAATGTTGGGAGGGTGGTTAACGAGGAGAAGGGGACTGCCGACCCCAGCCCAGCGACAGCCACGAGGCACAGGAGGGCGAGCATCTTCATCGCGAGGCTGTGAGAGTACACCGGAGAGAGTCTTGTCTTCGTCTGTCAGATGCCTTCTGACCGTGATGAGTTTTGGTACAGTTTTTGGTAAATGGTACAGATTCTGCACTGTCTGACTGTGAGCCGTGCAAATAGTAGAAAAACTTCACTGTTTACCCCACCACTGGCTAAATAGTTGAGATTATGCACTGTTTGGCTAGCAGTTATGTGTCTCCACCTTCTATCCACAGGGATGCAGTCAATACACACCCACTGTGTAGCGAACCTGCATCTATTCTACAATCACGTCATGCAAAATGCATCCTACTGGTCCATGCACTTAGACTTTCATCACACAAGGATTCTCACTACTAAGCACTTGCTGCATACCTACCTCACATACACACACATGGAATGTCAGCACAAAGATATGGGGTCACACAGATTCCCTTTTAAGGTCATATGAGACAATCTATCTGGAGCCTCCATCTCCCTTCTTCTGATCACCAGACACTTCTTATGATCCTGAGCTTCCATTTGCCGATTGCAGTATACCTGTGACCCTTTAGTTAGCTATTAAACATTTTTCATGACTTTAGCCATCTGAGTTCCTGAAATCCTTTTTGTCATCCTTCAAGACCACAATCATTCTCATCCATCCACCTTTAAACTCCTATGCCAAGTCCTTATGCTCTCAGATCCACCCTCAGACTACTGTGCCCGTATCAGATTGTGTCTTCTACACACAGAGGTCGGAGTGTAACAGTCCCAGTTTTGTATTCATTTTGCATGCTCTTCTATTTCAACAAATACTTATCAGTTCCATACATGTGCTGAAGAGGTGGGGGTTTCTAGGGGTTGGAAGCATAAAAAGCATGAATAACAACCATTTATAAAATGGATATCCTAATACATGTGGCCATCAATCACATAGGTGTCCTCCTACTCCTGATCTTCTTTCTTTCAACGCAGAACAGGACTCCTCCGAGTCCTGTTCTGGGTTGTTATGGACCTCCTCATCCTGGTCCTGGTCTAACTGGTTCTGGTCATTCTGGTGCTGGTTTTCGTAATATGGTGGTCCTGATTGTAGTCCTTTCTGACCCTGGTCTTTCTGGTCCTGCTCCTGGTGCATCCTTGTATTAGCACTTCCTGGGACTCCTAATCCTGGTACTATGGATCCTCACCCCGATCCTGCTGGTCTGCTGGTTTCTTAGTCACCTAGCCCCATTGTTCTGGTTCTCCTAGGGCTGGCACTCCTAGTCTTCCTTGTTTGGGTCATCCTGATTCTCTTTGCCTTGGTCTTTGTCTTTGCAGTCCAACTGGTAATGCTTCCACTAGTCCTAGTCTTCCTTATTAGGTCCTCTTTGTTTGGACCTGGTCATTTTAGTCCAGGCCTGGTCCCTGGGACCTAATTTCCTAGGTTTTCCTGGTTACCCTGATCGTTGCCAGTCTGGTCCTAACATTAAAGTTCCTTAGTCCTCATGCTCCACTTGTAACTTCAGGTTCTGATCCCTTGGTTCTTACCTCTCTGGTCCTCCTAGCCCTGCTCCTGGTCCTACCTATTCTGATCCTTCTAGTCCACCTAATCATCCTCCCTCTGGTCCCTGGTCTTAATGGCCCTAGTCTACCTACTACTGACTTGACTAGTTCTCCAGGTCCTCCTGTAACATGTGCCCCTCTGCCAATTTGTGAAACCGCTTTGTGCGCATGTGTGATTGTTCTGGTTGAGAAATGTTGATTCTATGTCACTTTGAACAGAGTTGTGTTGGGGATTTGGCTGTCACTTGTGGCCCTTTAAGAGCCCTATTAAATTATTGCTCATTTTTCAGTATCTGGTTTGAATTTCTGGCCATTATTTTTAGGCCTGGTTTTTATTTCTAATTAATTCAATGTATTTTGCCTGCCTTCCTGATGCTCAGATAGAGCACAGTTTAACTATTAGCTTACAGTACACATGATATTGTTAAGTGTTACAATGTAATGTGTTGTATTTTCTACTTTGGCCAAGTATGAGAGTTTTTCTTCTTATTTCTCTTTGCCAGCAGATAGACAAGACTATGTTGAAAGACAGATTGTTGTAAGGCCTTCCTTTTCCCATCTTGAATCTTCTGCCTTTAGACCCAGACGTCTCTCCGAAGAAGTCTGACATCACTGGAAAGAGCACCAGCAATGCATAGTCTAGCTTCAAGCCTGTTTTCTTCTTTCACCAAGGTGCACAATGTGGTGTGCCTGTAACATTCCCTTCTGGACAGGAGTCTACTGCACCTGAGGTTCCACGATATCATAACTGACATGGTAAAGAAGGTACCATGAAACGTAAGACCAGACAATAAATAAGAACTTGGATACACAAGAAACAAATCTGATCAGAGACCTGGAGACTGTGGAAAACTGAACAGAGGGAGCTAGGGTTGAGATATAGGTGCTGAATCTTCCAGGCCAATCAAAGAAGAAAGACCAATCAGAATAATGGAAGGAGTGCTTCAAGGACAATTTAATCGGCAGTATAGTGCGGACACGTTGCTTCACAAATACCTGGCTGTACTGTTCCCATTCACTCAGTTCACTCACCATCTTCCCCTGCATGTTTTTTTTTATTTTCCCTGTCTTTCTTCATGTTTCTCTCTGGTGCATGTGCATATAGGGCCTAGACACCTTAGGGTATTAGCTGTGCTTTATAAATCCTATTTTCATTTCATTTCATGTGTTACCACTGCTGTTCTACACCCCCTGAGAGAAAAAGAGTAGCAGAGAAAGAAGTGTGCAATCTTGAACACTGGGAGATGAACTTCTAATTCTAAACTCCAGTGAGCTTCCCTTCTATTCTCTATTTCCATTTTCCCTCAAGAAGTAGGTTTACCATCAAGGTACATCTACCCCTCCAATATGTCCCTCCCAGGTCATAACAGTTTGTGAGGCCCACAAAATCTATTCATATGCTAATCCTCTTCACATTATGACTCAGGCCCTAAATCAGATCCAAAAGCATTTGGAGATCACTCATCAAGAGTAGATATTTTTGTCAACAAAACAAACAGTAGCAAGTGACAAAAAAGTACTGGTACAGCTGCTCCTAGTACCTTGGCAGTAAGTCAACACTCATAT
Organism: Calotriton arnoldi; assembly: GCA_963921515.1. Classification (NCBI taxonomy): domain Eukaryota; kingdom Metazoa; phylum Chordata; class Amphibia; order Caudata; family Salamandridae; genus Calotriton; species Calotriton arnoldi. The sequence goes on along the minus strand of CAWUFW010016418.1, from coordinate 289,583 downwards.
AGAATCAGCAAGAGCTCAGGCACAAATAAAAGTGTGACTAAAAATTATACTTCGACAACCAGGTTGGCCGAACTGGAGAAACATGCTGGAGATCCTTAGCAATTTAAATCATTGATGGCTCAGTGTCCTCTTTGTTTTTTGATTCAGCTATGAGGCTTTACTACTGCTGTACTTTCATATTTAACAAAAGAAGTGTTTCTCCAGGCGACACTTCTAATCAACTGGAATAGTCCAATGTTCACACATTTGTGGTTATTTTTTCTAAAGACATTAACAGATGTCCGATTTCCCAGAATGCTTAGATGCTGACATGAAGACAAGGAAAAAGATACATATTTCCTTCTGTCGCCTATTTTCAGCAAACAAGGGCTGAATTTAATTGAATCAACTATGGTGCTGCTTTGTGGCATATAAAATAAGCTGAAAGGCACTTTGGGCATAGTAGAAGGAGGCGCTAATTGATTGCTACAGATAGAAGCATGACAATGTGAGTAAATGTGAAAAAAAGACAATTCATTCAAGGTGGTTCAATCCAATTAATCTAGAAACATCTGATTCAGGAAAGTCCAGCAAGGAAAATTTCAGATTGGGTTGAGAAAAAAGAAAGAAATAGAACTTAGCAAAAGAGAGAGAATATGCATATTTTGTAGGAACAATCAAAAAATCCACATATACCTACTGCATTTCAAAATATTAGAAATGTATTCAGCAAGAAGGGAGAGGACACATTACCCTATCTTTGTGTGTGTAAAACTGTGCTATTGACCTTCAGCTTAGGGTCAAGATCCCACATGGGATTATTTAGTAATTAGCACCCAAAGAGGATTTGAAACTGAAGGAATATATAGAAGACAATTTAGTCAAATGTCTTTCTGATTCTCCTGCAGGGCCTCCTCTATTTTTCATCCTAGATGTATGAAATTAGGGTTATTAGTTGCAAAGGGTGTGAGTCCCTCACAAGTAAACAGTCTGCAAATTCCCTTTACTTGGAACCAAGTACCGTCATTGTAGACCTTAACTCTCTCAGGATAGCAAAGCATAGTACACCAAATCCTACTCAGGGGCGTTGGTGTGCTGTAGTACTCCTAGCTTGCTGTATGCCATAACAACACTTAAAAATTAATTGTGAAGTCAGTGCTTTTTCTTACAAAAAAGAAAAGTATACACTCACTACTAAATACTATGCATTAATTTACAATCATCTACAAACAGACAATTGGAAATACCATTGGTTATACCATCAGAACAGGTGGCACCCCACCAAGCCATAACTATAAATCACTGTGCTACTACACATATGCATAGCCAAAATATCAAAGGTGCAATTAAAAACATCTGTTCTACTGGTTTTCTCAGAGTGTCACTACAATTGTAAAAGTAGAAAGTTGACATTTAAACTCATTACAGACTACATTAATAACATCCTCTGATGGCACATTCTCTCAGTGACATTTGTTAATATATATTTTGATCGACTGTTACTGTAAGCATATTTAATGAAACATTACAGATTTAACAACATATGGGCACGAGTCCTACTTCTATCTCTACACCTCTATCACTTTAGCTTTAGGAACCATCAATAGGGATACCCAGCACTCCAAAGCCTATGCATAAAAGCATAAGGTCCAGAAGTGTTTGAAAACAAAACATCATTCCCCAGTGGCTTGGATATAATCTCCAGGGAAAAATGTGGCATAGGGGCTCCTTTTGGGACTGCTGCACTTTTTGCACACCTCCAGAGCATTCTGATATACGTTGGTGGTACCCCTACCCTTCTGGGACACCAAAGAAGAGGAATATGCAAAGGACCAGCCTCTTCTTTGCCCGCAGGTCTCAATACTAAATGAGCAGCTTTGACACTGTGCTGAAAAATGCTTTTTCTTAAAACGAGTGGCTTCACACTGCTGTTTTTATTTTTTTTGCTGGTTGGACACTCCTGCAGTAAAAGTTGTGCTTTAGAAATTCCCTCATTAACTCATTCATTTGCACTATCCCAAGAACAGGGCACCTTATGTGTGCTTTTTGCTGGGGCAGTTTGTGGAGCCTGCTTCTGTGAAGCCCAGCCTGCTACCTGTATCCTCTGTCTGGACTCCAGATGCTCGCTCCTGCTGGGGGGCATCTTCCACAGCCCCTCGACAGCCAACAAGCAGAACACCCTCCATGCCACACTGCCCAGGTGCCAGAGCCTCCTGTCTGACTGAATGGCTCCTGTATGTCAGCAAAGTCAGAGGCCAGTCCACAGAAGTACCAGGGGAGCCCCCTTGGGTCCTCCAGTGGATCCATTTCCCTTAAGGGGCATAAGGGGCCCACACCATTGGCCCTGGAGAAACATTCACCATCCCTGGTTGCCAGTTGGAGTCAAAGGTCTTCAGTCCTTTCTTGAACCTGCATTAGGCCTGCTAAACAAAGTACCTTAAGTCCTGGTTTGTGGAGCGTTGTGAGCATCTGCGTCAAAGCTTTGTTGTACAGCCAAAGGGATGCTTCGGTTCCGAGATGTGGCCAAGCTGTGGTGCGAGGCCCTGCATTGTCATCGAGGATCACGTCGAAAAGGGTATGCGATGCAAAATCTTTAGTCGAGGGTGCGCCATGCAGTTGGGGTGATGCATTGGTTCTTAGGAGCTGCAAGGCTGCGATGGGGAGTCTGGCATCATCGTTGAGGCTGCAGTCAATGAGGGATGCAAGGTCCTGCACCAAGGATGCATCATGCGGTGGCAGTTTTGATGCAGTGTTTTTGCAACAGTTATAATCCATGCAGTGGAGGCGATGTGTCAGCTCTACTCAGCAGAGAAGATGCAACAGTTCTGCTGGATCCAGAGAGGTTAGCAAAGCAACTTAGGCCTACTTCCAGAGGTCCAAGATTGAGGTGGCACTACTTGGCTGGGTAGGCTCACAGATGGAGTCCTTATGCAGGTGCAAGGTTGTTGGAGTATTTTGTCCCTTTGGCTCAAGTTAGGAGGCCAGCCAACCAGCCCTTGGAGTCACTCTAGGTTCTGGGTTCAAAAGCTATAGATCCAGTCCTTCTCACTCTGGCAGGAGGGCAGAAGGCAGCAGGTCAGCACAGCAAAGCAGCACAGCACAGAAGTAGTCCAGCAGAGTGCAGCCCAGCAAAGTGTCAGTCCTTCAGCAGCACAACAGTCCTGGCAGAGTATCCACTGGTCCAGAAGTGTGCTGTGTGGTTCCAATGTTAAGGAAATTCATGTTGGGCACTGCTCTGTGTTATATGGACATATGTTGATATATAAATGTTAGTATTGTGATCTTATGTTAAAAGTGTGTTCCATTCCTTTGAATATGTCAAGTTATCATGTATATGCACCACTAAAAGGTCACTGTGTATGTGCTATATGTATAAAGGAAGAATAAAATGTAATTCATGTTTTCTATTTTGATTGTGCAAAATGTTTGTGTCTTTACTATGCCGATTTGGTTGTGTTTTTCAAATAAATGTTTTCAGTACAATTTTAGGTTCGTAAACAGGTGTGTGACAATCTGAAGAATATATATTATATTGTTGATAAGCGTAGGCTCCGAGGAATTATGACGCTTCTACAAATATCAAATCATTTATGGTGGAAGGGGTTTGGGCTGTTTGTATAGTATAACTTTCTATAAGTGACATTTTCAAAATTGTAATTTAAAATCCAACTTCACCATAAGTTAGGATTTTAAATTCCAATTCCAGCGATACCAAACATGAACTGGTTACCTGGATCCATTGGAAATTAGAGCTTAATAAATGTATTAAGGTAGCTCCAAGATTATCCAATAGGAGAGGTAGGCCTTACAGTAGTGAAAACTGAATTTAAGGGTATTTTACTACCAGCACATGTGAAACTTAAAAGTACATGTCCTACTTTTGAATTCATTGCACCCTGCCCTACCTGCTGTCCAGAGCGTTTCCTAGGGCTGACATATGTTCAAAAAAAGAAGGTTTGGGACTTGCAAAGGTTTTACTTTGACAGACCGAAATGGCAGTTTAAAACTGCCCACACAGGCAGCAATGGCAGGCCTGAGACATGTTTAAAGGGCTACTTAAATGGGTGACACAATCAGTGCTGCAGGCCCATTAGTATGCGTTACAAAAAGGGCAACCCAGTATTCCCCCAATGAACTGGGTAATGTAATCTACAAGCAAAAGCATGTTTCTGGCTGTAGGCTTAGTATACAGGCTTAAGAAAAGAGTACCATCATCATCTGTGATCTGCAAATCTAAAACATTTGATAGAGTGGGTGTTATATTCCACAGTGAACTGTAAGTTACTGTCTTGATCATTAAGCCACTGATGAAACTCCTGTTGTGGAGTCGTAGAACCATGCCAGATCAATAGAACATCATCTATAGATCTCAGCCATTTCTTAATGTTTTTACCAAATGGGTCGGTGTTGTTATAAATGACTTTGTCCTCAAATGCAGCGACATTTTGAGTTCTACAACTCAGCTGCTGGAGTTTCATGAGTGGCTTAAAGATCAAGACAGTAACTTACAGTTCACTGTGGAATATAACACCCACTCTATCAATTTTTTAGATTTGTAGATCACCGATGATGATGGTACTTTATTCTTAAGCCTGTATGCTAAGCCTACAGCCAGGGTATGCTTATATTGTTTACAGCTATAACGATTCGATACATAAGGCATGGGCTGAGACTTATGTGCAGTGATATAATGACTTGTTAGCAAGGTAACTGAGTTAGAGTGGATTATTCAGCATGGACACTATTGTTCAGACATTGCATGTTGCTGCACCGTCTTTGTCTATTTTAATTGTTCTTACAATTTTTCAACTGGTTTCTCACTTTGACTCTGGTGGCCTGATGCACTGCATTGGTCGTGGTATTTTTAATAAATTACACTTTAACACTTTGGATTTGGTGGTGTATTGTGGGCAAGCGATGCACATTGATGACGTATTGTTGGCTTCTTCTTTGGTTTCAATCAGTATTTTGTGGTTTTGTGTCAGTACTTACAGGCTTTACTCCTTCTCAACACTAAGTCCTGAGGATGGTCTTGCGGACCTGTTGTGCCAGCTGAGTTCGAAGCTTTGACAGTCTGTCCTCTCTAATATCATTACTGACATCATTTGATGTTGCAATCCTTTATTCAAAGTTGCAATATAAAGATTTGTATCGCATGGACTGTGGTATCTTGTACCCAAATGGTTAGGAGGATTTTCACGCTGCCTTGGATCCCCAAATTGAATGGTTGTTATGATAGGGATCCCAAGGTGACTCCAGTGTAGTTTTGTTGATGTACTGCTGTATGTAATATTATATTTGTCCTAAAGTTATGTGCTATGGATACTATGTTTGATGTTGCAGTCTTTATAATTATTTTCATTCTTGTAACAATAAGTCATTGGTACCATATATGAGTGATTTATTGATGTTATTGGATCATATTTATGACCAGCATAAGCTTGACAAGTGTATAAATAACTCCTCCAGGAACATATTTTGCCTGCAGGCCCACTAGTAGCATTTACTTGGGCACATGTAGTGCCATTTTACCAGAGATTCATAAATAAATTAAATATGCCAATTAGATATAAGCCAATATCGCCCTGTTTATAGGAGAGACAAAAGCACTTTAGCACTGGTTAGCTAGGGTAAACTGCACAGTGTCCCAAGGCCAGCAAAAACAAGGTCGATAAAAATGGACGAGAAAGGAAAAAGGTTTGGGAGAAGGCTGACAGCTCTAACACTTCACTGTTCAGCTAGGCACTCTTCCAGCTTCATTGCCCTCAGGTCCAGTGAGCTCTCAATTATTTCTTCATTATGCAGGAGTTTTTTCAGAGGAGGTAGAACGTTTTGGTAGGTGGGCACTTCTACCCAATACAAAGATGCCACACCATCACTCTACCCCTGCCTCAACCCTCCTACATAGGATTCTGGAACATTTAAAGATGTTGAAATAAAGAGGTCTACAGAAAGACCGTCCCAGGGAGCCTCAGCCCAACTCAAATCTGACACACCTGCCTGACCCCTTCCCACGAAAACTTCAAAAAGAAGGCTGTTTTGTGTTTGGTACCAGATGTTTGGCCTTCCTCCTTTGTTTCTGTGTATTTGGACTTGTCAGTCCTGGGGGTCTGTAAACAATTAATTAGCACATGCACGGGGAGAGGATGTGGCCTAACAGCTATAGCAGGCGACCTCGAATCTGGGGAACCGGGTTCGAGTCTCGGCACGGACGCTCAACCTCCTGTAATTCTGGGCAAATCACTTAATCTCCCCATGCCTAACAAAATTAATGTGTCCATCTGGAATGTAACTGGTGCTCATGTAAAGCACTCTGATGCCTGATACCTTCAGGTCAAGTTTGAGCTATATAAAACTCTCCCTCCCCCCCCCAAAACAATGGGGCCTTTTATCCTCCTGCTGAACAGCAGAATAATTGACTTTGTCCTGTATGGGGGTAAAGGTCTTGAATCTGCTTATGAGCTGAGCCATGGAAATATGACAATTCTTTAAGTGCTATAAGGATTATAGATATCACAAAAAGGGACAGTGGATCTGCACTAAGTGTACATATTTACCCTAAAATTGATATCTAACCTGTATCTCTAGGCCTAAGTATGCTGAAATCATGCAGTGGTGCAGGTTTTGACCATAACGTATAATGCAGTGAATACACAGCCTTTTTAGTAATTACTAAAGATATACACTATGTAGGCCCACTCACAGTATAAGACCTGCACCAGGTAAGCATCAATCCCTGAAAAGTCTCCTCTGTGACAGGCTACCTGTGCATAGATACCGGGCTGAGCTAGAGGGTAGTCTCACATGCTCAGCCCACACACCTGTGTTTGCATGAATTTGTGTGTAACCAGCCCAGAGTCTCTTACTCAGCTGCACAGCAGCAGACCCTATCATAAAAGGTAGATACTGGCAACTGGCACTCTTGGCCCATTTTGTCAGAATTTACAGTGAGTGAAGCTAAGTTGGCGAGGCTCACTCACAGTAAAAGTTCAAAACCAGGTAGTCAGAAAGCAAAAAATCCAGGGGTTTAAAATAATGAAACCCATTTCCTACACAAGCCAAATGATGAATATTGACAATGTATAGATTATAGAGAGTTGAATACAATTACCATCTGCAATAGACATCTCCTCATCATCTCTGTACTATTGGATCAAGTGAATACTGCCAAGGTCTTCTCTAAATTAAACCTCAGGGAAACCTACAGCTTTGTCTGTATCAGACAGGGTTATGAGTAGAAGACGTTGTTCAATTATAAATACAGCCATGATGCTATTTGGCCTTTGCAACTCTAGGCCTGCATTTCAGAGTTTTGTCAATTATGTTTTTAGAGATATCTGTGATTCGTTTGTTGTAATATACCCTAGTGTCAACCTGAGTTTTTCTCTGAATGTACGAGAATAGTGGAAACATGTTTGAGAATGACTAAGACAGATCTGATTATATGCCAGAGTTAAAGAAAAGCATCTTTGAGACCATCAACTGTTGCTCCTTGGCTTTTTAATATTTGATCAGGGAGTTTAAATGTAGCAGGAGAAGGTGGAAGCAGTCGTGGTTTGGGCTCCTCTAAAGACAGTCAAATAAATCTAGACATTTTTGGTATTTGTCCATTTTTATTGCCATTGCATTAGACATTTCTCACAAATCCTCAAACCGATACCAGAGTTGAGCAAGAATAATCACCCATTCAGGTGGGTGGAAGGACAAGAATAAACCTTCCAGACTTTAGACTGCCTTTACAACTGTACCAATGTTAAGACACCCAGGGGCATATTTACAAGCCCTTTTCGCCGCAGCAACGTCATTTTTAACAATGTTCCTGTGGCGATAGGGGCTTGGCCTTATGTACAAGGTGGCATTAGGCCACTTAACGTGGTTTTGTACTGCCTTGTAAATAAGGCACCCTTCCACAATATCCTTAGCGTGAAAGGGGTGGGCAATGGGTGTTGCGGTGGGCTTTCTGCTACACCACCCATTGATTTTGATGCTTCCCCCTATTTACCAGGGTGGTAAAAATAGGAGGCAGTGCCAAAATTAAGACCTGGGAAACCCTTGTCTTAACATGAAGAAACAGGGAGAAATGCTTTATTTCTCCTCGTTTTTGCTGTTCCTATGTGTGCTGCAATGTGCAACACACATAGAAACATCAAAATAAACATGAATGATTGTTTATGTGCAGGAAGGTGTTCCTTCCTGCACATTAACAATCATTACAAAAATGCGATATGCAACTTCTGTGTGTGCTGCACAATGGACCATAAATAGAAGTTACAAATCGCCATTTGTGATTGTTTATGTGTAGGAAGGGACACCTTCCTGCACATAAACAATCATTCCCTCAACGCAGGCACCCTTGCACTGCGGTGCAAGGGTGCCTGCGTTGGCGCTAGGCAGCTTACTTCAGCACCAGTGTGAGGGAAAACGCAGGGGTGAGCCATATCTTTGTAAATACGGTGCATCCCAGCGTTTTTGGAATGGTTGGCGTTTTTTTGCTTAACGTCACACTTCGCCATTCCCTCGTAAATATGCCCCCCAGATTGTTCCTAGCTTTTCTTCATAGAGATGGATGCCTTCTCTTATCCTACTGGTGTCATCTTATCACAAAAAAATTGGGAAAATTCATCCTTTAGCCTATTTTTCTCACATCTTTCTTCTCCTGAAAAAGATGACGCCATTTATAATTGAGAACGTCTGGCTATCTAGGAGGCATTTATACACTGGATAATTAACATTAATTCAGAAGGTTCACCACAACCTATCTCAGTTTGGACCAATCACAAAAACATGAATGTTCCTGAAGGCATGCAATGTGCCAGCATCTTACATGCCCATTGGTCTCTACTCTTCTCCTGATTGAAACATAACATTACTTACTGACCAGTCTCTCACAAGGGAAAGACAGATGCATTGTCAGAGCAAAGTACAGATGAATAACACGCATATCAGAATCCTGTGACTGTTTTAGCCTTTTAGAAACCACCCCACATTACTGAGACACAGCTATTTCATCAGATAAGACAGCAACAAAAGAGATTAAATCTTGAACACTGGTTGTAAGAGAATTACTAAATCAGAAAAAGAAGTCATAAACAATTATTTTGTGGACAAACGTTTTTTGTTGCCGGTGATGAACTTCAAACCCACCACTTCAGTAGACCATCATGGATCAAAAAATAATTAAGAGAAATTTTGAAGGAGTTTTTGATGGCCTAACTGAAAGAGGACTGTGTAGGCTTAAGCAAAGCAGTGTGTAATCTGTGCCCAAACTAAGGTAGCCTCATGACGAACTATTGGTCTGTTAGAATCCCCTTCCCACACTTCAAAAACACTGTTCCAGTATTTTCATGGACTTTGTCGTAGAACTTCCTATTCCTCAAGTATAGACAGTAGTTAGTGCAATAGATACATGTTATAAATTGTTGTATTTAGTGCCACAGTACAAATTACAAACAACAGTTGAATGGGCCAGACATTTCTTCAAGAAAATAGTCAGCCTCTATGGACTACAACAAGGTGATTATAACAGACAGGGGAAACCAGTTCACTTCTCTGATTTGGAACACTTTATTAAAACAATTGGGAACAAATAACTTCATATCAACTATTTACTACCCTCAAAGTGATGGACAGACCAAGAGACTTAACCGGACTATACAGCAATACTTGTGGTGTTTTGTAGCAGAACAGCAGGAAGATTTGGGACCTTGTTACGGGTTTGGCAGTCAAAGCCGCGGTGCACCCACCTGCCGGATTACGATTGTAGTCCATGGTGGGTGGGAGGTGCTGCAGCGGTCTCACGGCTGTGGGCTGTTAGGCTCATAGGAGAGCCTAACATGCAGCCCGCCGCTGTGACAGCGCATGCAGTGTGGAATGCATGCCACAGCATGCAGGAACAGGGGTGCAATTCCAGGGGGGCATATTATGCACCCCCAGGCCCAGGAGTAGCACGGGGGCCCTGTTAGGACCCCCTTAGTTGCATCTCCGCAACTCTTTCCATGGCGGGCTCACTGCCATGAAAAAGGCAGTAGACAGGCAACTCAGAATATGCTTGTCGGTGCCACAGCGGCACCACCAGCATATTCTTGCTCCTGTCACTGCGGGACCTCTGCGGGATCCTGGATCACAGCGGACGCAATGGTCCTGTGTCGGTCCAACCGCCACACTCATAATACTGCGGGCGGGCCTGCAGTGTGGCGGTGATGGGACCGCCCCTGCGAGTATGGGGGTCCTATGGACGCCATTCTTGTAATAAGGCCCTTTGTCTCTTGGATATCCCTAGATGAGTTTGTGTACAACAAATCTCTGCACAGCGCCCTGGTTTTTTCTCTATTTTTCTCTATTTTGTTACCTATGGTGTTCACCCTCAAGTGTGGCTTTCCAGCTTTTCATCGATTAATATCCATTCACTATAGTAATTGGAATAATCCCTCTAAGTATTATGCAAATCAGTGTTCAGCAAACCGTTAAAGGCCAAAGCATCAAGTGAAAGATTTGTGGATCAAAAAAAAATGTTGGCACCAAAATATTCGGAAGGGCAACAGGTGTAGCTATCTCTGGGTCACATCGAAAATTCGTCCCTCCCTTCATGGCCCCCTTTCCTATACTAGACCTAGAGGGTCCTGCAGCAGTGTGCCTTTGCGAAAGTTGGAAGATTCATCATGTTTCATATTTATACAGATGCACAAGTACAGGGCAATTAACAGATGAGACCTCCTCCAGTGATAACAGCTGAGGATCAACATGAATTTGAGTTAAAGGCAACTCTATACCCTAGAATGAGAAAAGGTTTTCTTCAATAATTAATTGGATGGAAGTGCATTGGAGCCTTGGCTAAGTCATGGAAGCCCTACTTTTGCATTGTGTTACCACATTGATCATAGAATTTCATACGAGATTTCCCAACAGACCCATCACAGAAAAGTGGGGCAGGATATCGGGTGGGGAAAGTGTTTTAATACCTCTACAATCTTTAGGATGTAGCATGAATCACGTGACCAATAAGATGAATCAGACCAATAATACAACATAGGAACAATATGAATACACAAGAACAGATCACAGACTTGAAAATGGTGGAAGACCAGATAGTGGTTGCCAGGACTTAGACAATGGGGCTAGGTCCACCAAGTCAGTGACAGTAGAAAGATCAATTCTAACAATAGAAGGACTTCATATAAGATAATTTAAACAGCAGTTGCCTCACAATTGCCTGGTTGTATAGTGCACTTTTGTTCAGTTTGTTAACAGTTTTATGTTTCCAAACCATTGATTCACTTCTCTTGCATTTCATTCCTGTTCTTCTTGCTTGCTTGGCTCTCTATCAGCTTCAGACCCCCCACAACAGAGCTTAATGAAAATTCACTCTCACCGACAGCGTCTCTTGATGTCCCAACCTCAGAGAAGATCTCTGGGTATTTTCTGTGGTCTTTATCAGTGCTACCCATCAATGCTACCTATCAGAGCATCAGATGAGCCATATGGGGTTTAGGCTTGTTCATTATTGTCATATATCATATGCCAACATAGCTGTGCTCAAACTGCTTGTGCTTATTGTTGTGTCCAGACTTACTGTCTCTCCCTTGTGTCTCCAGTTCCCCCACATATTTACACTCTTTGAGAGAGACAGAGAGAGAGAGAGAGACATAGAGAGAGAGACAAAGAAAAAGAGAGGGAGAGAGGGAGAGAAAGAGGGAGGGAGAGATAGAGAGAGAGAGAGAGAGAGAGTGAGAGAGAGGAGAGAGAGAGAGAGAGAGAGAGAGAGAGAGAGAAAGAGAGAGAGAGAGAGTGAGATGTGCACTCCTGAACACTGGGAGATGACCCTGCAACTTTCAGTAAGTTTCTCTTCTATTGCCTGCTCTCCTTCTCCCCTCGACTAGAGCCAGTCAGTTTGAGTTCAGTCAGGTCCCATTCCAAAGCTTTTATTTGATGGAACTTGTGAATTAGCATCATGGTCTGCTCACCTACACCTCCCATATGGCCTTCCAAGGCCATTATATGGGAATAGCAGTGGTGCAGAAAGTGGCACTTACTACACAGTAAGATGTGTGCTTGCTCTTTCATCATAATATCATCATCTCCATATGCAAGAAAAGCAAGATCATCTCTCCCACCTTCTCCACAAACCCTTCAGATGCAGGTGACATGAAGTGTATCCCTAGCACCACCATAGGACAAAATGCTATAAGAGTTCCAGAAAACACAGTTGACTGTGATGAAGATAAACCTGCCATTGTTCATGTCAAGAGTGCCATTGAGGAAGCATATATAACGTCTGCTGAGGATGCTCCAATACCATCATCTCCAACCTGCATCTTCTCAAAGTCAAACTGCACCAATAAATCCACACGATAATCACAGCCTGCTCTAAGCAAACCCAGTCTGGCTGGTGTTGTAAAGCTGATATCCTTCCTGGTTTGGATTTCCTAACTATTAGGCTGAATGTGGAGTAGCTTATAGTTTACACAGTTTGCAACAAAATAGTCTATTATTGACCATTTGGCAATCAAACATACAATTAGCATCACCTTTTAAAGATGAATGCTAAGCTCATGTAGCTTCAGAAGAAACCAAAGTGGTGAGGATGATGGGGTTGACAAATGTGTTGTCATTGGGACTCCACACCCCACTAATATTGTGCATTCAGAAGCAACTTAAGCCTTGCACAAGGAATAGGAGATATTACAATCACCCCAAAACTTCCAAGTAACTCATATCCATTAAACTCACTTTGGATGGGACCATAAATAAGTATAAAGCACACTCACATCTATGTTCAGCAAGGGACTGGTGTAGCAACAAAACCATAACATGGTCATATTATACAATGAGAAACTGGCCAATTTTTGAGAGTTGACCTACATTTTTTTTGGCACACGTATTAAGGTTTCTGTAATGTATGGGTGGTCCTTTGTCTAAAATAGAAGAGTCAAAGCGAGACCAAACTCTCAGCAGTTGCCTTTCTGGTATGGTATGTATGGTCAAGCCTTAGGATTGATTGCATAAGTGTTGAAGGAGGGAATTGTGCAAGGCTTCTATCTCACAACAGACTTGGGATGCACTTGCCAATCTATGGGCTATATGTGCATCACTGCACAATGAGTCACCTTCACATGGATTAACAAAAAGATTTCCACCAGTGTGCCAGGGTTTTTAAAGCATTTAGCACCATACATGTGCAATGTTTTCTATTGCGAAGGTACAGCTGCCAACATCCTGGAAGAATTCAATGCCTGTGAACTGTTTGAATGAATGGATTTGGTACCACTGGCTATGTCAAAGCCATGGCAGAAGGAAGATACTTCCAAGTACAGCAGGTAATATGCAGCAAGGAGTGCTGAATGAATGGCATGCAGGGCATACATCACATGTACCATGTCTATGGTAAGAGTATGCCAATCACCATCTCCCTGCCAATACAAGCCCTGTCACTTTATCTAGTAGTGGTGAAAGGACAGTAAGATAATACATAGCAAATTAGAAGGTAAGTACAATTTTTTTAACGTTTTCAAATGCTTTATGTTAACTACCAATGTTGCTTAACCTGATTTTATAGACGTCAAAGCATATATAACACCAGTTTACCCTGTCTCCCACTCTGTTTACATGTCTCAGACTACCTAACCATATAAAATACTCAGGTAAGACAGTTGTACTACCCCCACCTCAAATCTGTAAGTGAAGGCATATTTTAAAATAAATATTTACAAGGTCAGTGAAATATATAATTCAAACTCATAACAACTAACTTGTTTATGTGCCTGATTTAGATTTGATCCCATGTCCTCCAAACTCTCGGTCCACCTCATTTAGAGACAGGTGAATTTAAGGTTTCCATTCATTTTGTAGACAGAGAGCTTCAACTGATGGTCTGACAAGCATAATGTCTTTTTTTCAGGCCCTCAATGCTGAGAAAACCTGGGAGTGAGGGACAGAAAAACACAATATGACCCCCACACCTATGGAGAAACACCCTTGGGTGTGGTGATTATTAGTTTTTTTATTTTTCAGAAACAAACTTCTGCTTTGCCACCTTGATGGACAGGGTACCATCTGCCAAACCTTAAATCAGGTTATATATCTTTTATTATTATGCATGTATACTTTTAATACCTCAAAATAGAAGTGGTTTGATTTAAAAACACAAGTAGTCTGACTCATGATCCCTGTTTACCCACTTACCTCACACTCCACAATCATATGATTCCACCATATATCCCACACAGATAATACCATAACCCACTCACTGCTGGGTTATTTTTTAAAGATTGAACATACCATCAATGGCAGGACACCCACCCATATTAGTATTATACTCTTATAGGGAACCTCAGTGTATGCACACTTAAAGAATGGCATGTACTTTATGTGAACCTCCAACCTTAAGATATACCTACATTTTGTCAACCTAGAATAATGTAAAATGTTGTCACACACACTCCCACTCTGCATGCCACATATATTAGCCTCATGTGCCCCCACTTCCAGTTCATTTAACTACATGGAAAAAGTGGACTGACTTACATCTCCATAATGCAACACATAGTAGATCACAAGACCTGGAAAATGATTTAGATGCTTAACATAAGCAACATTTTGAAATACACAATCAGATATGGCATACATTTTACAATTTCAACAACAACCAATACTTACAAGTGAAAAACAGACACAAATATTTAAAATATTTCTTCATAAATACATGAAGGAAAGGGACAACAAAATCTTCTTTCCTTGGGTAGTCAATTATTAACAAGAACCAATTGCCAAAAAAATTAACAAAAATAAAAGTCAGGTGGGGGAGTGTCATATATCAGTCTTTCAATTTGAATGGCTCAAGAAGCTGTACATGCCTCCCACAAATACATTTGTTTTGCTGTTCGGGGGTCTCTCTACTTCTGGAGCACATAGTAATCTAGATTAGGGATAGTTGTAACTTGCATAATTCAGTGTAGCAAAAACATGCAGAATTACTAAACAATTCCTCAAGATTATGTGGAATTATGTGAGAAGAGTAATTCTGCATTTAGAACAATTTTCTAAGTGCAAAAATGCCCCCTCACATCAAAAATGGATGTGAGGGTGCATTTTGCATAAAGAAATAGCGCTATATGCAACAGAACATGAATGGACAACACAAACAGCTGCTCGCGCTCACTGAGGGCATATATTTACAAGCCCCTATCACCACAACAACGTCACTTTCAGTGACATTGTGATGGCAATAGGGGCCTCGCCTTATTTACAAGGCAGCGTTAAGCCACTTAATATATCTTAACGCTGCCTTGTAAATAAGGCACCCTTTCACGCTGTATTTAGCGTGAAAGGGAAGGGCAATGGGTTTTGCGGTGGGCGTTTCACCGCAACACCCATTGATTTCGATACTGCCCCCTATTTACAAGGGCAGAGTAAATAGGAGGAAGCGCCAAAATTAAGACCAGGGAAAACCTGGTCTTAAACAGGCGAAACAAGGAGCAATGCTTTATTTCTCCTGGTTTTGCCTTTTCCATGTGTGCTACATTGTGGAGCACAAATAGAAACGGCAAATTGCCTATGATTGTTTATGTGCAGGAAGGTCCCCCTTCCTGCACATAAACAATCATTTAAAAAAAAGCCATTTTGCAACTTCTATGTGTGCTGCATTAAGCAGCACACATAGAAGTTACAAAACGGCATTTAAGGATTGTTTAGGTGCAGGAAGGGTGACCTTCCTGCACATAAACAATTTTCCCCCCCAACGCAGACACCATTGCACTATGGTGCAAGGGTGTTTGCATTGGCGCTAGGCAGCTGAACTCAGTGCCATCGCTAGGGGAAACGCAGGGGTGCGCCGCATTCTTGTGAATATGGCACATCTCTGCGTTTTCATAATGGAGAAGTGGGGCGTTAGCAATGTTCGCTTAATGCCATGCTTCCCCATCCTGCTGTAAATATGCCCCTTAATGTGCACTTGAGATAGGGCTTTCCCCTAACTTATTCCCAACATTTAGAACTTGTTTCCTAGTGCAAAATACCCTTGCGTCCAAAATGGATGTGAGGTTGCATTTTGCAGTAAGAAAATAGCACTAAATGGAACAGAACATAAACAGGAGCGCTCACAGCTGTTTGCGCTCGCTAAAAGTGCTCATACGGTAGGAGATTTGTTTCACAAAATTTACTCTTAATTATGCGAACTGGCGTAATTGTGTTATTATTGGTAATTCTGCGTCAAAGAGTCACACGGAATTATGAAATTACTCTGATAACTCTGGCGTAATTTACTTTCTGCCCAAACCTAATCCAGACATATACAATTTGGGAAGGAGTGGGGATTGTAGGATTTTGTGGTTTGGTACAGGAATGGGGTTTCTGGGGAGGAATGTTTAGGGGCATGGTGATGTCTAGGATGATGGTGATGGTTTGGAATATTGGGCTTTTTAGGAACAGGTGAAATGTTGGAGGAAGGTGGAGGAATTTGGTCTGCAGGTCAAATTGAGTGGGTGTTGGAATGGGTCAGGTGTTGGAATGGGGTTAGAAAGAGGAATAGAAGCAGGTATTGCGGAAGCCTTGGTGTCCTAATAGCAACTACCTGAGAAAGGTCCACTCTTTTTGGCACATATTGCAGAGCACATACTCTCAAGAATGGCAATCACTTTCTCCAGTTTGTGACTGACACCCTTGATGGCATACAACAATACCGTCTGCCTCAAAAAGAGGCTTTTAAGAACATCCAGTACCTCCTCTGACATCAGTGCTGGCAGTGCTGGTGCCTTGGCAAAGTATTTTCCAGTCCTTTTTTGGACTGGGTGCTGGGTTGGTATCAAGGGAGCTGGGGTGCAGATTTTGCTAGTGGTATGGCGGCCATAGGAGCAAAAGTTGTATCCTCAGATGTTTCTTCCACCACTGTGATAGGCTTGTCAGAGTCAGATGCCTAGGAATCTGATGGAAATGTAACCTCCTGGCCAGCACCCTTACCCTCAGTGGTACTGGGGCCTTCTGTGTCAGTGGCTCCACCTTCAGACTCAAAGTGACCCTTGTGAAGTTCACCTGAAGTGTCACAAGCATCTCCCTTGCTTGCTATGTAGGAATCTGAAAGCAGACATATGAACACATCAGTTGCACAATGCAATGTGACATACCGAAATGTATATACAGCAAAGATGTCCTGAATCTTTTCAAATAATGTATCTATTCTACAGAAACAGCACCTAATGTGACATCACAAAATATAGTAAGCCACAGATTTAAAGCCAAGCTAACACTGACAATTTAAGCAGAATTCTTTAGGACTCAAAAACACTGTGGACCATCTTTAGAGTTTGATGGATGAGACACTCTGTCACAAATGTGACATAAACCTGTCCGCCACATTACAGGTGCCATAGGATATAATTAACTTGTAAAATGGTGACCAGGAGATCTGCTATATTTTTGAAGGAGTGTCCTATCTGTGTAACTTAAATTTAGACCCATAGTACATATTGTTACATTAATATTTGTTATTTTGTTGACAGGAATGTCTCCTAGCCCTATCTAACTCCCTGCGCTTGCAATTGTAAGTATCTGCTGTCGCTCTTAATGCATGTGAGAAGTTGGCCTGGTATATGATGTCCACTAATTAAAGTGGGCGCCTTGCACCAGTCCAAACAACCCTTATGGTGATTTAAGAGGTCAAAGATAACCTTAGAAAGCTATCCAAGTGGTAGCTGTGGAGAGCAGCCTTCAGGCTTAGTCTTGAAGGAATGTTAAGCAGCTTGTTTTACCAGAATGCAACCTTATAGTATTGGTTAAATGAAAGGAGAACCACACAGTAGTTATAAAAATATGTATTTATTATTATAACACACCTTAAATACCTCACAGTATCTGTTACACGCAGATAAACACAAAGCACACAATACTGTAGCACAGAAACAAACGTAAGTAGCACTAATACACAGTGGGCTCCAGGGGGAGACCAAATCATATACTAAAATAGTGGTATAAGAACCACGACTCGAGTCAAAACAGATTCTAGAGGATGTAGAATCACTGGGACCCCAAGGAACCACCCCAGGTAAGTAGGGACCCCACGGAGGACGGGTGCAGTGTGAGAACCCGACCGCGTGCTACGTACAATTCAATGGGAGAGTCGCGGTTGCAGTTTTAAAGTTTAAGGACCCTTCCCAGTGAATTACGAGGAAACCCTTTGGAACATAGAAGGTTGGAGAGCCACCCCACCCGTGGATACTGAAGTACCAGAGATACCTATCCCAGGGAAGCTGGGTGCATAGGTCTGAAGTGGCGTCAGAAACCGCCGTCGTTCTCAATGAGAGTCTTCAAAGAAATGCCACTGCTGGAAAGAAGAAAAGTGTCCGGTGGAACCCACAGGTGGATTCTTGATGGAAGGAACCTGAAAGCAGAGGGGAGAGAGTCTGGGTCACTCAGGAGTGACCAAGGGCTCGGTAGACGAATGCCCAACGATATAGGGTGCTTCAGGTGTGAAGATGGAGACCTCGACTCTACAGCTGCAGGGACCAGAAGATGTTGAGGACAACCAGGAGCCAGATACGAGCTGTCCCACAAAGGATGTCGAGTGCTGAGGGGTCGGTGTCCGGCGGGAGCACCAACAAGCCTTGGCAGTGGCAACCCACGAAGAAGGTCAAACAAGGTTACGGTCTGGCCCAGCAAGGACCAGAGGACTCACCACAGCAAGGGGAGTCAGGGCAGGCCTGGAGCAACCAGGGGAGCCCACGAAAAGCAGTGTTGTCCCTCAAGTGGGCCCACAGGCCAAAGGCACAGGAGTCGCAAGGGTACCTCTAGCAGTTTCACAAAGTCACAGCGTGCAGGGCACAGAGTGCGAGGAGGCCGGAGTCCTTTGTACAAAATGTGCGCAGAGGTTGGGGCTATCAATAGCCCAATGCAATTAGTTGGGGAATGCCAACAAGCATATGCACTTGCAAAAGTACACGGTGCACAGGGGTTCAGGTTATGTGGTATCCACAAGGGATCCTGGGCTCAAAATCAGTGAAAGGGAAGCTCAACTTCAAGGAATGTAGGAACCCACCTCTTGTGTTGCTGGAGTCTTCAGAGTCCGCAGGAGCTCATGATCAGCAGACTGGTCAGTTGCTTTATGGTGCCTGCAAATGCAGGGGAGTGACTCCTTCACCCCAAGGGAGATACTTCAGTTGTCCTTGTTGCTCCACAGGTCCTGCACGGAGCCTGTATGGTGCACAGGCACAGATGATGTTTTGGACAGAGAGGGAGACGAAGTCGGGCCCAGTCGAAGTCCAGAGTGTCCAGACGGTCGAAGGTCAGTGGTTTATTGATCAGAATCTTGTCCACATCGAATCTAGGGTCCTACAGCCAGGAAAGCCCTTTTGTACCCACGGAAGAGGTTTGGACAGATTCAGGGGACCCTCCTAGGGGAGGGTCAGGACAGTGGGGAGGTTACTCCCATGTCCTTTGTCCAGTGCCGCGCCAGAGCAGGAGCCAATGGCTCCCAGGACTGGCTTGAACTGGACTATGCACAGGGACACCAAATGTGCCCCTCGTGCAGACTTTCAGGCACTTTGGAAGTGCACCCACCCAGCCCCAATACACTAAATCCTGTCAGTGAGGTGGTCACACCTCCCGGTGACAGGATACCTATTGTGCTGCCTTCCTCTGCTCGAGCTTGACTTAGCAGCAGGAGGGCAGAAATGTGTCTCTGGTCGGCAGCATCCGTTTTGTGCTGTCTGGGTCGAGAAGGCTGGTACCGGGAAGACCAGGGACTCTACGAAGCTTGCTTCTGAAGGGTGGAATCATACCTTCCTATGATTCCACGGTGTTTGACACCAAACATGACATGGTTTGTTGCAGCCGTTTTCGAATTAGCATTTTACGCGAGCATATAATTCACCTCTACCTATATGTCTGGCTGCATCACCGATAACCCGGGAGAATGGTCTCCGAAGGCTGCAGGCGTGCTCTGCTCATGCAGGGGCACCCTCTCACATAAAACCCAGCACCCTGCCTTCAGGATTGTCAAGGCCTGCTATAATGGTGAATTATATGTTTTAAGTGTAGTGACCTATAGATATTGTAAACCTATATCTTAAGTAAGTGGTGCATGCACCATCTTACACAGGCTGCAATGGCAGGCCTGTAGTTTCATTTTGCATGGCCTCTCATGGTTGGCATAATACATGCTTCAGCCCATGGGAGGCCTCTGGCGTACCTATGCCTTGGGTACATGTGTACCATATACTTGGGACTAACAAGGGTACCCCAGTATCCAATCTGGAGTGTACTTAAGTACATGACATGACATTTTAGGGAGAAAGCAGATAGACTGGGGTCCTGATTAGCAGGATCCCAGTCAGACTAGTCAAAAACAGTGTAACATCAAGCAAAAAGTGGGGGTAATCATAAGAAGCAGATCCTACTTTCCTACAATGCACTACATGGACCGACCCTGAAACATTACCCATATGCGTGAGAAAGGCCTATGTCTGCTCTGTGATCATAGCCCGGTCATACACTTGATGTACTTAATGTTGTCAGCTGTCCTCTATCTGGGAAAATGTGGTGTGCTTTGTGCCTCTGTCAGAGCATAATGACTGTGGAAAACATGAGGACAACCAAATGTGCCGGTGGAAATCGCTATTAGGGTGGAGAATTGTACAAGTTCATATTGCTGCTTATAAGTTTGTCCTTTCTTTTCATTCAATCTTCTGGTTCGGTCAAAGTCATGTGATAATCAATATTGTTTTACTGTTATTATAATGTCAATAAACAGATTGTGAAAAAAACTGTACTTTTAGGGCCAGTGGTCACAGGTACAGGACACTGACTTTATAGTTTCATAACAGGTGGATCCTTACATGGCTTACATTGTGTCAGTCATGTTTTGAATTTACAACATGCACCTTATAACTTTTTTATATTTGGATATATACTTCATAATATGTCTTACCTGCAAGGTCTATATTTATGCAGGGGTCTGTACACATTGTTGACATGCCCTTTTTCCGTGCTGGGCTTTTGCATGTCTACAACATTTTAATTAAACATTTTTGATTACCAACAACATTACTGCATGGCCCCCCTCCCTCTTCTTGTATTCAGCTGGGCCTCAGGGGATGGGGTCCCTGGGTCCGAAAACAAAAGGGGCGAGGGGGGTCACGCGCGCTCCCCTTCCACAATTACATTTTTTAATTCACGCCCAGGGACCAGACCTACCCAGTTGACATAAAGAAACTATTATTATTATTGATATTATTATTATTCCTCGATTTTTGCGATACAGAAAGTAAGAGACAATGCTTTGAACAGCAGAACAACTTACTGTTACCATGTTTTCATGTCAAAATAAGTTTCATGTAATGTTCTACAAATGTTTTTATTCCGTGTTTCCTCCAAGCAAATGCTAAAATTAATAGATGTAATTTCCATTTTCAGAAATGAATGTGATTACGTTTTTATTTATTTAATATTTTTGCATAGTGCTGCTGCACCAAGAAGCATGAGATCACTTTACAAGGTACATTAGAAAGGACTTTGTAAGGTTTGTGGAACTGGTCAATAAAGATAATTCACCTGAGGCAAGATGTCCATGAAGCTATATTTACAATGGGAGTTAAGACATTATGGGCTTATTACGATGTCGGTCGGAAAGCCTCGGACCGCGGTCGGAAAGCTTCCGACTAGCGGTCGGATGCTTTCCAACCGACATCGTAATCGGCCCCTATATGTGAAAAATACAGACCAAAGAACTATTTACGAGATAGACGAGGAAGGGGAGGAATGCCATTTGGTGCCTATATATTGGCAGTACGAAATTCTGGTGATATGGCTTATTAATGCATTTTTGCAACTCTCACAAATGGTGTCTCTGCCGCCATTGATGTGCCAAAGGGTCTTGCTTCCATTTTTGGAATGCAATCCACAATGGCATGCGTCTCCTCTGTAATTGTATATTTTCACTTTATTGGTGCAATTCCAGTACAGATTACAGGTTCCCACAAATCTACCTGCAACAGGTCAGGGCAACAACAGTCAAGACATATTATGGGGGTCTCTGTACAAAAAGAATTTGAATTTTATTACCGATTTCCTGCTTATTCAAGCCGCATGATGCCAAACAATATTGGACTATATTTAAACGTTAACAAGGTCACAAAAAACAGCTGTAATATGCCTCGCCCAAGACCTCTAAAATTCTTAAGATGACACTGGGTAGGAAAAGAGAGAGGTAGATGTGGACTGAGTGAGAGAGGTTTAGAGGCAGAAATGGAATAGACAGAGGTTTAATACAGAGAAAGTTCACTTTCTTAGGGGGCTCCTTGGAAGGTGGGGAGCTGGGCAATTGGCCATTTTGCCAGTGTCTTGAAATGTTTCCTTCTTTATAATCTGAAGTGAACCCAGGCTGTGTATCTGCTAGAGCATGACTTCCTGCAATGGTAGCAAAATGCAATCCTATGAAGAGATCACCTTCAGCAGCAATGCCTCCAAATTATCATATTCTTCACAAGCCTCCCCACTATCTCTTTCTCATTCTTTAATATCATGGCCACCACTCCAAACACTGTTGAGGGCATAAAAAAGGTTACAAATTAATATCTGACCTCAAAATGGATGTATGTGGCAAATCACAGCAGCTATAATTTGGGCCCCATTATTCCTCCCATTATTCTCCACTGCCCCAAAAATTACTTATAATGGGGTACCAGTAATTCCAAGAATGTGGGAGTACTGGGGATTATGAGAGGGTCCCTTTAGAAATGAGAAATTACAGGATCATTCAGGAATACCACACACTTCAGTAGCTAAAATATCTGGTTGAAGCACACAGGGTCCTTGATTTTCCAGCCGATCTTGTAATTCCAAATAGGCTATTAACGTCTTTTAGAAAGACAGGGGGCCTGTAATCAGGCCCCTAATATATTGGGTAGAGAGAATTTGCAATGTAATCTACAGTGATATTCTGGATGTAGAAAGTTTTATGGAAACAAGAGAAGCTAGCTTTGTTCATGATGGAAGCAACGGTACAATGAATCAATAGATTTCCAAGCAATCAGTCAACCAATCAATCAATTAATCGGGTGGCTTGTAGAGCGCGACTACTCACCCGTAAGGGTCTCATGGCACTGGGTGGGGGGAGAACTGCTGGTCCGTCGAAGGTGCTTAGGTTCAGTCGAAGAACCAGGTCTTGAGGTCCTTCTTGAATTGAGGCAGTGACGGTGGTTGCCTGAGATAGAGAGGGAGGGTGTTCCAGGTCTTCGCTGTGAGGTAGGAGAAAGATCTTCCTCCGGCAGTGGTCTTGTGGGTATGTGGGACGGTAGCCAGGGCCAGTTGGGCGGAGCGGAGATCTCTGGTGGGTGCGTGGAATGTGAGGCGGTGTTTAAGGTACGCAGGTCGTGTGTCATGTAGGGCTTTGTAGGTGTGTGTGAGGAGCTTGAAAGTGACTCTTTTGCTGACTGGAAGCCAGTGGAGGTCTCTCAGGTGGCCAGTGATGTAGCTGTGGTGGGGGATGTTGAGCATAAGTCTGGGGGAGGTGTTCTGAATGTTCTTCAGTTTCTTGAGGAGTTTCTGGGTGATGCCGTCGTAGAGTGTGTTGCCGTAGTCGATTCAGCTGCTGATGAGTGTGTGAGTGACCGTCTTTCTGGACTCGGTTGGGATCCACTCGAAGATTTTTCAGAGCAGGTGTAGCATGTGGAAACAGGATGATGAGACTATGCTGATTTTGCAGCTCAATGTGAGCAATGAGTCTACTGACAAAGCAATTTACACTATAAACCGAATAAATACCAACTGGTAAATTCAGCATAGTTACAAGTGGCCTACAAAACATGCATTATTTTCCATTTTATGGTTGGCAACAGGACAATGAGAACTACATGCAGTCTTGTGTACTATTGCCCAGACAATGATAACAAACAGAAGCATTATCCAGACAGCCCCTTCCAGAGCAAAAGGTCCACATGCTCAGCTGTCCCAAGAGCTACCTCAAGGAATAAGTCTTCTGTAAATGTGTGCATTGAATTGATCTCCTGCTTGACATGATTATGACTCCAGTATTGTTGAAACATTTTCAGCATGACAATGTCGTTGGGGTGGTAGACACACAGGTGGAGGTGGTGCAGAATATAGTGATAAATCATCCACTGAAAGAGAACATATTGACACTGACAAGTAAGTTGACTGATGTAACTGAATATCTGACGTAGAACGTGAAGACAGCACCTACATTTAACAAAACATTCTATGGAGTATGCAAATAAAGACGCTCTCTTCCGAGCACAGCTTTTCTTCCATTGCAGAAAGGATGCTGTACAGGGAGGAAAGGCAACACGCAAGATCTAGGAATGGCAGCGAATAGGTGGCTAATTTGAGACATCTGTATTAGGTCCTACACAGCACTAAGATGCACATGGTCGACCATGAGCATGGCATCATCAGTGAAATAAAGCGAAAAGGGTTGGCAGCCATATTATATTTACTGCTGTATACATCAACTAGGGCACTCGTTGTTAGCTTACTTAATGTCACAGATCTGTCATTTTCCAGGCCGATAATGGCATTGAGTGACTCCATCAGCCACTCCAGTAAAGCTCAATCAGTCTAACTGAAATGGCATTAAAAAGAGGCATCCTAAATGGCACTATATTGTGACATGAACAAAAAGATGCTACCACTTACTAGTCGGTGTTGTCTGCACTTATTCCACAGCAGTCCTGTACAGGTCAGCCATCAGATATCCTGCATGGCATGAGTGCATAAACTCTACTAAGCAACCTTTTACATCATAAGAGAGATTGACTGCTAGACACATAATAAGTGACATGCTGTACATAATTTCAAGTTCAAGATATTTCCTTGGTCATGAATTTGTTTTGTTAGTGAAAACTACTGCCATGTGACTCAAAGTGCGCATTTGAAGTTTATGTGCCTATTCATACTACCTACTACCCACCCGACTATGCACATGAAAGATATATGTTTTATCGAGGACTAAGTTATGCTTCTGGAACTACAAAAACATACAGAAAACAATGCTTCTTATGACAGCACAATATACAGTACACAAACCCAAAAATGAAAGGTGACATGTTCAGATAAATCTCAACCACTGGCATTTACTCTGGACCACATTCCAGTCCATCATTTTTCTCACTGCGACACAGACAGGAATTCACATTATATACATCAAACCTGGTTCTGCTTCCAAAACAACAGTCCAGCCAAACAGTTCAGCTATGGTCCTTCTAAATAGCAGCAAAGACAAGCCAAGACCAGTCCTATTGCACAGTGGGGGGTGTCACGGCATATACATCGTGCTTTGAATAATTCATTGAGAAAACCAAAAGAAAATTATTAATAGAATGCTTGAATTAATGTAATCCACCAGTTATTACTCTCGATGGCATTCCAGTCTATTTTGCTTTTTCTCCCTGTGCTAATGAAGAAAGGTGTCAATCCTATTAAAATAAGACTGTCCCGCTCCGTCAGGAGTTGGCCTAACAGTTCAAGCTGGACTGTCCCGTATGGGCTGTGATCAAGATTATTTTGCATAATGTTGGCCCCCGTGGGTAATGGCCTAAATGAGCTACAATCATATGGACAGAATTGAAACCACCAGTGTTTGGGACTGGGATTCATTGAATCGTTCCATCCTCGAATTTTGATCTAAGTACATCTCCTTCTACATCATCCTCCTTTGCAGCAGGGTACATTTGGCTGACGTCTTCTTCATCGAGTGCCATGTCTTTAACTGCTTTCATGAATACACTGTGGCTCAAGGAGAAGCATTCGACCCTGCACTGCAATTGAACTGTGCTGGAAGGCTCCCTCTATTTTATGAACACAATGAAACAAGTTTAAAAGCGTTTAATCTTTTTTAGTATGTCCTGCACCTGTACTCTTAAGCAGTTTTAATTATCACAGTGGCACCGGCATCCATAACATCAATAGATATCAGGAGTAATCTAAAGCATACCAGGTTGTTTTATGTTAAATACATCTGTATACGAGAAGTTCATCAACTTTCATGGCTTCAGAGCAGAGATAGTGAAGGGCACATTACGTTGTACAGCATATGCTGTAAGGCATGTTGTTTACTGTATGTTGATTTTATGTGTTATGTTGTGTTGTGTTATGCTATGTTATGTTATGTTATGTTATGGTATGGCATACTATGTTAAGTATTGTTATGTTATGTGATGTGATGTGATGTTATGTTACAGAAGGGGGATGGGAGCACACTGCTTCACCTCCCAGCACAGTTCACCCTTTAGCATCCTGGTAAATGCAGTTCACTTTAAATGCTTACTTGAAATGTTGCTTAAGTATTTCACTAAAGTTGGTGCAGGTTTGTGCTGTTAATCTCTAGACACAAGTGTTTCTGGATATTATCCTTCATCAGTAGAGATAAAAAAATTCAAGTAAGCATTTAAACTGAACTGCATGTACCAGGATGCTAAGGGGCGAACTGTGCTGGGAGGTGTAGCAGTGTGCTCCCATCCCCCTTCCGTGATGTTATGTTATGTCATGTTATTTTAAGCAGATATGAGTCTAGGCACACCTAGGACCTAGCTGGTCTACCCGAAAAGTCAGGTCTGCAGCTTCATGCAGAATTCAAGAAGTATGGAAGAGGCTTTTATTTGTAGAAGGAGGTGGTCCCATGCTTTAGGAGCAATCTGGGAGAAGGCTTGACCATCAGATCTGGTTTTCCATATATGTGGGATTTGTGCGCATTACATGAAAGCAACTGCACTAATACGCATAATGAGACAAGCAAATGCCTTTTATGGCAGCTGTGACCAAATTGGATAAATGACACACTATTTTGTGGCAACCACTAGTAACTCTGATAGTATCATGCAAATAATATGTGTGGTTAGTGCATAGGTACATGCATATCTTTATGTATATTTTTTTCATTTTGGGAAAATAAATTAAATTCTTCCATATTAAAGCATCTAATTTTCATGAAAAACTATATTTTTGTTGTGTACTATAGTATTTTACTTTTCAGGAAAAAAGTGTGTGGACCCAAAATTGTGTTTGTCACTTTAATGAGGTACCCACAGGTTCTACTGTCACACAAGGATGAGTTCTGCCATTTAGCCCATGTATTTCGTCTCATGCAACAGCGGTCCATAATAGTTCAAGATTTACTACCAGTGGGGCTTCCCCAGCATTACATCTAAGATAGATATAATCATGCTATAAGTGCCTGCAATATGCTAGCTTTCCTGGCTTTGTCAAGAAACGTAACACAGCGGCTTGTGCTGCCTTGCATTACATTTTGTCAGGGAAGCATTCCTTGGGTCGAGCATGGTGGTCGCGAATGTCACCGGGAGGCATTCTAGCACCTGAAAATCATGCTAGGGAGCGTAAATTCTTGCTTGCGCTCACCAAGTTAACGTGAGAAAAAAACGTGCTCTTGGCAGAGTTTTGCCGGAACTCTGTGATACTCGCATAGCGCAAAGTGGGAAAAACTCTGCCTACCCCAACTAATAAGGTGCAGAACACACAGTTTTTAGGTCACTGGGCCTGTTGGATTCTCTCACTTGTCCTTCTTTAGATTGGCACAGGGGCTGCGGTGCTGAGGTCTTCAGATCCTCATCTGCCAGATGTTAGTGTCACGAGGCGAAGGCCTCAAACTGTTCTGAGTAGGGGGCCTTGGGCGCTTCTGGACAGTGCAGGATCCTCTCTTGTTACAGGGCACCCTAGGGCACCACAGGTTTTGTAGTCTTTACTTCTAGAGAGCAGTGAAGGATCCTCTTCTTGCTATGGGCCACCTCAGGTTTGGTTGTCTTTACTTCTAGAGAGCAGTGAAGGATCCTCTTCTTGCTATGGGCCACCCTGGGGCACCTCAGGTTTGGTTGTCTTTACTTCTAGAGAGCAGTGAAGGATCCTCTTCTTGCTATGGGCCACCCTGGGGCACCTCAGGTTTGGTTGTCTTTACTTCTAGAGAGCAGTGAAGGATCCTCTTCTTGCTATGGGCCACCCTGGGGCACCTCAGGTTTGGTTGTCTTTACTTCTAGAGAGCAGTGAAGGATCCTCTTCTTGCTATGGGCCACCCTGGGGCACCTCAGGTTTGGTTGTCCTTACTTCTAGGGTCCAGTGTGAAACGCACAGATTGGATTGGCAGTGCTGCTGTCACACTGTCCTAGTTCTCAGGCACACACACAGTGGGTGCCATAGCCAGGTACTGACCCAGCTTCAGTAAGGCCTACCAATTGGGCACATGGCTCCTGGTGCCTTGGAGGTTACAAGGGGAGATAATGTGAGGAGACTGCCTGACGCATTCAGCAGTGGTACAACTCCTCTGATGAAGCTGCGTAGACAGATTGGTGCTCCTGACCTCATCAGTTCTATTTAGGTGGGAAGACTCCGTTAGACAAACCCCTACACCAGAGTCAATTACTGCAATCCCTTCCTTGATCAGCTCCTCCTGCAGAGTTGGCACTTATTTCCTTCTTGTACAAACAGGACTTCTTGGTTCCTAGGACAAATTCTGCCATTCCTCCTTTAGATCGCACACCAGGTGATGTTCCCTCACCTTAGGGGAGTTGGCTGTCAGAAGGAAACCAACCATCGGTTGCACACAATTATTCTGAGTACTCTGTGAACTATGTCCTCTTCAGTTGAAGAGAACTTGGAAACAAAACAACAAGTGGGTCAGCAGCTCCGTCTTTTATATGGTTGTTGTATACAGAGGATGCCTTTATTGAACCAATTTGAGTCAGTTTCTCTTTCATGTGTCCCGGCCTACATATCATCCTGAGCCAGCCTTTACTGACCCAGCCTGACCGAGTGATGTTGTTCACAGCAGGCCAATCTTCAGGAGGGGTACCCACAGGATAGGTACAAAAGAGGTGTCAGAACGCTGCACCCTGGCATCAAGAAGGAAGCACAGTTCTGCTTCCCTTTGAAAGAACCCTTCATTTCTGACAAAAACATACTGCCATTCTCATCCTTCATCCCCTGCCATCCACCAAATGGCAGTTACAGAAAGACTAATTAAGAGGCCCCCGGTATCTGAAAGGACATAAACAACTTCTAAGGGAAAACTTGTCTCCTCTTTCCACAATTCAGTGTCTGGTTTTCCCTATCCCCACTCAGGAATGTCAGCAATACACTTTTGCAGCCTCATCTCCATCTTGTAAACCTGCCCAGTCTAGAGAGATCTAAAATGGAAAGCTACAGGCCTACATCACGTTGTCTCATTCAGACTCACACATACTGCATATTAGCATATGTAGGGCCATATTATCAAGAACGGCGCAAACATTATCGCCGCTTTAGCGGCAGGAAACTGCCGCTAAAGCGGCAATAAGGGGCTTGATAATATGCCCTATAGAATTCCAATAGAAGTCCAGGTTCTGGTGTGAAGGACATCAAACATGGGCTTCTATTGGAATTCTATAGGGCATATTATCAAGCCCCTTATCGACGCTTTAGCTGCAGTTTCCTGCCGCTAAAGCGGCGATAATGTTTGTGCCGTTCTTGATAATATGGCCCGTAATGCTCAGTGCTTGTGATCTTAGCACTAGGTTTCTGGGTTCACCATGAGCAGTGTAACTTTCGGGGAAGATTTGCATTCACATAACAAAAAGACCTGGTCACAATAATCATTTACAAAACAAGGTGCGCTGCCACCACTGCACTATATCACAGGGACAATTGTACTTCTGTCACAATAAGGGCTCGCTTTGTGTACCCCTCCAGGTTTAGGACAGGTCCAGAGCCTATTGTAGTCAAGGGCAAGCCTACGCTTTTGCACACACACTAGATTAGTGTGTGGCGAGGCCAAAAACAAAAAATTAGGATCACAAATTGTAGCAGTTTGGGCACACAGGACAGGGACACAACTGTTCATTTTGCAGGGGACATTACTGTCCCCACAATCACGCACCCATATCAAGATCAATTGGAGGCCATACCCTAAAGGCAAATCAACTTCTCCATACATCAACAAAACAGCTAAACTCTGTATATGAGTAAGTACTAATACTACTATATATCGGAGATACTTCACACCAATGACAACTCTCAAAGTAGCTTATGGTGGAGGGGGTCAGGGATATTGGTAAGCACATCAATGTGGTGTGGTCATGTCATGACCTCATTTAGCACCAACTGGAGGACGTTTTGGGAGTGAATTGAGAAGTCACAGGATTACATCTGTTGGCATTCCTAGAGGTCATACTACTAGGGAGTCCTTCTGTGGCCCTTTATCACCTAAACTCAATAAGTGCAAAATTAACGTGATTGCATTTTACCTGTGAAATAAGTCATGGTGCCTCAAGAAGGGCTACCACATGCAGACTACCCAAATAGAAACTAAATCTTAGTGCAAACTCCAAATGCCCATGCCTATGTTCATGCCACAAATACCCTTGCTTGTCTAATGTTCTATCTCCCATTGGTGTTAAATCTGATTCCCCTTTAATGATAAAAGAGAATATTGTGCCAGTTAGTATTATGGATGGTAATTTTCCTGAGCTCTTAGAAGTCCCTGTCCACAGCTATTAACTTTATTTTTCCAATATTGATGATCATTTTACGCAATTCAAGTGCAAGTTTCAAGTTTATTATAAAAGATATTTTTGGGGCAAAAACCTTTATATCCCAAGATACAAAGCCACAAGCACCACATCAAAAATAAATCATGCGTATCAAACGCACTATTATACATAAAAATTCTAAATACTTGTATACCTCAATGTTCATTATAAACATTGTGATGGGTGTGAGTTCATATTAATCGAAGTTAAAATAAAAGCAAAAAGGAGGGGCAGGAAGGGGGGGGGCTACAACTACTACTCAACACAGAGGGGCCGATTCCGATCTCGGTCGGAGGCGCACCCAATACTATTCGGTCGGGAAAAAAGCCATGCGAAAGCCAGTTTCCCGACCGATCCGTACAACACACCGAACGAGCAAGTACGATGCGCACAACAGCAAAAATTCCGGCCGAGCCGTACTCACCCAAACCAGGTCCTGTTCTCCGACCGAGGCGAATCCGGAAACGCCGAATCGAGTCGCACGGAAGGGAAAATGCAGCCCCGTCCGGCCGGACAAGTACGATGCGCTTTCCGTACGCGCCGAACCCGTCGCTACGCACGGCACGTCAAAGCATCCGGGAGAGGCGCACATAAGCTCCGAATCGCGCCACAACACGATCCACGGCTACGAGGCGAACACAGCACAGACGAGGACGACGCGGGCGGCGAGGACGAAGCGAAGCGGCGAGGACGAAGCCAAGCGGCGAGGACGACGCGAAGCAACGAGAAGGACGAACGACACGAACCAACCATGAATCCCTTCGTCCCGATCATACCAATATTCTACATCTACTACCGGAACAGGCACGGACGCGTACGGCGCAGAAGGTAAGTCAGACACCAACCACAAAACACATACAACACGTACACGACACATCACACACATACACGGGGAATCTGAATATACTTGCAACAGCAGCACCATAGGGGCGGGATGCCCATCACCAATGCCACATATGCACACAGGGGCCTGAATGCGCGCCACCACCCCAACCCAGGGGGGCTGGATGCCAACCACCACAACCACCCTTAGCCAGGGGGTGCCAAATGCCCACCACCACTACCACCCTTAGCCAGGGGGGCAGGATGCCCACCACTACTACCACCCTCACCCAGGGGGGGCAGGATGCCCACCACTACTACCACCCTTAGCCAGGGGGGCTGGATGCCTACCACTACTACCACCCTTAGCCAGGGGGGCAGGATGCCTACCACTACTACCACCCTCACCCAGGGGGGGCAGGATGCCCACCACTACTACCACCCTCACCCAGGGGGGGCAGGATGCCCACCACTACTACCACCCTTAGCCAGGGGGCAGGATGCCCACCACTACTACCACCCTCACCCAGGGGGGCAGGATGCCCACCACTACTACCACCCTCACCCAGGGGGGCAGGATGCCCACCACTACTACCACCCTTAGCCAGGGGGCAGGATGCCCACCACTACTACCACCCTCACCCAGGGGGGCAGGATGCCCACCACTACTACCACCCTTAGCCAGGGGGCAGGATGCCTACCACTACTACCACCCTTAGCCAGGGGGCAGGATGCCCACCACTACTACCACCCTCACCCAGGGGGGCAGGATGCCCACCACTACTACCACCCTCACCCAGGGGGGCAGGATGCCCACCACTACTACCACCCTTAGCCAGGGGGCAGGATGCCCACCACTACTACCACCCTCACCCAGGGGGGCAGGATGCCCACCACTACTACCACCCTCACCCAGGGGGCAGGATGCCCACCACTACTACCACCCTTAGCCAGGGGGCAGGATGCCCACCACTACTACCACCCTCACCCAGGGGGGCAGGATGCCCACCACTACTACCACCCTTAGCCAGGGGGCTGGATGCCTACCACTACTACCACCCTTAGCCAGGGGGCAGGATGCCCACCACTACTACCACCCTCACCCAGGGGGGCAGGATGCCCACCACTACTACCACCCTTAGCCAGGGGGCAGGATGCCCACCACTACTACCACCCTTAGCCAGGGGGCTGGATGCCTACCACTACTACCACCCTTAGCCAGGGGGGCAGGATGCCTACCACTACTACCACCCTCACCCAGGGGGGCAGGATGCCCACCACTACTACCACCCTTAGCCAGGGGGCAGGAAGCCTACCACTACTACCACCCTCACCCAGGGGGGCAGGATGCCCACCACTACTACCACCCTTAGCCAGGGGGCAGGATGCCCACCACTACTACCACCCTCACCCAGGGGGGCAGGATGCCCACCACTACTACCACCCTTAGCCAGGGGGCAGGATGCCTACCACTACTACCACCCTTAGCCAGGGGGCAGGATGCCCACCACTACTACCACCCTCACCCAGGGGGGCAGGATGCCCACCACTACTACCACCCTCACCCAGGGGGGCAGGATGCCCACCACTACTACCACCCTTAGCCAGGGGGCAGGATGCCCACCACTACTACCACCCTCACCCAGGGGGGCAGGATGCCCACCACTACTACCACCCTCACCCAGGGGGGCAGGATGCCCACCACTACTACCACCCTTAGCCAGGGGGCAGGATGCCCACCACTACTACCACCCTCACCCAGGGGGGCAGGATGCCCACCACTACTACCACCCTTAGCCAGGGGGCTGGATGCCTACCACTACTACCACCCTTAGCCAGGGGGCAGGATGCCCACCACTACTACCACCCTCACCCAGGGGGGCAGGATGCCCACCACTACTACCACCCTTAGCCAGGGGGCAGGATGCCCACCACTACTACCACCCTTAGCCAGGGGGCTGGATGCCTACCACTACTACCACCCTTAGCCAGGGGGCAGGATGCCTACCACTACTACCACCCTCACCCAGGGGGGCAGGATGCCCACCACTACTACCACCCTTAGCCAGGGGGCAGGAAGCCTACCACTACTACCACCCTTAGCCAGGGGGCTGGATGCCTACCACTACTACCACCCCCACTCATAGGATGGACAATGCATGACACAACAAGCACACCACAACCTAGGGAATGCAAGATTAAGACATCCCCCCACCACCATGACAAGCGTGTGAGCAGGCTGTGTCAAATGCCTACAACACCGAACATGACATTGAACATACAATGTGACCCCCTAGCACATGTGCCACACATATATGTGTGTGGCACCCACAATGCTAAGCAGCCCATGACCATTGTGGCAATGGGGCCTAAACCCCCATCATCACAGTGACCAAAAGGCAAGTGTGGGGTCCATAGCTGAAGCACATTTTGACCATTGTGGCAATGGGGTCTAAACCCCCATCATCACAGTGACCAAAAGGCAAGTGTGGGGTCCATAGCTGAAGCACATTTTGACCATTGTGGCAATGGGGTCTAAACCCCCATCATCACAGTGACCAAAAGGCAAGTGTGGGGTCCATAGCTGAAGCACATTTTGACCATTGTGGCAATGGGGTCTAAACCCCCATCATCACAGTGACCAAAAGGTAAGTGTGGGGTCCATAGCTGAAGCACATTTTGACCATTGTGGCAATGGGGTCTAAACCCCCATCATCACAGTGACCAAAAGGTAAGTGTGGGGTCCATAGCTGAAGCACATTTTGACCATTGTGGCAATGGGGTCTACACCCTCATCATCACAGTGACCAAAAGGTAATTGTTAACAAAGAAAGAGCTGCAACTGCCAAACTGCATGGATCATTCCTGGTCACAGAACCAAAAACTCATCTGTGGCAAAGTAGTGTATGTGTCCCATTGCAACATAAATTGGGGAGCCAAATACTGCAGTGCAAATGAAACATTCCTTTGGCCATGTGCAGACAAACAACACCCATGGGGGCTGAGACCGTCAACAGTCATCAATGACACAATGACAGAAGTGACCATCAGAATGCAGAACCACATATTTGCACCAATGGGCACACAAATGCAGATACCCTGTGGAGACAGCAGATGTGAGGTGAACAGATACCATACCATGGCAGCAATGGGACACACAAACCATGATCACTGTGCTGACCGATGACCTAGGAGTCCCAGGGACAGCAGGGGAAACACACCAAACAACATACAGCCAATGGCACACCCAAGATATGCCAATGCAGTGGTGCAGATGCACAAACACAAACAGGCAGACCAACACTGTCATCATACACAGCAGGTGAGGGGTGGGGGTGCCAGTGTCCCCAGGCAACAACACAACACATGAGGAGAGCTGAATACCAATCATACAGATGTGCATACACTGCCACACTAAGCTAACTCATGGATCCAAATCCCCTATGTGGGCAAGCAGGCATTGACAGGTGAGAGGGAGCACAAAACACACATGTCACACAGGCACGTAGGAACAACAACTGACACAGCAAGTCACAGACACACCACAGCACCACCCCCAGGGCCCCCACAATGTGGTGACCCTGGGCTGAAGAAAAATACCACTGTGATGACAAAGCTAAATGTCGTTCACACTGTGAACCACAGTCAGGTGTCCTGAGCAACTAACTACCATCACACCTACACAAGCACAAATCAATCAGCATGGCCAGTAAGCCAAGGCCAACATGGAGGCAGGGGACTAGCCGGGCAACAACTCTCATCTGCACACACTCAACACCACACCCCTCGACCTCCAACAATGTGCAGCAGTGAAGTACACATGCACTGGTGACATTGCACATGCACCCATGACTATTCCAGGGTGGTGGGTGGGAACCAAGGTGTAGAAACACATCACACATGGACACTCAACAAGACTCCTGAATGTCTGACACACTGCACACTACTCTGTACATGGACATGACGGCAATACCACACCGACCAATGGGATCCCAGCCACAGTCACACACCAATGAAGAAGCCAAGGTCACCCACAAAGAACACACATAGACAACAACCAACATTGCAGCCCGGACCCTAAGGAGTGCCAGCAGTCACACACACAACGTGTCACAATCACTGAAAGATAACACAAACTGGAAATCACATGACAGGGGCAAACAACAAGTGCCAAAGGGAAACCTGACTGTGACCCATCTGCGTCAGCACACAAACTCTGCCCTGACAGCAAACACACCTATGGGTGACACCCTGATGACCAGTAATGTGCCATGCACCCACATCACAGAGAACACAGGGAGAAGACTTTGGGGGAACATAGCTCAAGTCAGCAAGCATCACAAACAGGTACAACACTAGGGATCACAGCATGCGCAGATGAATGGAAGTGAACACACAGACATGCACATACAACACACACCTTGGGCGCAGGCAATGTCACACGTGTACACACTGCCATGAGGGGACTCCACTCCTGTGTGAGGAAAGCTGTGCCATATGTTGCCTCAGTAGGGCCCCATCATGTCAGCTGAGCACTTGGTCACACAATCAACAATTAGCACCAAATGAGGGCTCCCATCACATCAGCCTGGTCATGGATGTGCCAACGGAATCATCAGCACAGATCCAACACACTTGTATAGCAATGTTGCACTGACTACACGGATGAGTCCCTCCCCATTGATGCCCAAACCTGCATGTCCACTGGAGATGGCAACACGGTCAGGGAAGTAGACAAATGCAACGATGGCAGGCACAACAGATGTGCAGGGGTGGAAGCCACAGATATGAAATTGCCAATGTAAGTAGGAAACCCATTGCCAAATACTGAACACATGACACCCTCAGATGCTGCTATTGATGACATGGATACACCACATGATAGGACACATTCCCCCTGGACCACATGGGTTCCTGCACAGTAACACTTCATAATCATGAGACCAGATATCACCATCACTGCAGCAAGGGCATGGTTAGCTGCACCAACAACATGTACATCTGAAGCATGAGCACTAGAGAAAAGAAAGTTGCTTTATTCAGCATATGTGTTGAGGCCAAA
Organism: Calotriton arnoldi; assembly: GCA_963921515.1. Classification (NCBI taxonomy): domain Eukaryota; kingdom Metazoa; phylum Chordata; class Amphibia; order Caudata; family Salamandridae; genus Calotriton; species Calotriton arnoldi. Next base: position 253,208 of record CAWUFW010016418.1, on the reverse strand, counting down.
CGAAGTCCTGAAAAAAGAGCAAAGGCCAATGGCCAGTCCATTGTCAAAGTTCAAACAGGGTGACACTGGCAGATGTCACCCTACGCATGCCTGCACAATACCAGGGACAATCCACTAGGAGGGGCAACCGGGGGGCAGGCCAGGCACCGCAGGGACAGGATCAGGGCTCACCAGGGGAGTCAGGGAAGGGGTGGTGGGTGCAGGAGAGCCACTGACAACTGCAGTGGAGGTGTCTGACATGGTGTGTGCCGGCACAACTGGGGGGCATGACACAGATGTCGTGGGTGCCGGCACAACTGCAGTGGACCCTGCAGATGGGGTGGACAGGTCCGCCACTGCAGTGCCCAAGTCAGACAGGGCGGTAGTGGACTCCACTGCAGTGCCTACCTCCAGGGGAGGAGAATGGGGAACAGGCAAGGTGGGTTGGACAGAGGGGGGGACACCCTCACCACATCAGTGGCACAGACAAGCGCAGCGGGGGTGTGGTGCTGGGAGAGCAAGTGGCAGGGGGAGAAGGCCGGAGCATCTTGGGGATGGTATATCTGTGGGTGGGGGAACCTGGGGCAGGGTGTGGTGGGGGCACCTGTGCAGTGGGGGCCTGAGGGATGGAGGACGGAGACCTTGTGCCTGAGCTGCAGGGTGGTGGCGGGGTCTTGCTCTTAGCACTCCGGGGGGACTTGCGGGTGGGGGCCTCAGTCCGTCTGCGCCTGGGGGAGGGTGTCCGGGGGCGAGGGGCACTCTGCTCCGTGTGGGTGGGCTTCCTCTTCCCCCGGGATGCTGGAGCAGCTTCATCGGTGGGGAAGAGGCCGAGGTCACAGAGGAAGAGCTGCTGTGACTTTGGGGTTGCAGGTGAGGCAAGGGAGGGTGCTTTGGAGGGAGAGGGAACTGAGGACTGCGCAGTGCATGTGGATGCGTGTGTGTGTTCCAGGGCCCCATCCCCTGTGAGTCTGGCTTCAGTCCCCTGAATGTGCGTGCGTGTGCGTTTTGTCATTGGCGTGTGTGTCAGTGTGCTGGATGTGTGTGTGCTGGTGTGTGCCTGTGCCAGTGTGTGTGTGCCTGGGATGGGTAAGGTGCTGGGGAGTGTGGATGGAGCAGAGGCAGGAGGGGTGAGGGACCGTTTGAGGAGGGACACTGCTGCCGTCAGGGAGGAGTCCATGGACCTATTGCCCCTCTGTAGGTCAGACATGCCCGATGAGATGCCCTCCATGAACGACACCAGCTGAGTCAACAGCGCGGTGTGCGCATGGAGGACACTCAGCATGGCTGTCTGCCCTACATGGAGCTGGCGAAGGAGGTACACAGACTCCTCACTCAGGGCAGCAGGGGACACAGGGGCAGGGGTGCGGTGCCTGGCCCAAAGGAGACACGCTCCCGGACATGGGAGCCTCCACGGACCTGGGGAATGGGAGCCGATGGGAGGGCGGTGGTGGTGCTGGTGGTGGCGGGGACAGCAACACTAGCTGGGGTGTGGTGGCTGCTGACACCCGCCTCCACAAGGGAGTCATCCTCCGAGTTGCTCTGGTCCTCAGCTGAGGTGGATGCTGCTGAGGACTCCTCGGTGTGGCTCCCCTCGCCCTCCGTGCCACTGGGTCCCTCCGACCACTCCTCGGCTGCTGACCCAGTCTGGCTCTCCGGCTCCTCCTGGTCCGTGGAGCTGTCCCCTTCCGTGGCCGTGGATGTATCTGCAAACAATGGGGAAACAGACAGACATCAGTCACCTGCACCAAACGCACACACCACTGTGAGCACAGCACATTACAGAGCAAGCCCTGGCATCATTAGTTGTACATTGCTAAAAGTGCCCTAATTGAACAGGAGAAGTCAATTGTCAGTCTGATGCCAAGCATGGCACTCACATCCCACATGGCCTTGCACCCATCTGTCTGGTGTCTGTTGGATTGCAACACCCCAGTGTTGACACATGCACCAAGTACACAGTAGTTGGACAGTGCAGAGGACACGGTGTGGACACATCACAGCTCTTGCCACTGAGTCAGTACAGGTTTACGGATGTAAGGGATGCCCAGAGTCAAATAGGAAATGCATGTGATGCATACCAGCGACAGACACCATGATGCACCCATGTCCTGATAGCCAGCGCCACTATGGTGTGCATGTAGCACATGTCACTCCCCTGCAGGATCACCAATCAGTAGACACATGCCATGGCGGAGGCATGACTGCAAAGTCATACATCACTGTCTCAGTGATGTATGACTTTGCAGCCAGACAACAACACTCTGCACTGTGTCACAATAGTAGGTCATGGGGAATGCAAGTCCTGGAGCTGCACAAGTGCACATGTACATCCCCCCACAACACATCCTCTTAACCCTCATCTGTCCAGGTCATACCTATTGGACATATGGGAGACCTGTGACACTACCCTCTGAACCTGAGCCCCTCACACTCTGCTGTGCATGGGGAACAGCTGCCTGAACTTCACATTTACATGCCCCAGTCTGCATGGGCAGCTGATCAGACACCTATGTGTCACACAAGTATCGTCTCCTATGGTCACATCTCCAGTGGCATGCTGAGCCCCTACCAAGAAACTCCACAGCAGTCCTGGCGACTAATCCACAGCACACTGACACAGAGGCAGACACCTGAGGGGTCAAATCACTGTGCACAATGTGTCCTCTGATACACGGGAGTGGGAGTACAGAGTGTATTGTATGGCCTGGAGTAGGCATGACTGTCCAGCCCCACATGAATGAGGGATGAGCCCTGGACTGTAGGCAGCTGGCTAAGTATGTGTGACACACGTCATATACATACTCCTGGGGCCCAAACATTGTTCCCACCCGCAGCATGGGTGTGTGCCAGGTACCCCAGCCACATGTGGTGGATCAGCTCAGCAATTGGACCACAGATCAAAGTAACACGCTGAATACATGTCAGAATACAGGCATTGTGTAAGCAATGGACCCACCCATGATGCCCACCACAGAGTCAGGGAAACAGATGCTGTCTCCCACCTTGAGTCAAGCAAACTGCAAGGACACAGTCCTAAGTGACAGAATTCCCTGCATGTAAGGGCCACACCTGGGTATCAGATGAGGAGTGGGCAGTGCACAATAGAGGGACATGGCTCCTGGACAACATGACTGCTGTACTGTGGCAGTTCAACCTGGCCCGAGGAGGGCACATAACATGTTAGACAGAGTACACAGTGCAGTCTTTGACTCACCCCCTCCTTGCTGCTCTCTGGCCTTCAGCTGCCCATCCAGGTCTGGAAAGACCACCGCCAGGATCCTGAGCATGTGGGGGGTCAGGGTCCGTGTTCCGCCCCTCCTGCGAGGAGGCGACAGCTTCAGCTGGACCCGTGCAATCCTCCGGGTCCAGCCCCGAAGGTCCTGCCACCTCTTTTGGCAGTTGCGGATCCGGCGCTTGTAGACCCCCACGGACCGGACAGCCCGGACGATGTCCTTCCAGATCTCATGCTTCCGATGGGCAGAAGCCTGTCAGGATGACAAAGTGATAAGGCCATTACTACACATGCAACATATCCGTGCATGACACAGTTGCATATACATGTCGCAATCACAGGGGCACATGGTGTACCCAGGCAGTGCACGGCTGCCCATGGACAGTTTTCCAGAAGTCACTACATGGTATCATAGCATGGGGAGTAAAACCCTGTTCAGAAGCACTGTCACTGCACCATACCTGTCCAGTGCAAGTCACTACACACTATGGGGGGTGACAACTACTCAGTGAGCCTGCTAGCCAGTGGTGTGCTGACTCTCAGCCTTGCTAGTCAGACAAAATGCACATTCAGAAAGGCAGTGCACAGAACACTCACCTGCTCCCCTGGTGTCCCATACAGCTTGCTGTACTGTGGAAGTAGGCTGTCCAGCAGGGCCTGGTTCTCTTCAAGGCTGAAGGCTGGGGCTCTCTCCACAGTACGTGCCATTGCAGGGTCCAGAGGGGCAGAGACAGCAGCAGTGCAGTGGCAGATGTCGTCCTGGAGCATGTAGTGCAGGCAAGTGGGCTCTCAGGGGAACATGCAGCAATATATATGTGCTGGAGAGGCAGATACTGTCCCTTGTGTCCAAAGTGATAGGTCCAAGTCGTTTGCATCTTCTGAATCTGGCCAATCCATGGAATAGCAGCACCAAAACACGCCCACAGCATCCTTCAAAATTTCAACTTCATGACATACATGATTTTGCAACATTGTTGTGGGTGACCAACTGATTTTCCAGCAACCGACTCGTTCGAATATTCGAAAACGCGTCCGTTGCCAGGCAAGCCCATTGTCAATGGGTGCGCACCGATCGGTCCATTGAGGTACAACGCGCACAGGGGTACAACGCGTACCCGCACACATTGAATGCAATGGGCCGGCCGGAGGCACCGATCGGTCCATTGCAGTACAACGCGCACAGGGGTACAACGCGTACCCGCACACATTGAATGCAATGGGCCGGCCGGAGGCACCGATCGGTCCATTGCAGTACAACGCGCACAGGGGTACAACGCGTGCCCGCACACATTGAATGCAATGGGCCGGCCGGAGGCACCGATCGGTCCATTGCAGTACAACGCGCACAGGGGTACAACGCGTACCCGCACACATTGAATGCAATGGGCCGGCCGGAGGCACCGATCGGTCCATTGCTGTTCAACGCGCACAGGGGTACAACGCGTACCCGCACACATTGAATGCAATGGGCCGGCCGGAGGCACCGATCGGTCCATTGCAGTACAACGCGCACAGGGGTACAACGCGTACCCGCACACATTGAATGCAATGGGCCGGCCGGAGGCACCGATCGGTCCATTGCAGTACAACGCGCACAGGGGTACAACGCGTACCCGCACACATTGAATGCAATGGGCCGGCCGGAGGCACCGATCGGTCCATTGCAGTACAACGCGCACAGGGGTACAACGCGTACCCGCACACATTGAATGCAATGGGCCGGCCGGAGGCACCGATCGGTCCATTGCTGTTCAACGCGCACAGGGGTACAACGCGTACCCGCACACATTGAATGCAATGGGCCGGCCGGAGGCACCGATCGGTCCATTGCAGTACAACGCGCACAGGGGTACAACGCGTACCCGCACACATTGAATGCAATGGGCCGGCCGGAGGCACCGATCGGTCCATTGCAGTACAACGCGCACAGGGGTACAACGCGTACCCGCACACATTGAAAGCAATGGGCCGGCCGGAGGCACCGATCGGTCCATTGCTGTTCAACGCATCACTGTACATGTGACTGGCATATGTCAGCATGCCTGTCTCAGATGGACATATGCCAGCCACAGATAGCTCCCAGGGAGTGAGGGGCACACCTACATCACGACAGCCTGTCCAAACCTTATCATAAGGCATGTAAGGCTGCATTTCCTATTGTGTGTATGTTGGTGTACATTTTGTCCTGTGGGTGTCACCTGTGGGCAGCCACCCCCAGGCTGTGCACGTGTTAATGGGGACAGGATCCTGGGTGTTACGTGTACGTGACCACTGTGATGTGCAACTGTTCATATCTGTGCATGTGCCATGGTCACATTTCACAGTGGTGTTTGTGTATGTCATGTCACATACCCCGTGAGTCCCATGTGGGACGGTATGTTTGAGCCAGGGTGTCCCAGTGGCACAATAGTGATGGCCCTCCACAGTCTTTGTGCATGTAGTGTTTACAATGTCTCTGATTTCATGTGCACAATGGGAGACAGTCTCCACATCCACGTTGTGTGTGCATGGACTCTGATGTTGTGCGTGTGTGTCACAGACGTCCATGGCTCTCCTGCCATGGCAAGTGTGGCCACTACCTGTGGGGGTCATGTTTGTTTTGTTGTGGTGTACACATGATACTCCAGGTGATGCCAGTGTCCATGTGGCATTACAGGGTCCCTGGGAATGTGCCTGTCGTTGAGCTGTGGTGCCTGGGGCACATCTGTCCTCACATGTCACTGGGGGGTGACTGTGACACAGCATCATGATATCCAATGGGCCAACCTGGGACAAATTGATGCCACCTGTAGGACCGTGTTGACAGATGTTGGCCATGTATGTACCATACATGTCGTTCCGGTACTGCACACTTCATGTAGTTGTGCCTCATGATGATGTATGTTGGGATCTTGAGTGTGTTCAATGCCGCATATGTGGGGTGACTGACGATCTTGCTTACTTCTCCTCTGCACTGCAGGGCTCCTGCTGTCCATCGGCCATTCCCAGACCTGGCAACGATGGTGGAACGGGACAGCATCCGACGGTACCGCTTCACCAGGCAGCTGATTGAGGATTTGGCAGTGCAGTTGTCCCCACATTTGCAGCCTGGCCGGCCGTATCCTACAGCGCTGACCCCCAAGGTGAAGGTGATGGCAGCCCTACACTTCTTTGCCACCGGTACCTTCCAACATACTGTGGCGTCTGCTGGTGGGATGTCACAGACCATGTTCAGCCGTGTGCTCCGCGATTTCTTGGCGGCAATGTTGCTCTTCCTGAACCGGTACATCTATTTCCCTAGACTGCGACGACTCACTGACGTGAAGAGTGACTTTTATGCCCTGGGGAGGATGCCGCATGTCATTGGCTCCATTGATGGGACACATGTGGCTTTGGTACCACCACAGGCCCAGGAGCAGGCCTACAGGAACCGCAAGCACTACCACTCGGTCAATGCACTGGTGGTGTGTCTTGCAGACATGACCATCACACACGTGTGTGCCCGTTTCCCTGGTTCAGCACACGATGCCTTTGTGATGAGGAGTAGTCGCATCCCCAGGTTGATGGCACAGATGCAGAACCAGCGTGCCTGGCTTGTCGGTGTGTACTGACTTTGTGCCATTGTGTGTGATCTGATCTGTAGTATTCCGCCCACTTTTCCAAGTCAGCTGATGTGCACTTGTCTGTCCGTAGGTGACTCGGGATACCCCAACATGCCGTGGTTGCTGACACCCCTCAGGAACCCTGTGACACCTGCCCAGATGCGCTACAATGAGGCACATGGTCGGACCAGGAGAGTGATTGAGCGGACCTTTGGTCTCCTGAAGAGCCGCTTCCGCTGCCTGGACAAGACCGGAGGGTCCCTCCCATATGCCCCTGCGAAAGTGTGCAAGATTATCATCGTCTGCTGCATGCTCCACAACCTGGCAGTGCGGAAGGAGTTGCCTCTCATCCAGGATGACGATGACCAACATCCGCCACCTGTGGAGGATCCTGGCCTGGAACACGATGCCAGTGACGATGATGATGATGATGGTGATGGTGATGTCCGCACACAGCTCATCACCAACTTCTTTAGCTGAATGTGAGTATCCTGAGGTGTCATGTCAATGATGTGAGTTGGCATGATGTGTGGGTGGTGCTCTGGTGCTGTTGGAGTGTGTCCATGGGCTACTTGACTGGATGTGTGTTGCGATGTGTGCTTACAGGTGGGCTGTACTCCCCAACAGTGTTCACATGCTAACTTGGTTCTGGGTGGGTATCTTGTAACATGTATTGTGCATGAGTTTTGCTGTTCTGTCCTGTACTCCATTGCTTTTGACTGTGTGTCATTTCTGTCCTTCACAGGGTACTTTCAGATTCGTTTGGTCAACTGTGTCCACCGACAACGTGATTGCACATCCAGGCTGGTAGCTGTTGTGTCCCTACAGGTGATGTGCGCCACACCCATGGACTTCCTTCTGTCTACAGTTGTTGACTGTGTGCCCGCTACCAGGTGGGGTTACCTTGCATCTGTAGTGGTTACGGCATGTTGCTACTGTGTAATAAACCTGTGCTTCACTTAGTGATGTGCGTTGTCTGTGGTCACACATTTGACTGCCATTTGCTTACTGCACCTGTGGGCTACTTGACTACAACTGGGAATGGGTGTGGTGTCTGTGCATTGCACCGTCTTCCCTGGCAACATCAGTGTAGGCAATGAGTCAGATGGCCTAGGTGTGTATGTGTTGTGTAGCCCTGGTGGTGTGTCTCCCTCATATGTGTCACGTTGCCTGTACTCACATGCCTGTGTTGTCCTTGCTGTTGCAGTTCGCATACACAGTGTAATTTTGTTGTTCATCATCCCCATAACAGCACCCACGTTGGAATCACGACAGAGGCAAGTATGGTGTATTATTGTGTTTATTGTGATACATCTGTGATAATAGTGCATAGGATGGATTGTGCTGTACATGAATCTTGCAATCCCAAGTTCCTAGATGAATAGAAAGTCCAGGTAGACAGGATCCCCAGTATCGGGGCCACAGTTGTCTGACACATTGTTCCAACTTGTACTCCCCATGCAATGTGTGGGAGTAGTGTTGCCATCAACAGGGTGAACAGTCTGTGCACAAAGGCGAAAATCCAGAACAGGTTCAGGCTTCCTGGGAGTTGCGCTTGGCCATCAGCCTCTCACTTTCCCCTCCTCGGACGACCCCTCTTCTTGGGGGGGGGCCCTCAAGTGCAGGCTGCTGCGGTGCAGGGGACTCTCCGCCAGAGTCCTCCTCCCTCCCTGTGGCAGTTGCAGTTTGTTCGGTACCAGATGTTGTTGGCACACAGGGAGGTGTGGACTGGTTGCTGTTCATCTGGCGGAGGCATTGTAAAATGTCCCTGTGCACCGCCGTCATCTCATGTAGTACATCCCACTTGGACTCCACGCGGGTCATGTGGGAGTCCACACGTGACATGTGGGAGTCCACACGTGACATGTGTGACTCCACATGGGACATGTGGGAGTCCAAGCGGGCATGATGGGCAGCCTGCTGCTGTTTGATGTCTCTGAGGAGCCCCACTACCTGGCTGAGCTCTCCGGTGCTGGACTGGTACGCATCAGCTATGCGTACCAGTTGTGGGTCTTCATGCACACCAGCAACGTCTGCAAGCAGCGACCTCTGTCTCCCACCCCTCCCACCACCCCTGCTGACATGTGCAGTGTGTGCAGTTGCACGCACAGATAACCCTGGTCCACCTCGGGGGTTGGTGGTGGTGGTGGTGTCCATGGCCCCAGGTTGGTCCAGGGTCACTGCGCTGGTGTTGTTCCTTATTCTGTCCATGTCGGCAGGGATGGTATTCGTGGTGACAGTCGTTGGAGGGGTGGGTGCAGGGGGTGCAGCTGGTGGACCTGCTGGTGCTGCAGCTGGTGGTCCTGCTGGTGCAGCATGTTGACTTGCACCGGATGTGCCAGGTTGTTCTTCATCGTCCGAGGAGGACAGAGGCTGTACGACGCCAGTGAGCTCGGCATCCTCTTGAGCCTGGGACTGGGACTCCTCAGCGTCTGCTGCTGTGTCCCTATCATCACCTGTTTTTGGGAGACACAAACAATGTATGTCATGTTTCTGCAGGCATCAGTGGTTGACACACCTGACAGTTGTGACTGTGCCTCGGGGTGCGGGCCTGTACATTGTATTGTCCTAAGTCGTCACAGTCAGGGGTTGATATTGGTGTGGCACATTGTCCTGCATTATTTGGGCATTTCTATGTATTCTCTGGGGTGTGAACATGGTCTGCATTGATTGTGTTTGGTTGACAGCCAGACCTCCTTCCCACCCACCCACCCACCCAGTCAGTTATCCCACCATGGAACGTGCTTGCATTGCAGGGAGTGTAAGTTGTCTCTCAGGATGTCAGTCAGAGGTGTCCTGCTGTTTGTTGGTGCACAGTTGGCAGCAGGGCCTTGTGCTCCCCACAGCAGTAGCCAGTGTCAGCCATCTTGTGAGTCCTTCTCCACTCCCTGTGATGTGAGCATGGTTCAGGGTGGTGTTGATGGGACAGTTGTGAGGCTGAGCAATGTCTGTGACTACCACTCCCATCATGCTATTGCCTCCACCCCCTTCCCAGCATGCCCATGCTTCCTTCCTTTTGACTCTGCTTCCCTGTGGGGTGGGCTGGCTGTGCTGACAGGATGGCTGGGAGTGTTGTCCTGGCAGTTGTTTGGCTAAGAGTCCCAAGAGTGTCCCTGTGCTTCACACAACATAACCCAGGGTGGTGGTGCTTTGTGGGATCTTGTGTTAGGATGGAGGGCATTGCATTCTACCAGGTGGGTACTGTGGAGTTTGTGTTGGGGGGGGGTGTGAGGGGAGGTGCTGGTGACTATGGTCAGTGCTGCAAGTCCCCCTTCCCACCCAGCCAGCCGGATATCCCACCATGGAACGTGCTTGCATTGCAGGGAGTGTAAGTTGTCTCTCAGGATGTCAGTCAGTGGTGTCCTGCTGTTTGTTGGTGCACAGTTCCCAGCAGGGCCTTGTGCTCCCCGCAGCAGTAGCCAGTGTCAGCCATTTTGTGAGTCCTTCTCCACTCCCTGTGATGTGAGCATGGTTCAGGGTGGTGTTGATGGGCCAGTTGTGAGGCTGAGCAATGTCTGTGACTACCACTCCCATCATGCTATTGCCTCCACCCCCTTCCCAGCATGCCCATGCTTCCTTCCTTTTGACTCTGCTTCCCTGTGGGGTGGGCTGGCTGTGCTGACAGGATGGCTGGGAGTGTTGTCCTGGCAGTTGTTTGGCTAAGAGTCCCAAGAGTGTCCCTGTGCTTCACACAACATAACCCAGGGTGGTGGTGCTTTGTGGGATCTTGTGTTAGGATGGAGGGCATTGCATTCTACCAGGTGGGTACTGTGGAGTTTGTGTTGGGGGGGGGGTGTGAGGGGAGGTGCTGGTGACTATGGTCAGTGCTGCAAGTCCCCCTTCCCACCCAGCCAGCCGGATATCCCACCATGGAACGTGCTTGCATTGCAGGGAGTGTAAGTTGTCTCTCAGGATGTCAGTCAGTGGTGTCCTGCTGTTTGTTGGTGCACAGTTGGCAGCAGGGCCTTGTGCTCCCCACAGCAGTAGCCAGTGTCAGCCATCTTGTGAGTCCTTCTCCACTCCCTGTGATGTGAGCATGGTTCAGGGTGGTGTTGATGGGCCAGTTGTGAGGCTGAGCAATGTCTGTGACTACGACTCCCATCATGCTATTGCCTCCACCCCCCTTCCCAGCATGCCCATGCTTCCTTCCTTTTGACTCTGCTTCCCTGTGGGGTGGGCTGGCTGTGCTGACAGGATGGCTGGGAGTGTTGTCCTGGCAGTTGTTTGGCTAAGAGTCCCAAGAGTGTCCCTGTGCTTCACACAACATAACCCAGGGTGGTGGTGCTTTGTGGGATCTTGTGTTAGGATGGAGGGCATTGCATTCTACCAGGTGGGTACTGTGGAGTTTGTGTTGGGGGGGGGTGTGAGGGGAGGTGCTGGTGACTATGGTCAGTGCTGCAAGTCCCCCTTCCCACCCAGCCAGCCAGCCAGATATCCCACCATGGAACGTGCTTGCATTGCAGGGAGTGTAAGTTGTCTCTCAGGATGTCAGTCAGTGGTGTCCTGCTGTTTGTTGGTGCACAGTTGGCAGCAGGGCCTTGTGCTCCCCACAGCAGTAGCCAGTGTCAGCCATCTTGTGAGTCCTTCTCCACTCCCTGTGATGTGAGCATGGTTCAGGGTGGTGTTGATGGGACAGTTGTGGGGGGGGCAATATGTGTGACTGCGACTCCCATGATGCTATTGGCTACACTGACTTGGCCAGCATACACAGAATTCCTTCCTTTGAGTGGTCTTCACTGTGTGTTGGTGTTGTTGTGGTGGCTACATGTGTGGATGTGTGTGTTAGTTCTATTTGTGCCACTGCCTAGCTGTAGTTGTGGTTGTGTTTGTACATGTGTTGGCACAGTTGGATGTGACTTTTTTGATGGCATGTGTTGTGTTTATCTGACTGACATACACATTTTGGGATGATTCTGTTCTAGTTGCTGTGTAATTGCTATGAGTGCATGGTTTGACTCTCCCCTTGACAGTGATGTGTGTGTTTTGTGGCAGTTTATTGTGTACATTTGTTGTGTACTCACCAGGCTCTGGGATGTCCTCTAGTCCATATACGCTCACTGGCGGAAGGATGGCCCGCACCTTCTCCTCCCAGGGCCTGAGGTATACTGGCTTGGCAGGAGGGCCACTGCCGGTGTATTGGCTCAGGTGGTAGTCTTTCTTGAGCAGCTCCCGGACCCTCCTGCGCACGTCATACCACCTGTTCTGGATGTCGGTCTTTGTGCGCCGACATGGTGATTGGGCGTTCACCCTGTTGATGATCCTCTCCCACATCTTGGTTTTCTGCGACATGGGGGTCTGTTGGACCAGAGTGCCAAACAGCTGTGGCTCCACCCTGAGGATCTCGTCTACCATGACTTCCAATTCACTATCTAGGAACTTGGGATTCTTCTTGGGGGGCATGGTGATGGGTGGTGATAGTGGGTGATGTGTGTGTTGGTGTGCAGGTGAGGGTGTGTGGGTGTGTGTTGTGCTGGGTGTATGTGAGGTAGGTATTTGTTGGTGTGCTGCTGGTGTGTGGCTTGTGTGAGGGATGAGCTGTGGGTGTGTGGTTGCTTTCTCTTGGGTGCTGGCAGTGGAATGGCATTTGCAAAGGCTCATGGTAGTGATTTGTGTCCTTTATATAGGTGGAGTTGTTGGTGTGTCTTTGTTCTCTGTCCCCACCCCCCCAGTATTTATTGGCTTGGTAATTGCTTGTTTGGCCTTTTTTTGGTTGATTTTTCCTTTGTGCTGTTTGTGTATGTTGGAAACGTTCTTGTGACCGAGTCGGACCCTGCATTGGTCTCGTACGGTGTTTTCCGTTTCGTTCACGCTGTGTTTGTGCAGTTTTGTATGCTGCGTACGCGTCGGTCGCGGTGTATTGTGTTGCTTCGGCTCGGTTTTGTATGCGTGTCGGTCGTACGGCTTGTCCTCCGTCCGACTCGGTCGTGTTTTCGCGCCTTGCATCGTACTTTGCAGGTTGGAGTTGGCGGGTACGATTCGGTCGGATTTGTTCCGGGTGCGTGTCGGTCGGTTGGATTCGCGTGTTTTTCCGGCCGGATTGCTATTTTCCGAGCGGCTCGGTCGGTCGGCTTGGTTTCCTGACGTGTCGGTCGGATTTATCGCGGCTTGCATCGTACTTGGCGTGTCGGGCGCCACTGGTACGTGTCGGTCGGTATTTTCCGGATCCGAGTCGGTCGGTGCTTTTTCCGGCCCGAATCGGAATCGACCCCAGAGTCTCAAGCCTTGTGCAATATTGAGTATGAACTTCACATGCAAGGCGACATCTCACAAACAGGATTGAACACAAAGTAAGGGACCCATTAAGCTACCAGAGAGCTCCCTGTGAAGTGCCTATGAACTAAGACCATGTACTGTGGTCATAGGATCGCCAAAGCTGCTATTCATCTTCCTGTAAAAAGCCAATGACCTTAAAGCACATACTCTGATCAAAAGCATTTCTAATATTCATGGTTACTTCATTACCTTGCAGCCATCATTTCCATCATGTTTAAAACTGGCGTTTTTCTGACCGTTTGGAAAGCTGCGTCGGTACTTCCTCTTCTGAAGAAACCCACCCTGACCCACTTGATCCCAAAAATTACCGCTCTATCGTACGGCTTCCCTTTCCGGCTAAGTTAGCTGAGAAAATTATGAACACCCAACTTTCCTCCTATCTGGAGGTCAATCATCTTCTAGAAGACACGCAGTTCGGCTTCAGAGAAAATCATAGCACCGAATCTGTGCAGCTTAAGGCCACGGAGGAAATTAGATCATCCCTAGACAAGGGAGGTAATGCAGTTCTGATTTTGTTCGATCTTTCAGCGGCCTTCGATACGGTCAATCATGAGGTACTTATTGACCGTTTGCAGAATATGGGTTTTTACGATTCAGCATTGATGCTGATTAAATCCTATCTGTCAGGACGCCAACAAGTGGTGTCAAGTGGGACTTCTAATTCAGGAGCCTTCTGTTTGCCCTGTGGGGTACCTCAGGGTTCTTCCCTTTCCCCAGCCCTATTTAATCTTTACGTCACCCCACTCGCCGCTTTGATTAGATCTTTTGGGCTCTCCCTAGCATCATATGCCAACGATTCTCAAATCATTGTATCAGTGGCGAAGGGTGAAAGTGGGGTTGGCGATACATTTAGTAAATGTATGAGTGCAGTGAACAACTGGATGGTCAGCAATTATTTAAAGTTGAATTCCACGAAAACCGAGGTCATTCAATTTGGTAACAATCCAGCAATTTGGTCTGCCCACTGGTGGCCATCAGATCTAGGTCAGGCACCCATGCCAACCTCCAAAGTTAAAAACCTGGGGTTTTTGCTGGATAGGGATTTGAATTTTAAAAATCAAATTAACTTAACCACCTCCTCCTTCTTCCAGTGACTCAGAACCATCGAGAAAATTGAGAATTTTGTGCCGGTTGATCTTCTGAAAGCAGTAGTCATAGCCTTAGTGCTCTCACGGCTAGATTACTGCAATAGTCTTTACACCAGCCTCTCTAAAGGCTCACTTAGAAAACGTCAGACTATTCAAAATGCTGCTGCTCGGTTTCTTTTCAAAATTCCAAAATTTCAATCGGCCAAGGCTGCCATCAGACAACTGCATTGGCTTTCGGTCCACAATCGCATTTCCTTTAAGGCTCTTTGCCTAGCATACAAATTAATCTATGGAAATGCACCTGCATACTTCAAGGCACATCTGACACAGTATAGCCCCAGCAGAATTCTTCGGTCAAGCACAGCAAACCTCCTGAAGGTTACTCCCTTCAGGCGGGTCACTTTGGGAGGCAGAAGTTTTGTCAGAACTACAGCTTTACTGTGGAACCGTCTGCCGCCAGAACTTAAAGTTGCACCCACGCTCCTGGCGTTGAGGAAGAACCTTAAAACTTGGTTGTCCAACCAATGATCCCCTAGGACTTGACCCTTGTCTGCTTTCTTCTGAATCACTCAGTGCTAAGACGCCTACAGACATTCATGCGCTTTATAAGATTTCTCATTCATTCATTCACTTTGTTGTTAATATCCTTGTTTTCCTTTGTATGAGGGTTTCCCCGCTCTCCCTCTTTATGAACCATCTAGGAGGGCTCTTACCTTCCACATTTCTGGCAGACAACTGCTTTTCTTGTGACCTCCATGTTTTGGTTCCACACCAGCAAGAATAGGTTATCTGCAGCAATTCAAATATCTGAGTCTTTTATTGATTGCCTTTTTTCCTTCTGTCCCGAATGTGACAATTAAAGAAGCACACCAATAAAAGTGGGGCAAAGTCTCTTTCATTTGTAGCCTTCGTGTACATAGCTGCTACTCTTGTTTCCCTTCTTTGTACCATCACCAAAGGTAAGATGTAAGTTCTGGCTGCCTTTAATGCATGTCTTTCATCCGGACAAGTCAGGTTTGTGAGGTGGGGATGAGCTGGCCAATCAGATGTACTGTGACTTTCATGGAGTTAAGGATTTCCAGAATGCCACATTAGCTTGAAATCAGCTGCGGCTCCCTTTATCAGTCAAACTTAAAGTTACTATTTTTGAATTCTTGTTAGTAGTTGTCCACTAAATTTAGTTTTTTTTAAAGCACGCCTTTTAGCGGCAAAAATCAAAGGTGTTCTTTTTATTGTTACCCGAAGTGAAGCCACCCCACCTCCAATGCAGCATTTGGATCTCCCTTCACAGCATAATAGAATTATCAGCAATGTTTTCTCTCTAAAATGGTTATACGCTCAAATACATCTTCCATTTGCCAGATTTTCACTCAATAGAAAATGACCCCTATTTTTACTTCCATAGCCTGTCTAAGACTTTTAGAGTGTTGCAAACTAGATTTCTCACAAACGTCCTTAATCCTTTTGCTGCTGCTTGTACTTTCCTTATTGATAGCTCCAGATTTTGAGCCCATTTTCACTTTACATTAAAACTAGGTAGGAAAGTGTCTTTACTACTTACAGTTGGTGGCTATTTCTTTGTAAGTTATGACTTTTATTTTATGTAATGTAGACTTATATACCGCACTTATCATCTGAGGGGTATCCAGGCGCTGGGTGGGGTGGGTGAGAAGGCCATTTTGGCTTCTAGTTGCATAGCCAGGTCTCCAGTTTCTTGCGGAATTTGAGAAAGGATGCGGAGGTCCTGATGTGCTGTGGGAAGTCATTCTAGGATTTGGAGGGAATGTAGGGAAAGGAGCAACGTCCTAACCTGCTCCTTTGGATGCGGGGAATATGCGCAAGGTGGAGAGATGCTAAGTGCAGATGCCTGGTGGTTGATGGAAGTTGAGGTGGCGGTTGAGGTAGGCATGGTCCGCCGTTCCTTCCCAGTACTAACATCGGAGATGTGTCAATTTTTACCCACTCTGTCCATTGTCTGCACCTGCTAAATGATTCCCACTCATTCAGTTCTTGGACGGAACCTGCGTTTTGGCATGTGGAGCAGCACAGCATGGGCTTGCTGCTCTGTCAATTCTTTGAAGTAATTACACAGAGTTTACGGATTGCGGACGCAACCTGTTGTAGATTCCAGATAACTTCCGCGCAACATTGACAGAGTACTAATAAGAGAGAGTTGCGGTTCACAGCACCACCCATCTATATTTTGGAAAGGAAGACACACCCTGTGCCGGTCTGTGGTCTCCACAGACACATTCGTTTACCTTTGGCCCTGGAACTCAAATTGTCACTAGGAGTTTCCTTTCCTGAAAGCTCCTTATCATGGTCAGAATCAGTTGCATCTTGGGTGATACCGTTCCCGCACTGTCCTGAGGAGGCCATCATTCGGGGCCGAAATGCATCGACTTTTACTATCTAGACCAACAACATTCATTTAAAATAGAGATAAAAACCCAGGGGGGCTTTGATCAAAAAATCAATGTTGGATTCAATTGACTTGAATTATGTGCACGCTGGTCGAGCTGAATTATTTTTTGTACCTGAAGACGGTTTTTTCTATTGTTGCCTAAAGAAGGGCAGTTTATCCGTCATTGTGGATACCTTTAATCACCGAATTTGTAGCCAGTATTTTGATTTCTAATTCTGATACAAGTTTGTATAATGAATTGCTAGACTATAGCCAATGTGTTGTGACTCACTAATTTCTTTTGAAAATTGATAAAAAAAATGTTAAAAAACTATTTCATTAAGTAAAAGTTTTGGAATAACAAAGCGACTTTTGCAATCAGTGTCTTTCTTGATTTTGTGGTACTGCAGTACCTTTATAAATCCAACTGATACACTTCATATGAATTCAAAAATGATGTAATTACACAAAGCGAGTAGTTCAGCCAGAGGTTACAAACAAAAGTAAGCCTCTTTATAAGTTTTCTATACATTTATCCTGCTGGAGCTCTTTCCTTTGTTCGCTCTGTTAATTCTGTGGCATTCATGTAATGGCTGCCATGTCAGTTCTGCTTCATAGCCCCCATTATCAGAGTCTGTGTTGAATAATTCAATTAGAACATGAGCCCTTCTGGAAGAATCAGAAGGGTGGCTAAATGGTTGCTGCTCATATAAAGCAGTGCAAAGCATCAGTCCAGGTTGGAGCTGCACTGTCTCGTTGTATAGTACTATGGGTCAGCCATCGTGAACCAGAGTCAATGGCGCCAGCATCAGCGTTGGTGGATTGCATTCCAGCGTGGGTTGTGGTGCCAGGGAGTGAACCGGTACCAAAGTTGGTATGGAGCCAGGAGTAAATCCAGAGTGTCCCAGCTGGCGCCAAGGGTGGACCCACTGGAGGAAGTTTCGTTGGGAAGCCTCTTGGCTCCTTGGGGAGTGGAGGTGCACCATAGGGAGCCGGTAATGGGCCAAAAAGCTGCATCATGGCTTCATCTACAGCCTCTGAAATTCCGGTTGCCAGGGATCAAGGGTCGGAATTGAGTCTGAAATAGCACGACTTCAGGAGTGCTGCCTGGAGGCATGATGATGCCGTTGCATTTTCTTGGGATCTTAGGAGTGGTGGATGGGCTGATTCCCACTTAGACTTCTTATACTTGTTCTTGGATTTTCCTGAGGATTTAGATAGCGAAAACCATCTGTCACAAGAGTGACCTTAGGAGAGGGAACGGGACCTACATTTAGACCTCAATGGAACATAGCATGGGGCCTTGCAGTGCTTCCCCGCAAAGAGCTTCGCTTCCTGGTCTCAAATGGCCTTGGGGTGCAGTCACAGCAGGCATTGGAGTGGTGGTCCGACTCGAGGCTCCACAGGCAAAGGACATGTGTTTTCGCATTTTCACTTTGTAGAGTTTCATTTTGAGCTACATCAGAAAACGTGCCCTCACTCTGTCAGCAAAGCGGTAGGAGAGCTTCAGAGGTAACATTTGTACTACCCCCTGGTAGTTGAAGCGAAAATGCAGCACCATCAAATGTGTTGATAAGTTATGAGCACAAAACAGGGAAGCCATTTTTAAAAACAATTTTTCTGTTCTCTTCGTTCCCTCGGACGTGTGTTTTTAATTCACTTGCTGGATTATATTCTCAAAGCTACCTCAATAATGATATAGCTAATTTAAGACAGAGGAGCTGGTGGACCACATTTCCATATCCAGGGGACATTTTGTTCTTCCAACAAAACCCACAGGTGTCATGGAATATAAAAGGGTGAATTGCTGAAGCTGAGGTGCTGGCTTGGTGAATTAAGGGATAATCACTGGTGTGCAGTAATTTGCTGCTTTGCTGCACAATACAGGCAGGCGGGTTTGGACAAGGCCCAAGCACAGCTCCGGCTTTTGTTCGATGCCCTCCATTTAATTTCAGCACACTAATACACACCAACGGCTAGCCCTGTTATTTATCAACAATGAAAACAAATAATGATGTTTTCGCTTGTAATAGTGCGTTTGTTACTCCAGGTGGTTGCTTATAAATTGGTTAAATGGATAATTGCACAGTCTTAACAAATTAACATGATAAATGTATTTCAGTAACAACAAAAAACATGAAATGCGGGTTTGTAGTGAAGGCTTTATTTGATCTGGACGCTTTAATATTGAAGTACATCTATCTACATGAACCCCCTGAACAGGACGGCACAAACAAATATCTTTTGGTTGCCAAAACCCATTAGAAACATGATATATGTGCATTTATTTGATATACGTATTTAATAATATTTATCCTTTTCCAAGACCTTTTTACGCAAAATACAGTTCTGGGTAATATTCTTTCTGACAGTATATAAGTGGATGTCTCGAAAAATTGTTTCAGACTATATATAACAGCTGTCGTCAGTGAGGTCATCGATGATTTCTCATGAGATATCTTTGGTGTCATGAGAGTGGTCAATGGTAGTGTGCTGGGGAAGTTCTCAATGCATACCTTTTCTAAAGTGGTGAATTTAGGAAGTTTAGGATCATATCATGTATGCCTGAACCTTCAGTCCTGTCAATTAAATATTGCTTATGAAATTAACAGCGTATGTTCCTTTTATTTGGTATGGGCACTTATTATCCATTGCCTAATATCTTTTAATTATGTTTCTAGGATTTGCAGTGATTTTCTGAATCAAGTGAGATGTTCATAGGTTTCAGCAGCACAAGGAAGCATTAGCAAAAGATAATTTTAAGTGTCCCTCTGGAGCGAGTGATGCAAGAATGCAATAATGCAAGCTGATATAAGTAGTATTTATGCACTTAGCACCACTAGGTTGCAGCGTATCAAATAATCACAGAATGACGTATTGGGGATGCGTTTGACGGCGAATGTTAGCATAAGTAAGTGTGACTGTGTGTTTGAGAGAATATGTGAGTGTGCTTTTTTGAGTGACTGTCAGTGTGAGTCACAGAGTTTCCATGTGGTTGTCCATGGCTTTGTCAGTGAGTCAGAGTGTGTCTGCATCTGCACATGGGTGTATCTGTGGATGTGAGGATGCCATTGAATCGATGCGTGGATGCTTCACAATGTGTGTGCCTTACAGGTGCTTTCACAAGGGAGTGTTAGCACCTCAGGTTCAGTAGCGGTGGGTGGTGGGAGTGCCGCCTGGTGCTGACGTGGGGCGGGGGAGGGGCAGGGTGGGGGGTAGTAAACTACGGATTACGAGCGATTACAGGTAAGTACACATATAAATAAATAAAACGAATTTCGTTTCTCGCGCTGCATCACATTTGGCGATGCAGCGCGAGACGAAATTCGTTTTATTATTTATATGTGTACTTACCTGTAATCGCTCGTAATCCGTAGTTCACTACCCCCACCCTGCCCTCCCCGCCCCACGTCAGCGCCCGGCTGCACTCCCACCACTCACCGCTACTGCTCAGGTTGTGTGTGTGTGCATGCATATGTGTGTGTTTGTGTGTGTGTGTGTGTGTATATGGGTGTGTGTGTGTGTGTATGTGTTTACTGTTAAGGTTTCACCGTCACTATATTTGATTTCATAGTTAAAAAATAGAGTACAATTTGGTCCAGTCTTGGGGTCACAATTCAATGTTAAACATTGGAGATTCAAACTATCTCACAATCACAAGGGCACCTGATGCTGGAGTTTATCTTGCAACTGAATGTTCTCAAGTTGCACCAACATTTCAATGTCCCTTATCACATAATAAGCCACCTCTGGTTAATATTTGTATTTGACTCACACACCCACAGGGCCATGGGTACCACGTGCACCATTGGCTCACCAGATAATATTGGGGAACTAGGAGTCAGATTTAGGGATCAAATGATAAACTCAAATAATGTCATCTCTAGAACCATAATTGAAATACTTCCAGACTCATTGCAACCAGCCACATCATATAGGAAACTACTATAAAACCTAGTTAACAAGAAAAAGATGTGTTCCTCTGACATTGTTACTTATTGTTGGCAAGTGCATTCTTGCTTTTACTTCTTACTATTTAAATTTGCTAGAACTAAAATGAGTGTGTGGTACTATTTACCAGCATATAAAAAGTAATTTGCCAACTAACGGGAGCAATTAATGAGTGTAATTCGAAATATTTCCCACCACCCTGTTATAAGTGCCCTGTTAAATTGTGGTTCCTGCGCAAACACTTATTTGCACAGAGATCACAGCTTTAAGTGGTGCGATGTTTATCACACCTGGTAATTACCAGGTGCGATAAAATCCCTTCCATTAAATTTCAGCAGGTTAGGACTGTCAGAATTTAACAAAAGAAAAAGAACCAGTTATTACGGGACGGGCAGATTTTAAGGTTATTAGCATGCTGTTCCACATTACTAAGATACGACTCTGAATGGTGGTTTTAGGAAATGGTTTATTTGGTAAAGAGGGTTGAAGACCATTCTCAAACAACAACCACAATCCCTGTCAGGGTCAACCACAAAAATTCATTAAGTTAACAAGTGCATACCCCTCTGGTAGCTTATCACAAAAGTAGTCTGCCTAACTTACAGGCAATGTGTAAAGTATTTATGCAGCACACAAACAGTAAAAAAGTGAACAGACAATACAAGAAAAATCTCACACTAATTCAGAAAAATAAAGTAAATTGTAAAAAATAGGATACTACCAGAATGACAAATATTCAATCAGTAGAACCTGAGATATGCATTTTCAAATTCTTAGGTAAGTATAGAGCCTAAAAGCACAAAGCATCACTCGCAGTCATCTGGTAATGTTAGACTGGGGAAAAGTCACCATTTCAGGCTGACTGTGATGGAGCGAGGGCCAGGTACAGGGACCAGGTTAGTCCAGCTGAAAAAGTTACCTTATTTAAAGCTCGACATCAATGGTCCAGTTCATGATGGATAGGGCTGAGCAAGAGCACTGCAAATGGTCAACACTAGCACGAAGATCAGGATGGGCGTCGCAGACAGTCGTTGCTGTAAGGTGAAGATCCAGTCGGGCATTGTGACAGTCATTGCTGGAGCTTGGCACTGGCGGTCACTGCGGGCTGTCGTTGCTGTAGCGTGAAGTGCTAATCTCACGTTGCCGGTTGTCACTGGTGATTGCTGTAGTGGGAAAAGTGAGGTTCACTGGAGCTTCGTGTTGGTGGTTGTCACTGGCAGAAGAGTCTCAGTGCATATGGACCCATTTTTTACCTTCATTCCTTGGCAAGTCAGTGCAGGTCCAGTTGTTCCAGGTCAGTTGGGCAGTTGCAGTTTGGCATCTGGAGCTTGTTGTGTCCCTATAGTTCAGAACAGGAGGCAAGTCAGCTAGCTTTTGGAGTCACTCTGGTTGTCATGGGTTCAAGGCTCATGTCCAGGATTCCTCCCCCATGCAGCAGGAAAGCAGGGCAGTCCTTGCAGCAGCAGAGCAGCACGTCAGTCCTTCTTCTGAGTCTTCCACAGGTCCAGAAGTGATCTGATGAGTGGTTCAAGAGGTCAAATATTAATACCTGGTGCCAGCCTTTGAAGTGAGCGAAACTCCTAGACCACACCCATCTGGATTTGGAAAGTTTCTTCCTTCCCCTGCCCAGGCTCCAAGTGGTCTGGAATGACAATAGGCTGGTGCCAATTTCCTTTATGAGTGTGTATAGATATCACCTTTGAAATGTAATTGGGCAAGGAACAGCTCCACCTCAACCATCTTGGCAGGATGACCCATCCTGTCCCCACTAGTCTCCTTTTGTCTCACTGTCTTGGAATACACAAAAATGAACTGCCAACTACAAACAGAACGCAGGCTGCAGGCATCAAATGGTTAGGACAAGAAACTGTCAAACGTCAAAAGTTATCACTTATTAATGTAATAAGGTAACCCAATATATTCAATGGTAGAGATATGCCTTACAGTAGTGAAAGAGACAAAGCTAGGAGTATTTCACTACAAGGGCATATAAAACTTAAAAACACATACCTTAATTTTTAAGTGAAATGAACCCTGCTCTATGGATTGTTTAGGGCCTATTTTAACAGCGACTTATGAGCATTAAAAGGGAAGTTTTATGTGTGACAAAATGTTTATTTTGCCTGGTCAAAATGGAAGTTAAAAATTTCACTACAGGCTGCAGTGACAGGCATGAGACATGTTTTAAAAGCCAAACTTAGTGGATGGTACAATGAGTGCTGCAGACCCACTAGTAACATTTAATGTATAGCCCTGGGTACATGTAATACCACTTTCAGGGACTTACAAGTAAAATAAATGTGCCAATCAGGTGTAAGCCAATTTTGTCATCTTTAAGGCAGAGAGCACAAGCACTTTAGCACTGGTTAACAGTGGTAAAGTATACAAAGTCTTCATGCCAACAAAAACAAATTCAGCAAAACGAGGGAGGGGGAGACAAAATGTTTGGGAGACTACCATTCAAGAGTGTCAGGTCCAACAGTGCTATTTAGTACACCTGATAAATTCCGAACCCCTGGGAGTCAGGTTTTATTGTGTGTGAAAAATACCAAACACGGCTTCGGTGCACTTGTAATCAGGACCTTAGTAGGGCAACATATCCACATACTCAATTAGAAAAGCTTGCATATAACCCAATGGTAGTCTTTGAATCATTGTTTTTTAAAACCAGAATTCTTTGCGTTTTTTAATTTAAGTAGATGGTTTCAGATAGCCATGTGACATAGGTATACAAAACAAGGTGACGCAGAGTAATATATACATTCTTAATTTCAGTTTGAGCTTTTCCTGCTTTGCTTATAATACATCAGTTGAGTCTTTAAATATTATGCATCAAGTGCCATTCAGTTTTAAAATTGACAATCGCTGAGAAGTGAGACTCCTGCAAACTGATGAGTGCTAACTGAGCGTCTTGCTTCTAGGCCTCTATTGTCTGCCTAAATATTTCATACCGGCTTCATGTTACATAATCAAGTGTATTCTCACCGCACATGGTCCCTTCGTACCAAGACAAAACTGGATCCATAGCATTTCTAAAATGCAATCATATTTTATACAAATTCTGATAGCACTCAGGGTCTCTTTTAGTAATGGCAGTAAATACGACTTCATAAGTCAAGGATCTAGAGTATCTGCTCCTCTGTTGAGTTATAAACTGTGTACTCTGAAACATCATTGCCTGTCATTTTGTAGGTTGCTTCTCAGTGTCATCCATTGGGCAACAACCCACAGCCAATAGTGGACTATGAAGCCATAGTCCTGCACACCCCTGCCTCAGTGGCTCAAGTTGAGGCCCACGCCAGACTATTGGGTGTAGAGACAATGGTGGATACCTCTCTAGTTCCGGGAACACTAGTTGTACTCTTGTTAGATTTTTTTCTTTAACATTGTTCTACCCTATGAAACACTTCTTCTCAATTATTGGCAGTGTAACGATAACATATGAACCAGATGAATGCTGCACATCTTCTTAATAGGGCATTAATTAGGCAGAAACTTGTTGATCCCTGACCAATAATTGGATTGAAGGTTTTTCTCCCCTCTTTGTTTTCTTCCTATCCTTTGTGGACACAGAATAACATTGCCTTTTCTCCAACTAGAGATAGTTTTACTCATAGCAGCTTCACATTAGTACTATGTACTGCCCTACCGCACCTATATCTCATATAGGGACTTTTCTTTAACCACCGATTTGAAGAGCTTGTTCCCCCAAGGGAGAAGTTGTAGCCTGCACCATGAGCTTCCGCAAGTGGTGTGAGGAGGAATCCTATGATGAAGTATGCCACCTTAGAGTGGGTGAGGGCTTTCATCCTAAACATAAGCATGAACATATAGGAACAGAGACAGATATACATATGACCCATATAGTGAGATTGACTATTGGATTAACAGACAATATACGTTTTTGTTGTGATTAAGATGGGAGATGTGCCTTTAAATGTTACTGTTGGAAATCGGGTTGCTGGTTGGCAGAGGTATGCACCCTGTCTAAGCAGGAACCATAATTCTAGTCAGGGTAAGTCACAAACACACCCTAAATTATCCTGTGCTCACCCCCTGGTAGCTTAGCAGAGAGCAGGCAGGGTTATTTTAAGATGCAATGTGTTAAGTATTTGTGCAAATCTTCAAACAGTAAAACAGTGAAAACAAAAAGATACCACAACTGATTAGAAACATAGAACATAATTTAATAAACAAAACAAGTCCAAAAAAACAAAAATACAAAAAGTAGATCCTGAGATATGCAATTTTAAAGATTTAGGTGAAAATAGCGCATAAAAGCACAACGTACTGACTGTGGTTATCTGGTCGCACCAGACCAGGACAGAGTCCCAAGTTCAGGCCGACATCGATGAAGAGTGGGCCGGCTATAAGGACCCACCTATGCCCGCTGAACACAGTGCCTTAAATCCTGGAGTGTGATCTGCGCTGCGTTGCTATGCAAGGCTTTGCATCGTCTGGCATCAGTTCCGAGAAGGACCACAGAAGGTAGAGCACCTTAGGCCCACTTCCGAGAGTCCAGGACTGGGGTGGCAACACTTGACAGGGTAGACTCCCAGATGGCAGAGTCTAGGTGCTGTAGCAGGTGAGTTGGAAGTCTTTTGTGTTCCTGAGACATCAGAAAACAGGAGGCAAGCTAGCCATAGCTCTCTAACCCACTTAGGTTCTGGGTTAGAGAGATGCAGGTCCAGTCCTTCTCACTACTAGGCAAGGAGGGCAGCAGGCAGCAGGTCAGCACAGCAGAGCAGGAGTCTAGCAGAGTGACAGTCCTTTCGGCAGCCCACCTCTCCTTCTTCCTGGCAGGGTGTCCACAGGTCCAGAAGTGTACTGAAGTGGTGGTGTGTGAGGTCCAGTTTTTATACTTTGGTGCCCTGGTTCTGGAAGGTGGGAGAAGCTTCTAGACAGAGACTATGAAGTGCAGGGAATCCCCTTCCTCCCCTGCCCTGGCTCCAAGCCGGCTGGAGTGACAATACAGGGTCGTTAGACCTATTGTGTGGAGACACGGCACAGCCTTTTCAGGTGGAAAAGTGGGCTGTGCTTAGTTCCGCCCACCCACCAAGCCAGTTAATGGCCCCTTAAGGCCAATCAAGTCACACGTAAACTCCCATTGTGAGTGGCTGTCTAGAGAGAATGCGCAAGGCCCAGCTGCCCACCACCCCAGACGTGTATTCAGAGACAGACAGAAGGCACAGAATGGTTAAAGTAAGAGAATTCCAGATTTCTAAAAGTATTTTTATACAACTGGACAACCCCATCTTCCCCCAAGGAACTGGGTACTATAGTTTACATATAAAAGTGTTCCCGGAAGAATTATTTTGCACATTATTCAATAGTTAAACTATTCATAACAATGAATCTAATATATACCATCAATCAGTCACTCATGTATTCAAAAACACAGGTGCATTATTTTTAACAAAAGTATATTATTAAATGACTACATCAATTTTTTCATATAAATTGTGAATACATGCGGTACAAAAACATTATGTACAGCAATATATACACAGCAGGACATCAGTAGATCCACACTGGCACCACCACAACATCTCTAAAAAATTACTAGTATGCATTCATTACTGGGATATCAAGAAGCGCAAAAACCACTTAGAGTAGATTGATAAATCCACAGTCCCAGTAGTTAAAATTTTATATTTCAACTTGCTCGGAATGGAGTGAATCATCACAAGGAGTAATCAATGATGTTAAAGAGGATCAGCTGTCGACGTTTTGGTCTCAGGTGGCCAAAAAGGTCTGTGAGACTATCAGGAATCAGTGTTGGGAAGGATTCAATCCTACAGGTACTGACATAAACCGCACAAGCGTACTAATGAGACATGAAAACACCAACAGTACGCCACACCATTAAGTGCTTCAAAACAACAACAGTATGCCAAACCATTAAGAGCCTCGCTTGCCCACAATCAGAATACCACAGTGTCCCTTAAAAAAAGGAACACCAAAACCAATTACACCAATTCTAACCAGTGAAAAGTAGATTAACACCTGAGAAGCGTTTAGTGAAAATAATATTGTTAACAGACATTTTGCCAATCCATTTCCACCTTGGGAGCGATCAAAGATTTACTCTTGTCAAGGGCAGGAATATGCCCCTCTCCTGAGTGAGAAATTGAAAGGACATCCAACAATTGGTGGTGATACAGAGGAAAGGGGTTTTTTCAAATAGAAAAAAAATCACCTACGGGGAAAAAAGGTGGAGGGTTTATGTTACTGAAAAAATAAATTAAAAATGATTTCTGGAATACTCGGGGAAATCTGCGACAAACAAAGCTTCAATGAAGTACTCTTGGACATCTTTAGAAATTCCCAAAAATCGTTAATCTACTCAAAATGTAGGTTTATCCCACAGCAGCAGATTTATGATTTTCTTAGGGAATCAGGCCCATAGAATATTCCATAAATGGCAAAATCAGAGATAGGCACCACAAGGACATTGTACTAATCATTGTCCACCATGTAGCCTAAATAGTATATCTTTTTTTTAATATTAAAGCTGTTATGTGTCACCCCTATTTTCTCCTACTGCATGCAATTATTTTCCTTACGCTAATATAATTGCATTAATGGAAAGGGCTATGACTTTTTCCATTACATTGAAAATTATGCTAAAATGCTGAAATCCTTCTTTATTTACAACACTATGAATTATGAGAGTTTTCACATCAGAGTTAGCACTGTAAATTGTGAATACGTGCAGATTATTTTGGAGAAAAAAAACAGGCTCTTTCTTGAATTTTTAATTTTTATCATCAATTTGTTTTAATTTCACATTTGGATTTTGTTTATAATTGACTAGTTTGTATTCAATCACTTAGGGTTTCATAGAGAGTTTGAAGGAATGAAGGAATCGCTGTAAATCGACAGTCACATGGCTGAATCTCTGCCACACTGGTAGGCTTGTATGCTGCCAACCAAAATCATAATGACCCCCTTAGTTTTGCAATTTTCTAAGATTGGGGATGATTTACATTGCACATAAAAACACATTTTTAGAAAAAAAGAAAACCCCAGTTGTGTTGACCAAATATGTTTAACGAGTCCAAAAAACTATGCTACATGGTTGCATTTCCTTGTTTCATGTTATGTCTTGTGATGTTGTTAATGGTATTAATAGATCTACCATTAGTATGGTGACTTAGAAATGTAGATTGTTCAGGCTGTGTGTTGCCCCGTGGATCTGAGCTCTCTTGACTGTGCATTGAGACACATTTGTGGGTTGTCTGAGTTGGGCACTGCTACATGGCTGTAGGAATTACAAAATCCTTGGGCCTAGGTTATGAGAAACCTGCTAATATTCTAAAAGGCAGCCGGGTTAAAGAGGATTGCACTGCCAGGACTAGTCACAGCGGTAATAAAATATTGCCCACCTCAAATGGTCAGCTGCCACATGACCACAAAGTTCAACATTAATACAAAAGGGTATGAGAGGCAATATATATACAAAGTATAACATAAAGTATGTACAAACAGCAAAAAAAGAGAATTCCACGTTGTTGTTTATAATCTTAAGGTGTCTTTATTCAAGATGTACTCAGTTTTCATAAGTAGACAGCCAACGCGTTTCGCCCAGACATGGGCTTCTTCAGGGCTGTAATACCATACAATATATACATTATTTTAAAATCCAATCGTATAACCAAGTGTTATTGAGTGCAAGATAAATGGTGTCTTGTATTTACAGTGCTCGTGGTGAAAAACACACAGGGTGAGGTGTGGGACAAGAAGGAAAATAAAGTGAAGGAGGAGAGTCCTTTCAAGAGAAAGTAAGGAGACCAATGCTGTGAGTAGCAGTGAAAGACCGATTATTCAAAAATGATATCAGGTCGTGAAAACGAGCTAAGACAGATACCACTGGGGTCCCAAGACTAAACAAAAGAGAAATGGTGGACAAAAGAAGGGCTAAAAAGGTGAGCGTGGTGGTTAAGAGTACGCTTACCGAGAGCATAAAGTAGTCAGTTCGCCAGGGGGTAAATTTTGTGTCCGAATTTAAATCAAGTCCGTGTCGGGACAACTGATGTAAGAGGAATTGACCTAGGCAATATAAATAACATGTCAATAAAACAGATTCCCATCTGTAAATGAAGCAGGATCAATGGTACGTACTTAAACAAACCAACCTCTCAAATTCAAAGCAGAAGTAGTCCAATAGTTGAGAGGACACAAGTATACGCCTCTGTTGAGCTGATCCGTAGTCGAGTCAATTAATCAATCAATCAATCACAGAATTTGTAAAGCGCGCTACTTACCCGCGAGGGTCTCAAGGCGCTGGGGAGAAAAAAGGGGGGGGGCTGCTACTGGTCGAACAACCAGGTCTTGAGTAGCCTCCTGAAGGTCAGCAGGTCTTGGGTCTGTTGTAGGCTTAGTGGAAGGGTGTTCCAGGTCTTGGCGGCGAGGTGGGAGAAGGATCTGCCGCCGGTGGTAGTTCTTCGAATGCGAGGGACGGTGGCGAGGAGAGGTCGGCGGAGCGGAGTTGGCGGTTGGGGACGTAGAAGAGGAGTCGTCTGTTGAGGTAGGCTGGGCCAGTCTTGTGGAGTGCCTTGTGTGCGTGGATGAGGAGTTTGAAGGAGATTCTCCTGTCGACGGGGAGCCAGTGCAGGTTCCTCAGGTGGGGGGTGATGTGGCTGTGGCGTGGTACATCGAGGCTCAGGCGTGCGGAGGCGTTTTGTATGCATTGCAGTCACTTGATGAGCTTGGCCGGGGCTCCTGCGTAGAGGGCGTTCCCATAGTCAAGTCTGCTACTGACCAGGGCCTGGGTGACTGTTCTTCTTGTGTCTGTCGGGATCCACCTGTAGATCTTGCGAAGCATGCGGAGGGTGTTGAAGCAGGAGGATGAGACTGCGTTGACTTGCCTGGCCATGGAGAGCATTGAGTCGAGGATGACTCCCAGGTTGCGTGCGTGGTCGGTGGGTGTCGGGGCTGCTCCCAGCGTCGTTGGCCACCAGGAGTTGTCCCAGGCTGAGGGGTTGGAGCCGAGGATGAGGACCTCTGTCTTCTCCGTGTTCAGTTTTAGTCGGCTGATCTTCATCCAATCGGCGACGGCCTTCATTCCTTCATGGAGGTTGGATTTGGCGGCGAGGGGGTCCTTGGTGAGGGAGAGGATCAGTTGAGTGTCGTCGGCGTAGGAGATTATGTTGAGGTCGTGCTGTCTGGCGATGCGTGCGAGCGGGGCCATGTAGATGTTGAACTGTGTTGGGCTGAGGGACGATCCCTGGGGTACGCCGCAGATGATCTCGGAGGCTTCGGATCGGGAATGGTGGGAGGCGGACTCTCTGGGTTCTGCCGGTGAGGAAGGAGGTGGCCCATTCCAGGGCCTTGTCTCGGATCCCTGCGTCGTGGAGGCGTGCGCGTAGAGTGCGGTGGCAGACAGTGTCGAAGGCGGCGGAGAGGTCCAGCAGGATGAGGGCTGCGGTCTCACCGTTGTCCAGCAGGATCCTGATGTCGTCGGTGGCGGCGATGAGGGCAGTCTCAGTGCTGTGGTTGCTGCGGAACCCCGATTGGGATGGGTCCAGGATGCTGTTTTCTTCGAGGTATCGGGTTAGCTGTTTGTTGACGATCTTCTCGATGACCTTGGCTGGGAACGGAAGCAGGAGATGGGCCGGAAGTTCTTGAGGTCTCTCTGGTCCGCCTTGGATTTTTTGAGTAGGGCGTTGATCTCTGCGTGTTTCCAGCTCTCTGGGAAGGTCGCGGTCTCGAAGGAGAGATTGATGATGTTGCACAGGTGGGGTGCGATGGAGCTGCTGGCTTTGTTGAAGATGTGGTGCGGGAAAGGGTCTGACGGGGAGCCGGAGTGTATTGTGCTCATGGTCTTGATGGTGTCCTCAATGTTCACGCTGGCCCAGGCTGGCAGGGGTCGTGGTCGATGGTGTGCGGCGGGTCTGGTGCATCGATCTTAGTTGGGGCTGTCTGGGTGTTGAAGCTGTCGTGGATGTCGGCGATCTTGCGGTGGAAGAAGGTGGCGAGGGAATCGCACAGGGGTTGCGACGGCGGGATGTCGTTGGTGTTGGAGCTGGGGTTGGAGAGTTCCTTCACGATGTTGAAAAGCTCCTTGCTGTTGTGTGCGTTGTTGTCGAGGCGGTCTTTGAAGGAGATTCTCTTGGCGGACTTGATGAGGTGGTGGTGGTTACGGATGGCGTCTTTGTGGGCTGCGTGGCTGTCCGGTGTCTTATCACTGTGCCAATTCTTCTCTAGTTTCTGGCAGGTGCGCTTGGAGGCTAGGAGTTCCGAGGTGAACCAGCTGGCTCTTTTGGTGGTGTCACTGTAGGTGAGTTTTTTCAGCGGGGCGAGGGTGTTGGCACAGTCGTCCATCCATCGTCTGAGGTTGCAGGCGGCGTCGTCGGTGTTGGATGGGTCGGAGGGAGTCAAGGAGTATCTATGTGGAAAACGACTTAAGTAAGTAAAGAAGCGGGCTTTTGATCGACTAATTAAAAAGTTAATATAACGAGTTGGCTAGTAAAGTGATCTCTCTAATACAGCTATGTATTATTCATGAAAAATAGCACTAGGCTCAAGCAACTGCAGCAGTGAGCATGATGTGCCTATGTCATAACGAATTACGCAAACCTTAAACCAATCCAAGATAAGTAACAAAGGGCGCTGTTAACAGCAGAAGTTAGTATAATGCGCCTAATAATAAAACCACGTGCTAGTGGAGCAGAGCGAGGTCTGCTATGCTATAACCCCACAACAGCAACCGTACGCCCTCGACGGTTATACTTATTAAAAGGATATGTGGTAAAAAGCTGCCGATGCAGTAAAAAACAATGGGGCATGACCCCCAGTGTATTGTCGACCAATGGTATGTTTTTGCTTTAATTGGCCAGGCTCGTCCAGTTGCAAGAGCAGTTCATACAAAATCCAAGATCGCCACGTAGTGTGCGAAAGAAATAGACTTAAAGCAAGGGCAGTTAGAGCCCGGTAGAGCACGGTACCTGCATGCCAAAGCTAATTACAAATGTAGAACCCAGTTAAATCAAAAAGCAAGGCGGCCCGCGACCATCTAAAGGCATCTCCTATTAAACAGTGACCCCTCAGACTCCTCATTTCGAGTGTGACTATTAAATTAAAACGAGGGCGGCTGAAGCCCAGCTAAGCACATAGCTTAAGCGTCAATGGTAAATTCAATATAAGGGACCCAGTCAAATGCAAGAGGGCCCGCGACCTAAACCTCTGCCACAGGTACGATCGCAATCCTAAAGCTTACTTGAGAAAAAGGAACTCCGTGTACGAGCAATATCCAGCGCCGTCACGTCCTCGCTGGAGAAAGTAGTAGTAAAACGTAGTTCAGAGTCCCGTCTAAGTAGGGCACCCGTGCAGTGCTTCCGGGTTGGAAGCCACTTCCTTTCTAAAAGACTAGACTGTCGACCTCGAGTCAAAGGCCGCCATGTTACTAGTCTGGTTCACAGAGAACAGGATGGGAATTAATATACCGGAGCGATCGAAAAGGCAAGTTGGGTGAACAAAATTGTTCAACCGAAACAAAGTTAACTGGTGGTGATCGTGTAGGTCAGCGCTTCATACGTTCAAAATAATATACGGAATCATCCCGAGATAAAGTGTGACATCGCTAACCCTGGGCAAAGCACTACGCTACGCTCGCGTAGTTTGCGAAGTTTGCGCTACTTCGCACAACGCGAATTGCACGTAGCACAGTGCAAACACGCGTAGCGTAGCGTAGTGCAGCGGTCATTTTTTGCTTGCTCGCGGTCCTCAACGTCAAGTTGGCGACCGCGAGCAAGCAAAATGACATCCCGGCGAGACTTTTTCCTTGTTCGCGATCAGCAACATAAAGTTGCCGATCGCGAGCGTGGAAAATAAACCTCCCGGCGAGATTCTCAACGCGGGGAGGTCAGGTTTCTCATTGCGAGTGGTCGCGTATGCTCGCGACCGCTCGCAATGAGAAACTACCAGTCCGCGTTGAGAAAGCTGCCGCTCGAGTAAAAATCTACTCGAGCGGCAGTAAGCAGACAGCTTGCACTGTGCAAGATGCCGTTTTCAATGATTGCACAGTGCGGACAAGCATCCGGCACTGTGCAATCATTGTGAACAGTGCACTACGCAGTTCGCGTAGTGCTACACGTAGCTCGCGTAGTGCGAACTGCACTTTGCGTAGCTTCGCGTAGCGCTACTTCGCGAACTACGCCCAGGCTTAGACATCGCATCAGTTAGGTGCGAGCTTTATAAAAACATAAGGAGAGTGGGAGCGTGTAAAAAAATCCATACTGCAAAGGGATATGTCAAGAATATCCCTGGAGGCAGAAGCAATATTCCGTACCATAGTGGCAGTAAAAAAAGGGATCCGTGTTATAACGCACATTTGTGCGACAGAAAGAGGTGCAGACAGGGAAACATTTTTTTGAGGAATAATAAATAAATGGTGACATGAGTGACATTAATCCATTTTGTATAAAAACATATGTTACTACACACTGGTTGTTATGTTACAGGGAATAGATACGCATTCTATATCAGAAATTAGTCTACTTTTGGTCTGGTGACGATGTTTCCTATCGTAATCACATTGATGACGAATACTAATATGTTCTACAACCTCAGCACCACATTTGTAACACAATAGGTGTGTACAAAGTATATGTTAAAAGCAGTCAACACTGGGGTTTGTCCATTGCGTGGAAAGCAGGGATAAATTTTTAATGACATCAACGAGTACATAGTCCTTATTGACACAGTAGTAGTTGGGAAAAGGACACATAAGTCAGAAAACGCGCAGTGCTCACAATCTTAATTCTAAGGACATCAAAAAATATACAAAGTCTTTATGGAATGTGACACAGCAGTAGATAGGAAAGGGACACATAAATCACAACATGCCCAGTACTCACAATGTCAAAGACTGAGCTGTTATGTAAACATGTACCATTTCAAGGGTCCGGACCCTAGGAAATGAGAGTCAAATGCAGCCTGGTTGATTTACCAGCCAACAGTACAGTATGTATCAAGGTTAACCTAGGTACTAAACAAAGTACTGCCATACAAGTATTAGGTTGTGGTATGACCAGCGCTTCATCATCAGGAGATCCTATTGTGGTGTAAGCAGATGACTGTTATATCGGGATTTAGATGCAGAATGACAAGGATAACCACTACAGAAAGTAGTGCATTTCATTATCACTGTTGAGACCCAGAGTGGAAGAGCGCAGAGTGCAAATCCACCTGGCTTCAAGTTGTCTTAGGGTCATTTCTCTGTTACCACCCCATTTGCTAGGCAACACCACATCAATGCCATGAAAGTGAAATTTAGATCTGTCAACCCCATCCCTGCAGTTATGTGAGACTAGGGCATACGAGGTGTCCCCATTCACGACTGCTCTACGGTGTTCCTGTATACGCATTTTAAGTTGTCTTACTGTACTTCCCACATAAATCTTACCGCAACCGCAAATCAGTATGTACACCACAAAGCTGGTTAGACAATTAATAAAATGACGTATCCTGTGGTGTGTGCCAGTGTTGTATCTGAAGGTGGTAGTTTTATTACACCTAGATTGCAAATGTTACACGTACTGCAGGTGTAAAACCCTAAGGGTTTGTGCAACCAACCTTGTTGTTGTGGTGTTTTGCATAGTGTATAGCTGGGACACAGGGAGTCCTTGATAGTTTTGCTCTTTCTGAAAGTCATGGATGGTTTTTCAGTAATGATGTTATTTACTCCTGGTGCCCCCTTTAACAGTGGCCAGTGTTTACCTAGAATCTTGAACACCTCATGATTAAGCCTAGAGTGTGTTGTAATAAACGAGAGTCTCTCATTTCCCATTCTGCTGTCCCTACTCCTACTCTTAAGTGTGTCCTTTCTCTTAAGCTTCCTGGCCCTGTCTCTGGCTGTGTACAGGACGCTTTGTTCGTAACCCCTTCTATTCAGTCTATCCATGGTCAGTTTGGTCTGTGCTTCAAAGTTGTCATCTTCACTACAATTTCTACGGATACGTACCATTTCCCCATATGGAATAGCCTTCTTAGTAGAAATCGGGTGGGAGCTAGTATAGTGTAAGATGCTATTCACTGCAGTGTCTTTCCTGTATAGTACACTGTGTATTTTGTTGTTCTGGACATACAGCTCAAGATCAAGGAAATGTATTGTCGACTGTGACTTCTCAAGGGTAAAGGCGACATTGAGTGTGTTTAAGTTAAGAATGTTGAAATATTCTGTCAGCTCTTGTCCTGTACCTGTCCATATGATGATGATATCGTCAATGTAGCGACCCCAGAACTGGATATGTCCAGTCCATTCTGAGGCCGCTCGTGACCAAGCGTGATTATGCTCCACCCACCCCATAAACAGGTTCGCGTACGATGGAGCAAATTTAGATCCCATCGCGGTACCCTGTTCCTGTTTAAACCAAGTATGGTTAAACAAGAAAAAGTTATTATCCAAGATGAGATCAATCATTGTCAACAGCATGGAATTGTGATCAAACAAGGTCGCCTGTCTTTTCGAAAGGAAGAAGTCAATAGCTATTCTTCCAAGATCCTTCCTGATGCATGTATATAGTGATTCCACATCCAATGTGGCAAACCACATTCCGTCCTCCCACTCGAGATCCTCCAATTTGTTGAGTATGTCCGTACTATCTCTGACATATGATGGTAGGTTAATCACTAGGGGCTGTAAAAACGTATCAACAAACTTGGACATGGCTTCAGTCATGGAGCCAATGCTTGAAATGATAGGTCGACCAGGTGGAAAGGGTTGTTTTTTATGTATCTTAGGTAAAAGGTAGATACAAGGATACCTTGGATTCAGGATGGAGAGGAAGTTGTACTCGGTGTCAGACAGAAGGCCCACTTCCTTCCAATGTAGGAGTTGGCCATTAATCAAAGTGGTGGCTGCAGGGCACGGATTGTTGGTGAGTCTGGTATAGTGTGTGGTGTTGGTAAGCTGTCTCAGTACCTCGCCATCGTAGTCTTCCCTATTCATCACTACTGTGTTGCCCCCTTTGTCTGCCTCTCTGATCACTATGGAGTCATTTTTGCTGAGGCTATAGATTGCTTTTCTCTCTTCCCATGTTAGATTGTCCTTAGTGTATGTCTTAGTTTGTCTCTGTAGTCTGTCTTCCAGACAGTGTAGATCTTTTGTTACCAGATCATAAAATACCTCAATGCTATTGAGGTGTGTGCCTTGTGGAGTAAATTTGCTATGTGTGTGTAGTCCACTATCACATGAGTAGTCTTGAGTGATGTTTAAGTCCGCAAGCACGCTAGTAACTGAGGAATCATTATCCTCATCTAGAGACAAAAGTGTGGCAACATTCTTGACATGTGATACAGTAATGTCAGTTCGAATTACAGGCAGATTGGCAACATGGCATTCAAAGTTATTCACAGCAAAATGACACTTGAGCTTAGCAGTATGCACAAATTTGTACAAGTCTATATTTAATTCAGAAAAAAGACCCTGGGATACAGGGCAATATCCAAGTCCTTTATTAAGTACATTCTTCTCATGTACAGATAACGGGTAGGTAGACAAGTTGATAACCAAATCATCAACAATAGCAGGTACAATCATATTCATCACATTAGTATACACTCCATCCATTAACGTTTGTTCAGTTGGCTCTTTTGGTATTGCGTCAGCACCCTGTCCTTTTCTACCATTTTTCCTCCTCCCCCCTCTCCTGGTTTTTCTTTGTGCTTTTTGTTCCCAATCCTGAAGCGTAGGACCTCGTCTAAAAAAGTCGATGGGCATGTTCCCTGTGCTAAACCTTCAGTTCCTCCTTCCCTGTTCACGTCCTCCACTGAGGATGCATCTGAGCTGATACTGATGCTAGATGTACTCCCTGCGCTAGGCGTAGCTGAGACATTAGTGTTAGGGACTTGTATGTTGTCAAACCGTGTGGCGAAGGTGAAGATTCGCCCATTGTCGTAATCACGATCGTCTCTTACTATCTTGTGGAGCTTCCTACTCTTAACTGCTGATTGATGTGCAGCAATCTGTTCTTTCAGTATGGCATAGTTTTTAATGGTCGCCTCAACCAAGTTGAGTTGTTTTATCTCCTCCTCCAGAGCTTTAATTTCCGTCTGGAGTTTGGCACACTTCCTATCTGCATGGGCTATGAGTATCCTCATCATGTTAAAAGAGGAATTGTGCAAATATCCTCCCACTCCGAGAGCAGGTCTGGGTCTTGGTCATCGAAGCTGGGAAACGTCAGGATCCTTAGACCTCTAGGTACCTTCTTGTTCTCCAGGTACCTCTTAAGGGTGACCCCGTCCCACCACTTGGCTAGCTCAATTTTTTTAAGTCTCTCAAGTTTTGGGAATTTGAGTTTCAGCCCTTCCTTTTGGTTGCCAACATTAGACACGACTAGTTTAATTTCACTATTCTATTTGAAGAGATCTTTTGCTAACCCCTCCCTGTCGTCATCAAAACTCATTTTTGTTCAAGTATCTGTGCGTCGGGCGTGCAATCAACCCTAAATAATGCTAATATTCTAAAAGGCAGCCGGGTTAAAGAGGATTGCACTGCCAGGACTAGTCACAGCGGTAACAAAATATTGCCACTATGGTACGGAATATTGCTTCTGCCTCCAGGGATATTCTTGACATATCCCTTTGCAGTATGGATATTTTTTCACGCTCCCACGCTCCCACTCTCCTTATGTTTTTATAAAGCTCGCACCTAACTGATGCAATGTCACACTTTATCTCGGGATGATTCCGTATATTATTTTGAACGTATGAAGCGCTGACCTATACGATCACCACCAGTTAACTTTGTTTCGGTTGAACAATTTTGTTCACCCAGCTTGCCTTTTCGATCGCTCCGGTATATTAATTCCCATCCTGTTCTCTGTGAACCAGACTAGTAACATGGCGGCCTTTGACTCGAGGTCGACAGTCTAGTCTTTTAGAAAGGAAGTGGCTTCCAACCCGGAAGCACTGCACGGGTGCCCTACTTAGACGGGACTCTATACTACGTTTTACTACTACTTTCTCCAGCGAGGACGTGACGGCGCTGGATATTGCTCGTACACGGAGCTCCTTTTTCTCAAGTAAGCTTTAGGATTGCGATCGTACCTGTGGCAGAGGTTTAGGTCACGGGCCCTCTTGCATTTGACTGGGTCCCTTATATTGAATTTACCATTGACGCTTAAGCTATGTGCTTAGCCGGGCTTCAGCCGCCCTTGTTTTAATTTAATAGTCACACTCGCAATGAGGAGTCTGAGGGGTCACTGTTTAATAGGAGATGCCTTTAGATGGTCGCGGGCCGCCTTGCTTTTTGATTTAACTGGGTTCTACATTTGTAATTAGCTTTGGCATGCAGGTACCGTGCTTTACCGGGCTCTAACTGCCCTTGCTTTAAGTCTATTTCTTTCGCACACTGCGTGGCGATCTTAGATTTTGTATGAACTGCTCTTGCAACTGGACGAGCCTGGCCAATTAAAGCAAAAACATGCCATTGGTCGACAATACACTGGGGGGTCATGCCCCATTGTTTTTTACTGCATCGGCAGCTTTTTACCACATATCCTTTTAATAAGTATAACCTTCGAGGGCGTACGGTTGCTTTTGTGGGGTTATAGCATAGCAGACCTCGCTCTGCTCCACTAGCACGTGGTTTTATTATTAGGCGCATTATACTAACTTCTGCTGTTAACAGCGCCCTTTGTTACTTATCTTGGATTGGTTTAAGGTTTGCTTAATTCGTTATGACATAGGCACATCATGCTCACTGCTGCAGTTGCTTGAGCCTAGTGCTATTTTTAATGAATAATACATAGCTGTATTAGAGAGATCACTTTACTAGCCAACTCGTTATATTAACTTTTTTAATTAGTCGATCAAAATCCCGCTTCATTTACTTACTTAAGTCGTTTTCCACATAGATACTCCTTGACTCAACTACGGATCAGCTCAACAGAGGCGTATACTTGTGTCCTCTCAACTATTGGACTACCTCTGCTTTGAATTTGAGAGGTTGGTTTGTTTAAGTACATACCATTGATCCTGCTTCATTTACAGATGGGAATCTGTTTTATTGACATGTTATTTATATTGCCTAGGTCAATTCCTCTTACATCAGTTGTCCCGACACAGACTTAATTTAAATTCGGACACGAAATTTACCCCCTGGCGAACTGACTACTTTATGCTCTCGGTAAGCGTACTCTTAACCACCACGCTCACCTTTTTAGCCCTTCTTTTGTCCACCATTTCTCTTTTGTTTAGTCTTGGGACCCCAGTGGTATCTTTCTTAGCTCGTTTTCACGACCTGATATCATTTTTAAATAATCGGTCTTTCACTACTACTCACAGCATTGGTCTCCTTACTTTCTCTTGAAAGGACTCTCCTCCTACACTTTATTTTCCTTCTTGTCCCACACCTCACCCTGTGTGTTTTTTCACCACCAGCACTGTAAATACAAGTCACCATTTATCTTGCACTCAATAACACTTAGTTATACGATTGGATTTTAAAATAATGTATATATTGTATGGTATTACAGCCCTGAAGAAGCCCATGTCTGGGCGAAATGCGTTGGCTGTCTACTTATGAAAACTGAGTACATCTTGAATAAAGACACCTTAAGATTATAAACAACAACGTGGAATTCTCTTTTTTGCTGTTTGTACATACTTTATGTTATACTTTGTATATATATTGCCTCTCATACCCTTTTGTATTAATGTTGAACTTTGTGGTCATGTGGCAGCTGACCATTTGAGGTGGGCAATATTTTATTACCGCTGTGACTAGTCCTGGCAGTGCAATCCTCTTTAACCCGGCTGCCTTTTAGAATATTAGCATTATTTAGGGTTGATTGCACGCCCGACGCACACATACTTGAACAAAAATGAGTTTCGATGACGACAGGGAGGAGTTAGCAAAAGATCTCTTCAAACAGAATAGTGAAATTAAACTAGTCGTGTCTAATGTTGGCAACCAAAAGGAAGGGCTGAAACTCAAATTCCAAAAACTTGAGAGACTTAAAAAAAATGAGCTATCCAAGTGGTGGGACGGGGTCACCCTTAAGAGGTACCTGGAGAACAAGAAGGTACCTAGAGGTCTAAGGATCCTGACGTTTCCCAGCTTCGATGACCTAGACCCAGACCTGCTCTCGGAGTGGGAGGATAATTTACACAATTCCTCTTTTAACATGATGAGGATACTCATAGCCCATGCAGATAGGAAGTGTGCTAAACTCCAGACGGAAATTAAAGCTCTGGAGGAGGAGATAAAACAACTCAACTTGGTTGAGGCGACCATTAAAAACTATGCCATACTGAAAGAACAGATTGCTGCACATCAATCAGCAGTTAAGAGTAGGAAGCTCCACAAGATAGTAAGAGACGATCGTGATTATGACAATGGGCGAATCTTCACCTTCGCCACACGGTTTGACAACATACAAGTCTCTAACACTAATGTCTCAGCTACGCCTAGCGCAGGGAGTACATCTAGCATCAGTATCAGCTCAGATGCATCCTCAGTGGAGGACGTGAACAGGGAAGGAGGAACTGAAGGTTTAGCACAGGGAACATGCCCATCGACTTTTTTAGACGAGGTCCTACCCTTCAGGATTGGGAACAAAAAGCACAAAGAAAAACCAGGAGAGGGGGGAGGAGGAAAAATGGTAGAAAAGGACAGGGTGCTGACGCGAGACCAAAAGAGCCAACTGAACAAACGTAAATGGATGGAGTGTATACTAATGTGATGAATATGGTTGTACCTGCTATTGTTGATGATTTGGTTATCAACTTGTCTACCTACCCGTTATCTGTGCATGAGAAGAATGTACTTAATAAAGGACTTGGATATTGCCCTGTATCCCAGGGTCTTTTTTCTGAATTACATATAGACTTGTACAAATTTGTGCGAACTGCTAAGATCAAGTGTCATTTCGCTGTGAATAACTTTGAATGCCATGTTGCCAATCTGCCTGTAATTCAAACTGACATTACTGTATCACATGTCAAGAATGTTGCCACACTTTTGTCTCTAGATGAGGATAATGATTCCTCAGTTACTAGCGTGCTTGCGGACTTAAACATCACTCAAGACTACTCATGTGATAGTGGACTACACACATGTAGCAAATTTACTCCACAAGGCACATACCTCAATAGCATTGAGGTATTTTATGATCTGGTAACAAAAGATCTACACTGTCTGGAAGACAGACTACAGAGACAAACTAAGACATACACTAAGGACAATCTAACGTTGGAAGAGAGAAAAGCATTGCAGAGCAAGATGGCCGCTGGCTGATTGCAGTGAGAGCTGCTGACAGGACCCTCTCTCTAAGATCGGCATGCTGATACACACTTACCTGGCCAGTCGAGTGCTATTGTGGTGGAACGGCAGTAGTTTCAGGCGGAGACTAAGAGAGCTGCTTTCTGCCGCTAAAACACCGCTGGAAACGGAGTCTGGTGGCGCTGTATGCTGGAGAAATATTGACCAGGGTCGGGCGATGGCTCCCAAAACAACAAGACCAAAGGA
This sequence comes from Calotriton arnoldi, assembly GCA_963921515.1. Taxonomy (NCBI): domain Eukaryota; kingdom Metazoa; phylum Chordata; class Amphibia; order Caudata; family Salamandridae; genus Calotriton; species Calotriton arnoldi. The sequence continues at coordinate 212,224 of CAWUFW010016418.1, read as the reverse complement.
AGCCGCATCTGCAGGTGCGGCAGTGGGACGTGGCTCGGCACAGCACAGACGCGTTGGAAGAGAGAACCGAGGAAGCGGCATCGAAGGCGCGGAATGGAGTCATGGACGGGCGGAATAAACCGCGAGTGATTACCTCTGAGGGCGCTTTACGTCAGCCCTCTGTTGCGGAGGTCTTTTGCCCGCTTCGGCTGGTGGCGCGGAAGACGTGACTGGTTCTGGGGTAATGAAGACTACTGGCGATCCAGAGCCTTCTCTTCCTTTACCCTCCGGTGATGCAACGCTGCCTCAGCTACACAGACAGCCCGGACTGGAACTGGTAGCAGCGCTGGAGGAGGCTGATGACCGACCGGCTCAGGAGGTACTGCTGGGGGCTGAGGCTGCTACTGTGGGGGACATACTGGAACTGAACGGGATAGAATCAGAGGAAATAAAGGAACAAGGTATAGATAAACAGCTTTCTATAATTCCTGACGCTTCTGAGCTAACATGGCCACTGGGTGGGGGTATTGGCTCAAAATCTGACTCAATACGGACTAAACCTCTGTTGGGATCACCAGATGGAGATAAGTTTTTTTCTTTAACGGATGATACTGACAATTCTAATTTTAGTGGGGTGATACGGTTGATGAGACTGACTCAGGGATTCTTCCCATGCTTTACCGGGACAAAGAAATAAGATTCTTACCCAGAAACGTAGAAGTAAGGCGAGAGTCAGCCCTCCCAAATCAGATACAGCCACAGCCCGCGAATTAAAATGGGACTACTCCTCTACTAGTCAAGTATACGACGACGATGATTATACACTTGCTCCAGCTCAGGGGGGCATAGCTATTTTATCAAAATCTATTACTGAAATTACCGACTCACCCTCACTTGATTTGGTGTACTCCACCCTGAAACAAATGCAGGGGGAGGCTAGGCAGGAGGGCCGCAGGGCGCAACAAGCAAACAAAAAACTACAAGGGGCGCTCCGGAAGGTGAACAAAGTATGTACCGACATCGCGGAAAGGGTAACTCAGGTGGAAACTAGAACTGTAACTTTGGAAGAAGATGTTGGGAAATTACAACTACATGCGGAGACGCAGGACAAGCAAGTAGAGGACGTGTATTGGAAGCTGGAAGATTTTGAAAACCGGCAGCGGCGAAACAATGTTAGACTGCTGGGCCTTGCGGAAAATATTGAAGGAAATGACATCAGATTATTCACTGTGAATCTCTTGAAGGGAGCATTTCCTGAACTCTCCCAATGGAATTGGGACAATGAGGTCCAGCGGGCTCATCGCTTTCCAATGATGCAGAAAAAAATAATGCTACGGACCAACGGCCTCGGGCCGTCCTAGTGTTCATAGGCAACTTTCTTCTGCGACAGGCAATAATGGACAGAGCAAAGCCGAACGCAAAGCGGACATATGATGGGCACACTTTCTTCGCTCGTCCAGATTTTTGCCATGTTACCGTTGAAAGAAGATGGAGACTCCGGCAACTGATATCTCCCTTCCAAGGGATCGGATGTGAAGCATTCCTATTGTTCCCAGCTCGCCTTAAAGTTATCTCGAGTGGGAAGGTGCGAGTGTTTATGTCAGAGATTAAGGCACAGGAGTATCTACAGGAGTTGAGAGAAGTTAAAGGACGGTCTGGACTCGGGACTGAACGATCTCTTCAGGGGGGGCCGTCTTAGGATGAGACTTACTAAGCTTCTTTATTTTTCTCTTTCTCTTTGGGGGTGATTTATTAGTTTTCAAGATTAGCACAATTTTATAAAAATTTATAATATGTCTTAGTACAGAGGTAGGGTAATGTGATCAATGGATTGAGGGGGTTCTCTTGGCAGCTCGAGCATTGAGAAACAGCCGCCACATCTGGGTCATTGCTGACCTATTTGCTCGTAAGGGATGTAGGGGAGGGGGAAGTTTGGGAGGGTTCATAAGGGGGACTGGGGTGGTGGGCACAGGGAGGGCAGCACAGCAATTGAGGAATATCTGGATAAAGGGGAAAAATGAAAGTGACAGGCTGATTCATAAAAGAATTGACATTGGCTCTCAAAATAAAGGCAATAGTAACTTGCGTTAATGAGTATACGAATAATCTCAATGAACATATGTGGTCTGAATGATCAGAGTAAGAGACAAAGGGCGGCAATAGTCTTAAAAAATCTTAAGGCTGACATTATATGCCTCCAGGAGACTCATATTGAGGGTAGCAGAGGGAGTATTATTGAACAATTGGGGTTTAAGCTTATTGAATGCACTAAGCAGGGGTGCAGAACAAGAGGGGTGGCTATTCTTTCACGGCGGGGGGACATATCTTTTAAGAAAAGCCAGTCTGATAAATGGGGTCGCTGGGTGATAGTTGAATGTATATTTCAAGGGGTTAGGTTTACCATTTGCTCAATCTATGGTTCAACTGCGGATGATCCAGACCTTTTTCAATTTTTGGATACTGAGCTTACATCATGGCCAACTCCCATTATATTGTGTGGGGACTTTAATATTAACGGTTTGGGAGGGCTTTGGGGGAAGTAGGTCATAACTACTCAGGTCGAAAGAGAAAGGTTTTTAAAGCTCTCACTAATTTAGTGCAGAATAACGGACTCATGGATGCGTGGACACACTTGAGGCCTGCAGACCCGGGCAGTACGTTTTTTCGGCCCCTCACAAGTTAGTAGTTCGATTAGACTACTTCTTTGTTTCACATCAGTTGCTTGCAAACTGCAAAATAGAGAAACACCCAAGGATTATTTCAGATCATAGTCCCCTAATACTTGCAGTAACTTTCGCAAGGGTAGAGAGATTAGAGCGGACTTGGACATTTGAGAGAAAACTTTTCAAGGATCAAGAATATGTGGCTCACATGAATAACTGGATAAAAGGGTTCTGGGATATTAACAGAGGGAGTACAAGCCTGGGGATTGTATGGGATGCATTTAAGGCTGGGGTAAGGGGAGAGACATTAAGTTTTAGTTTATATCGGCAAAAGAAAGAGGTACAGCGGGAGCAAATGATGTATCAGAAACTAAGGGAAGTGGAAGAAGAACTTGTAGCTGCCCTGACGCTAGGTGTTGCTACGGATAACATATTGCTAAAATTAGCAAATGTTAAAGCGGAGGTTGGAGACATAACAGCAGCTAGGGCTGCTGAAAGATTTCTGGGTAAAAAGAGCTATGCTATGAGTATAGTGAACGAATTGGTTGTGTCCTGGCAGCTCGACTAAGACAAAAAAGTGCAGCAGGAGAGATACTTGAAGTTTTCGATACAAGAGGAAATCTAGTTAAGGATTCACCTGAAATTCGGGAAGTTTTTCGGCAGTACTATGAAAATTTATATCGTAAGGAGCAATCAGGGAAGGAGACCCAGATTACAGAATACCTGAGGGATATACCTATACAGTGCATAGCCTCTGAAGATAAGGAAGTTTTGGAAACCGTATTGACTACCGATGAGGTTTATAGCGCAATTAGTGGCCTCCCTTCTGGGAAAGCAGCCGGCCCAGACCAGATCCCACTGGAATTTTATAAAACTTTTCTTAATGTAATAGGGCCAGATCTAGTAGATATAGTCCGTCAAGCTCAGCAGGGGATTTCAGTTCCTGATTCTTGGGCCAGGGCAGTCATTACTATTTTCCTAAAAAGGGTAAAGCACCTAGAGAACCAGGTTCGTACAGACCAATTACGTTAATGAATAGCGATACTAAAATCCTATCTAAAGCTCTGGCGACTCGTTTGAATACCGTCATTGGGAAAGTGATTCATCCACGTCAGCATGGGTTTATTTCTGGGAGGGGAACAACTGATCACATACGGAGGGCCATAACATTGCTCGATGCTGCTGAAGCCTCAGGGGACCCTATGGCTTTAATATTACTTGATGCTGAAAAAGCATTTGATAGGGTCTCCTGGGACTTTTTGTGGATGGTGCTGAAATGGTACGGTATCGGCAATTCTTTCCTTGGGGCGATACAGGCTTTATATAAAGCACCTACGGCACAATTGAGGTTGAACGGGGGTCTGACCGCACCAATATCAATCACAAGGGGTACTAGGCAGGGCTGTCCTTGCTCACCTCTGCTTTTTGCGCTGTACATCGACCCTTTGGTTCGGAAAATGGAGGCTAATAGCGCAATTAAGCCAATGACATTCCATGGGCTAGAGACTAAAATCTTGGCCTATGCGGATGATATTGCTGTGGCTACCCCTGATCCCTGTACAGCATTAACGGCAATAGAAAAGGAAGCTCAGGTTTTTGGAATAATTTCAGGATATGCATTGAATAGGCAGAAGACTCAGGTAGTGAAGAATGGGAAGGTGGAATTAGATGATCCTCGGGTCACCGATGCTGTAACATACTTAGGCATTTCCATTTCATCTAATCTGGAACAACTGGTGGAAAAAATATGACCCCAGTAATTCAGAAGGCTAAAAGATTTTGACAGGATACACAATCTTCACCTGTCCATTATGGGTCGTTGTAATGTTATAAAGATGGTTTTCTTACCCAAAGTGCTGTACCTATTTAGGGCTATTCCGCTGGAATTTGAGAAACGGTGGTTTTTAACTTTGGAGAGTATTCTGAATAGGTTTATCTGGGCGCACGGGAAAACAAGGAGAGCCTTAAGGTACATGACGCTACCAAGAGAAAGGGGAGGTTTGGCGGTCCCGGACTTCAGAATGTATTATTGGGCTGCTGCCCTTCAATATATGCGGGGCTTATTAGGAGGGACTGTTGAAGACCCATGGATAAAAGAAGGATCCCCAGATGTTTATAAGCTACTTTTAGGGGAAGAAGTGCAGAACTGTCTACTGAAGTATACTGAACCCAGCTACTATAAAAAGACGAGATTTAAAACATTGATGGCCGTATTCAAGATCTGGGCTGCATTTAAAAGAAAAACTGGACTAGGTAGAGTTAATTTTTATACCCCATTGTATAGAAACCCCATGCTTCCTGGAATTTTCTCGGATGGTGCAATGTTAGAGTGGGAGAGGCATGGGGTACAGAAAGTGGGTGATCTTATAGGGTCTGAGGGAGCGCGAACATTTGGGGATATCCAGGCTAAATTTGAACTTGAGACTAGGTTTTTTTAAAATATCTTCAGGTACGGAGCTGTTTGGAAAGCAAAAAGGGGGCTCAACTGGCTTTAATGAAGTTAAAACAATTGAGGTGGTGAGAGACACAGAGAAATGTAGTATTAGGGGAATTTACTCAGAATTATCTGGTCTAAAGCAGGATGACATAGAGAAACATGGGGAGAAATGGGCGGAAAAGCTCAATATAAATCAAGAGATATTTTCTGAATCGTTAGCTTTGGGACAGACTATTTTGTGTTCAGCAGGGCTGCAAGCCCAACATTTTAAAACAATATATTCATTATACTATACGCCGGCGAGGATTGCACAGTGGGGGGGCAGGAAGGGACTAGATGTCCTCGCTGTAACAGTACTGATGCGGATATAATACATATGTTTTCAACCTGTCCGCAGCTCAAGATATTAGTAAATGCAATTGAGAAATTTATGGATCAAAGTCTGAAATTAAAAGTAGTATTAACACCCGAAATAATTCTTTTGGGGTTCAATGGTGAGAACATGCAAGATCACTCTCATTATTTTATTTTTGTGGCTATGTCAGTGATGAGAATCTGTATCGCCTCTGCTTGGCTTGATAAGATGGCCCCATCGTTTCAGCAATGGCTTGCTAGGTTACTCTCCATCTTTAATTTAGAAAAAGGAATATATGAAAGAAAGGGTAGAAATGGAAGAAAGCTTGGCGGCCGTATTTGGGCACCAATTTACAGATGGAAGGAAAAATGGGCTGAGAACTAATCCAAAATTACATTTTCTCTCTTCTTGTTTCTTTCCTTTGCTCTTTTTTTTTTTCCTCTGTGTTTTTATTTTTCCCTTTATTTGTTTGAAGAAAGACTGATAATTCCTCATGTATTAAGGTGTAACTGTAATTATGGTGCTGCAAAAAAAAAATTTAAATAAAAAAAAAAAAAAAAAAAGGAAGAGAGAAAAGCAATCTATAGCCTCAGCAACAATGACTCCATAGTGATCAGAGAGGCAGACAAAGGGGGCAACACAGTAGTGATGAATAGGGAAGACTACGATGGCGAGGTACTGAGACAGCTTACCAACACCACACACTATACCAGACTCACCAACAATCCGTGCCCTGCAGCCACCACTTTGATTAATGGCCAACTCCTACATTGGAAGGAAGTGGGCCTTCTGTCTGACACCGAGTACAACTTCCTCTCCATCCTGAATCCAAGGTATCCTTGTATCTACCTTTTACCTAAGATACATAAAAAACAACCCTTTCCACCTGGTCGGCCTATCATTTCAGGCATTGGCTCCATGACTGAAGCCATGTCCAAGTTTGTTGATACGTTTTTACAGCCCCTAGTGATTAACCTACAATCATATGTCAGAGATAGTATGGACATACTCACCAAATTGGAGGATCTGGAGTGGGAGGACGGAATGTGGTTTGACACATTGGATGTGAAATCACTATATACATGCATCAGGAAGGATCTTGGAAGAATAGCTATTGACTTCTTCCTTTCGAAAAGACAGGCGACCTTGTTTGATCACAATTCCATGCTGTTGACAATGATTGATCTCATCTTGGATAATAACTTTTTCTTGTTTAACCATACTTGGTTTAAACAGGAACAGGGTACCGCGATGGGATCTAAATTTGCTCCATCGTACACAAACCTGTTTATGGGGTGGGTGGAGCATAATCACGCTTGGTCACGAGCGGCCTCAGAATGGACTGGACATATCCAGTTCTGGGGTCGCTACATTGACGATGTCATCATCATATGGACAGGTACAGTACAAGAGCTGACAGAATATTTCAACTTTCTTAACTTAAACACACTCAATGTCACCTTTACCCTTGAGAAGTCACAGTCGACAATACATTTCCTTGATCTTGAGCTGTATGTCCAGAACAACAAAATACACAGTACACTATACAGGAAAGACACTGCAGTGACTAGCATCTTACACTATACTAGCTCCCACCCGATTTCTACTAAGAAGGCTATTCCATATGGAGAAATGGTACGTATCCGTAGAAATTGTAGTGAAGATGACAACTTTGAAGCACAGACCAAATTGACCATGGATAGACTGCATAGAAGGGGTTATGAACAAAGCGTCGTGTACACAGCCAGAGATAGGGCCAGGAAGCTTAAGAGAAAGGACACACTTAAGAGTAGGAGTAGGGACAGCAGAATGGGAAATGAGAGACTCTCATTTATTACAACACACTCTAGGCTTAATCATGAGGTGTTCAAGATTCTAGGTAAACACTGGCCACTGTTAAAGGGGGCACCAGGAGTAAATAACATCATTACTGAAAAACCATCCATGACTTTCAGAAAGAGCAAAACTATCAGGGACTCCCTGTGTCCCAGCTATACACTATGCAAAACACCACAACAACAAGGTTGGTTGCACAAACCCTTAGGGTTTTACACCTGCAGTACGTGTAACATTTGCAATCTAGGGTGTAATAAAACTACCACCTTCAGATACAACACTGGCACACACCACAGGATACGTCATTTTATTAATTGTCTAACCAGCTTTGTGGTGTACATACTGATTTGCGGTTGCGGTAAGATTTATGTGGGAAGTACAGTAAGACAACTTAAAATGCGTATACAGGAACACCGTAGAGCAGTCGTGAATGGGGACACCTCGTATGCCCTAGTCTCACATAACTGCAGGGATGGGGTTGACAGATCTAAATTTCACTTTCATGGCATTGATGTGGTGTTGCCTAGCAAACGGGGTGGTAACAGAGAAATGACCCTAAGACAACTTGAAGCCAGGTGGATTTGCACTCTGCGCTCTTCCACTCTGGGTCTCAACAGTGATAATGAAATGCACTACTTTCTGTAGTGGTTATCCTTGACATTCTGCATCTAAATCCCGATATAACAGTCATCTGCTTACACCACAATAGGATCTCCTGATGATGAAGCGCTGGTCATACCACAACCTAATACTTGTATGGCAGTACTCTGTTTAGTACCTAGGTTAACCTTGATACATACTGTACTGTTGGCTGGTAAATCAACCAGGCTGCATTTGACTCTCATTTCCTAGGGTCCGGACCCTTGAAATGGTACATGTTTACATAACAGCTCAGTCTTTGAGATTGTGAGTACTGGGCATGTTGTGATTTATGTGTCCCTTTCCTATCTACTGCTGTGTAACATTCCATAAAGACTCTATATTTTTTGATGTCCTTAGAATTAAGATTGTAAGCACTGCACGTTTTCTGACTTATGTGTCCTTTTCCCAACTACTACTGTGTCAATAAGGACTATGTACTCGTTGATGTCATTAGAAATGTATCCCTGCTTTCCACGCAATCGACAAACCCCAGTGTTGACTGCTTTTAACATATACTTTGTACACACCTATTGTGTTACAAATGTGGTGCTGAGGTTGTAGAACCTATTAGTATTCGTCATCAATGTGATTACGATAGGAAACATCGTCACCAGACCAAAAGTAGACTAATTTCTGATATAGAATTCGTATCTATTCCCTGTAACATAACAACCAGTGTGTAGTAACATATGTATTTATACAAAATGGATTAATGTCACTCATGTCACCATTTATTTATTATTCCTCCAAAAACATTTTCCCTGTCTGCACCTCTTTCTGTCGCACAAATGTGCGTTATAACACGGATCCCTTTTTTTACTGCCACTATGGTACGGAATATTGCTCCTGCCTCCAGGGATATTCTTGACATATCCCCTTGCAGTATGGATTTTTTTACACGCTCCCACTCTCCTTATGTTTTTATAAAGCTTGCACCTAACTGATGCGATGTCACACTTTATCTCGGGATGATTCTGTATATTATTTTGAACGTATGAAGCGCTGACCTATACGATCACCACCAGTTAACTTTGTTTCGGTTGAACAATTTTGTTCACCCAACTTGCCTTTTCGATCGCTCCGGTATATTAATTCCCATCCTGTTCTCTGTGAACCAGACTAGTAACAGGGCGGCCTTTGACTCGAGGTCGACAGTCTAGTCTTTTAGAGAGGAAGTGGCTTCCAACCCGGAAGCACTGCACGGGTGCCCTACTTAGACGGGACTCTGAACTGCGTTTTACTACTACTTTCTCCAGCGAGGACGTGACGGCGCTGGATATTGCTCGTACACGGAGCTCCTTTTTCTCAAGTAAGCTTTAGGATTGCGATCGTACCTGTGGCAGAGGTTTAGGTCGCGGGCCCTCTTGCATTTGACTGGGTCCCTTATATTGAATTTACCATTGACGCTTAAGCTATGTGCTTAGCTGGGCTTCAGCCGCCCTCGTTTTAATTTAATAGTCACACTCGAAATGAGGAGTCTGAGGGGTCACTGTTTAATAGGAGATGCCTTTAGATGGTCGCGGGCCGCCTTGCTTTTTGATTTAACTGGGTTCTACATTTGTAATTAGCTTTGGCATGCAGGTACCGTGCTCTACCGGGCTCTAACTGCCCTTGCTTTAAGTCTATTTCTTTCACACACTACGTGGCGATCTTGGATTTTGTATGAACTGCTCTTGCAACTGGACGAGCATGGCCAATTAAAGCAAAAACATGCCATTGGTCGACAATACACTGGGGGTCATGCCCCATTATTTTTTACTGCATCAGCAGCTTTTTAACACATATCCTTTTTATAAGTATAACCGTCGAGGGCGTACGGTTGCTGTTGTGGGGTTATAGCATAGCAGACCTCGCTCTGCTCCACTAGCACGTGGTTTTATTATTAGGCGCATTATACTAACTTCTGCTGTTAACAGCGCCCTTTGTTACTTATCTTGGATTGGTTTAAGGTTTGCGTAATTCGTTATGACATAGGCACATCATGCTCACTGCTGCAGTTGCTTGAGCCTAGTGCTATTTTTCATGAATAATACATAGCTGTATTAGAGAGATCACTTTACTAGCCAACTCGTTATATTAACTTTTTTAATTAGTCGATCAAAAGCCCGCTTCTTTTACTTACTTAAGTCGTTTTCCACATAGATACTCCTTGACTCGACTACGGATCAGCTCAACAGAGGCGTATACTTGTGTCCTCTCAACTATTGGACTACCTCTGCTTTGAATTTGAGAGGTTGGTTTGTTTAAGTACATACCATTGATCCTGCTTCATTTACAGATGGGAATCTGTTTTATTGACATGTTATTTATATTGCCTAGGTCAATTCCTCTTACATCAGTTGTCCCGACACGGACTTGATTTAAATTCGGACACGAAATTTACCCCCTGGCGAACTGACTACTTTATGCTCTCGGTAAGCGTACTCTTAACCACCACGCTCACCTTTTTAGCCCTTCTTTTGTCCACCATTTCTCTTTTGTTTAGTCTTGGGACCCCAGTGGTATCTTTCTTAGCTCGTTTTCACGACCTGATATCATTTTTGAATAATCGGTCTTTCACTACTACTCACAGCATTGGTCTCCTTACTTTCTCTTGAAAGGACTCTCCTCCTTCACTTTATTTTCCTTCTTGTCCCACACCTCACCCTTAGTGTTTTTTCACCACCAGCACTGTAAATACAAGTCACCATTTATCTTGCACTCAATAACACTTGGTTATACGATTGGATTTTAAAATAATGTATATATTGTATGGTATTACAGCCCTGAAGAAGCCCATGTCTGGGCGAAACGTGTTGGCTGTCTACTTATGAAAACTGAGTACATCTTGAATAAAGACACCTTAAGATTATAAACAACAACGTGGAATTCTCTTTTTTGCTGTTTGTACATACTTTATGTCATACTTTGTATATGTATTGCCTCTCATACCCTTTTGTATTAGTTATGAGAAATCTTTTTACCTCGATGTGTGTACAATGTGCATGAGTGCATGCCAGTCCATGCAATGTTCATAAATAGGAACAGTGGCGTTCCAAGGGTGCTATGGACTTTAGTGCAAGTAAGGGAAGGTGCTACTTTGACCCTGGATGGGCCATAAAGACATCATAAATGGCTACTGTTAGAGTGCTCATGTAGCTGGATGTGCACTGTGCAGAGTTAGTATGCTAATCATCGCATGGAGGTGTGGAAGACGGGCCTTTGTGATGCTCAGAGGCCGTGGGTTCCAGGGTGGCTATAGAAATGTTAAGCTATTTGTGTACACTGATGTTATCAGATGGATTTGCACAGTTCATGAAATGATGTTGTTATGGGCTTGTAGTCTAGGTGTTATGGTGCACTATTGTGTTATAGAGATGTAGGTGTGACGTAGGTGTGTTTGCTCATGATCTAGTGAGGTCCGTGATGGTTGAATTCAGTCAAGGAACGTTTGTCGGAATTGTGGAGACTTTCGATGGTTTATTTGGAATGAAAATGTGTGACATACAAGGCCATGATAGGTGGAGCGTAAGGTAGAAGCAAGAATGCAGATAAAAGTCCTTATAACAGTCCCTTGTTTCTATTGCAGTTTGATAGGAAGCTGCACAGTGGAGATTTAAGATCTTTCCTTTCTTGGGTTGATGCTGTTTGTGCCAAGATGAAAGTATCTTTTGGGGGAATGGCTGGTGACATTTGGGTGCTCAGGTATTTTCGGGGCTAGACTATGTTACTGCTATGTTGTGGGTGCAGCAGGTGGTGTTGGATGGTTTGAACGTTTGGAGGAGTTTCTAATCTTGGCTTGAAACCAAGAAGAAAGGGTATGGGTGAGTGGGTTTTACAAGGTTGCTCTGCATTAGTTCTGGGCGATTCAGATGTGGATAAGCTAAGTTAAAATATGAGTCTCTGATTTCGAGAAAATGGTCTTCAACTGCTATGTAGATGTTAGATTTGCGTGTCCTCTGAGAGCGTTTGTATTTTCTGCAAGTGGGTCTTTCAAGGCTGATTAGTTGCTGGAGCGTCGTTCTTTGGCATTTTCATTCCTAAACAATGATTTACTCCTTTTTAACATCCAACAACGCATCCCATCTGAGACAATCCTCAGGTTGTAAAGCTGGTAATACTAACTTGAAAATGCCTCTAATGTATACATGTTCATATTAATGATGCTGTCTTCTAAAAATCTATTTTGGCTCCTGACATTTCATTTCATTTCCATTAAATTATGGATTAACCAAAGCTCTGGGCTGCATTAATTAAAGCGATAATTGACACATTGCCTCAGCCATTATGACATTTTGTATTGCTTCGTTTAACTTTCTGTACAAGACTCTTGCCCGAAGGCACAATAGATGTCTTCACTGACGAATTCAAAGTACAAAAATACTCATACAAGCCAGTTGCAAATTCCGAAAATCAATTAATTCAAGGTTTCTGCCAAATATTCTTATGGGTTCTTCACGAAATTCCCGATCAAACGCGCAGAAAAAACTTCAATAGCAATGTTTCTTGCAACATTAACTAATGCAGTTTTGTAGACTGTTTTACTTCAGAAACATCGTCACACCTCTTTGCATATGTATAGCAGACATAACAGTGTACATCCAATGCGTACAAAGCATTTAACTTGGGAACAGTACTGAAAATGTGGCCTTGAAGCAGGGACAAGGTCACACTGATTGAATGGCGCTAGGCAGCTCTCATTCCATGTACACAAAATGGATGCACAATGTCGGCTTCTATTGAGAGTGAGCCTTGGATTTCTCTGACATGTGTAACAAGCACACTGGCTGGCTGTGAAATACCTTTGGATGGAACAGAGGACATTTTGTAAAAGAAGGAAACATGCTTCTTCCGGCTCACAAAGCCATTGTGCATACGTGTCTGACTTCCTCGTGCAAACGGCTAGATTTCCAAATGCGAATTATTCACAAAAGGAGATCAAGCATGCGTAGATGATTTTATTCAACGATAATACTCTCCCACGAGTGTATATCAAATGGCAGTGATTCTCACTCAATGAGTGGAGAACAGGTCTCGAATCTGGTGTCTCCCTGAAAGTTCTGACAGAACCAACAAGCTCAAGTGTTTAGGGGGCTGATTTGCTACCATTTTACCAACGCAGCAAAGCAATTTGCTGGGTTGCCTTGCATGAAAGGAATACATCAGAAATGTGCCAAAGTTACAAAGATATGGCGCATTTATGCTGCCTCATTGAGCTGGTGCACTGCGTGCTGTCTAGCGCCAACGCAGGCCCCCTTGCACCATGGTGTAAGGGTGCCTGCAATATGAGTAGGATTGTTTTGTGCAGGAAGGAACACCTTCCTACACAAAAACAACCCTTAAAGGCATTTTCCTTTATCTATGTGTGGTGCAGAATGCATCACACAAAGAAAAAGGGAGTAACAAGGAGAAATAAAGATATTTTTCCTCATTACGCCTGGGTCTGGAAGCAGTAGCCTTCTGATGCATTCCCAGGTTTGCTAGTCTTTGTAAATCTGGGAATGCACAAAAGTCCATGAGTGAATAGGTGGGAACTCCCACACTCCACCCATAGAACTTCTCCCTGCTGCTATGTAACGCAAGGCAGTGAAATGTGTTGTCTTGCATTACCTTAGATATACTAAATCAAGCAGAGCAATACAAGGTGGCTTTGCACGGCTTAGTAAATCCTAGTTAAGGAGTTGTGTCACCTTGAAAGGACAATGCAAGCCCTTAGTAAATCAGGCACTGGGTGTATTCTCAAGCTTATCTATGTCCCAGTCCCATCCTGGAAATGGTAAAAAGTGCATTGTTGCCAATGACAACCCAAAAACGGATGTGCTCTGCAGTTTCTCCATGGCAACAAATATTTTTCTAGTGTAGAAAAAATGTTCCATTTTATAAAAGTGATAGCATGTCAGCTGGCTTAATTGTACAACATATACAAGTACCGCAGCAGAAATGCCAATCCAAAGGCATGTAAAACGGTTCACAAAAGAGTATCACATAGGTTTGTAAATCCATCCCTGGATGTTATCATGTGGAAAACGTACTTAAATGCCAAGGTAAAAATTAGCAAATGTTATTCATCACAAGCCAGCAAAAAACGAATGCAGAAATATACAAAACTGATAATCAAAACATGTTTGTGTTCCAAAGAATCATGAGCTGAACCACAGTTTATTTTACCTATTAGGAACCACTTGCCTCTGTATATTATAAACATAACTATCCAACAACGTTTTTAGTTGACAACAATTATTTTAAACTCGTATGGAAGAATGGGAGTCCATGCATACTGGGAGAAAATCATCCTTTTGGCCTTAATCATGCTCATTTTCTGATCGGTACCGGTAGTAGCTGACTCTGATTTTGCCCTGGGCTCTGCTTACCAGACTCAGGGCCAGTGCTCTGCTTTAAAGGTAAATGGTGGTTAGGTATAATTACAATTGGCAATGACAGACCTCTGTAAGTCCCTAGTATATAGTAAGGCAAGGGGGATTTAAACTTCCTATAAGTCTCTAGTATATAATAGGGCAGGGAGGTTTAGAGGCCCAATAGATTTCCTGCACAGCTGCACTGGAGTGTGCACTACTGTGTTGCCTGTTGTCATTTCAATTTAATTTAATTAATTTTAAATACAGTCTGCTTTGCAGACTTTCTTTAAATTTAAATTATATGCAAATTCGCCTTTGGATTTAAAGGTACTTCCAAAGTCTCAAACTACCTTATTTTACATATAAGTCACTCCTAAGGTCTCCCCTACGTGCCCCAGGGGTAGGGTGCCTTGCAACTATAAGCAGGGACATTATAAATGATGTTTTATCAGCCCTGGTGAGGGAAAAACTGCCAATTCTGTTTTACCCCATTGTAGCAAATGGCTCCACAGGCTAGCATTGGAATATTTGATACAAATATAAATATTGATAGGAGCAAGATAAAAATATCATTCAAGGTATCAAGATGTTAGTTATGATAGATCCAACAACTGTCCACTGTTAGATTTATAATAGCTATCACAGAAAAGAAGTTATTAAACTTTCATTTTTGTAATCCAAACTCCAGCCTTCGAGCTGCCCTCTACTGGTTGGCCAGCCTCTGCCAGGCTGAGCCAAGCGGTCTTAGTGAGGTGTGAAGTAGCCTGCTAGAGAGACAATGGATTTCCTGTGGGAGGAGAACTGCGGCTGCAGAAGCTATGGGCAGGAAGGGGGGTGTAGTGGCCAAACTGGTCTTCAAAGGGAGAATAACACTTTGGGACAGCACAGGCTAACCCCCACATCCTGCAACCCCAACCATGCAGGAGCACCTGCAATTAGGTTAGGGAAGGGGATGGAAGGGGAGTCTTAGGGAATTTTAACCATGCCAGTGGGTTGGCTTAACCTGATCCAACCTCCAAGGATAGACCTTCTCTATTTTGGATTTTGGAAGAATGGTGCTTTCAGGGGCAAGAATATGCACCACTTTGGATTAAGTGCTCATATACCTGGGTGGCCCCCTGCTTCCCAATGGTCATCGGTGCCCCCCTGCTTGATGCCCAGGAACACGGCATACATATGGAAGAGTTGCCAAGAAACTCATATCTGCTGCCTGAAACTACAAGGAGAAGAAGGACTGCCCTGCTGGAAACCTGATCTGAACCCCAGTGGTCTGCACTCTGAAGGACTGTACCTACTGCACATTCTGGGACTAACCCCAAGGATTTTTCCTTGCTTCAAGAAGGATGAAGGAGGGGACTCCATGCAAGCTACAGGTTAACTGTGCCCACCTGCATCATCTCCACCCAGAAGTCCCCATCCCGAAGTGCTTCCATTGGATTTTGAAGAATTTGGTCAGGTGCATTGTGGGAAACCCAAGGACCATCTCAGAGATTCAAGACTCCTGGATTGGTGTTATGGACACTTTGAACCCTAAAGGAGACCTTCTGGAAGAAGATTCAGAAGTTTGGTGAAGTTTGGTAACTTTTTGGTAAAAAGCTCCATAAGGTGCCCGATTAGACGTCAAGACTCAAGCCGGCGACCTTCAACCGCAACCCAGCCTGGATTTCAGGTTTGTCTTGCTGAAAGCTCCGGAGCTCCAGACTTTCAGGATTTTACTAGGGCCTTGCAGAAAACCAAGCCATTGACATCGATGTAAATCTGGAACCAAATAACCACCCTAAAAGGGGGAAGATTGCCACCTGCCGCTAATTCTGTAAGCAAAAGACACACAATTGATGGACGGAATGCAGAACAAATCAAAACATTCACCCCCAGTCAAGAGATCTGGGTTAAATCCATCATTCTTTTGCTCACCATGCCACCCCAGTTTAGATCTGGCCATATGCAAATCAGTCTTGACCCTGTGCCTCATGGGAACAGTCCAGCCCGAACTGCCAAGCCAGGTCCTCCCTGGACCGGAAACAAGCATCCTAGGACCGGTTTCGGGGTTTCACCCCTCTTCAGCCAGGATAGCTTGATTCCAGTGGCACAGTGAGCCCAGGACCCACGTCTGGGCATACCTGGCGCACTTAGGGTGAGAAAGCAAAAGACACACAATTGATGGACGGAATGCAGAACAAATCAAAAATTCACCCCCAGTCAAGAGATCTGGGTTAAATCCATCATTCTTTTGCTCACCATGCCACCCCAGTTTAGACCTGGCCATATGCAAATCAGTCTTGACCCTGTGCCTCATGGGAACAGTCCAGCCCGAACTGCCAAGCCAGGTCCTCCCTGGACCGGAAACAAGCATCCTAGGACCGGTTTCGGGGTTTCACCCTCTTCAGCCAGGATAGCTTGATTCCAGTGGCACAGTGAGCCCAGGACCCACGTCTGGGCATACCTGGCGCACTTAGGGCGAGAAAGCAAAAGACACACAATTGATGGACGGAATGCAGAACAAATCAAAACATTCACCCCCAGTCAAGAGATCTGGGTTAAATCCATCATTCTTTTGCTCACCATGCCACCCCAGTTTAGACCTGGCCATATGCAAATCAGTCTTGACCCTGTGCCTCATGGGAACAGTCCAGCCCGAACTGCCAAGCCAGGTCCTCCCTGGACCGGAAACAAGCATCCTAGGACCGGTTTCGGGGTTTCACCCCTTTTCAGCCAGGATAGCTTGATTCCAGTGGCACAGTGAGCCCAGGACCCACGTCTGGGCATACCTGGCGCACTTAGGGCGAGAAAGCAAAAGACACACAATTGATGGACGGAATGCAGAACAAATCAAAACATTCACCCCAGTCAAGAGATCTGGGTTAAATCCATCATTCTTTTGCTCACCATGCCACCCCAGTTTAGACCTGGCCATATGCAAATCAGTCTTGACCCTGTGCCTCATGGGAACAGTCCAGCCCGAACTGCCAAGCCAGGTCATCCCTGGACCGGAAACAAGCATCCTAGGACCGGTTTCGAGGTTTCACCCCTCTTCAGCCAGGATAGGTCGGGCTGGACTGTTCCCATGAGGCACAGGGTCAAGACTGATTTGCATATGGCTGGGTTCAAACTGGAATGGCATGGTGAGCAAAAAAACGATGGATTTAGGCCCAGATCTCTGTACTGGGGTGAATGTATGACATTGTTCTGCATTCTGTCCATCAACTGTTGTTTTTGCTAATTCTGTAAAGCAGAAAAATCTCGCATATAAACTAGAGATTTGAATAATGAGCATGGATCGAGAATTCAAATAATGCACCTCACATCACTATATGCACTATTTCAATTTATTAAATATTCATTTAAGTGTGAATGAATATTTATTTGAATCCATGCTCATTATTCAAATCTCGAGTTTATAAGCGAGATATTTCTGCTTTACAGAATTAGGAGCAGGTGGCAGTTCCCCCCCTTTTAGGGTGGTTTTTTGGTTTCATGATTTTCCCGGGCCTCCTGCCTACATCCAGATCGGGAACCCTCTTCTTCATAAGTAGTTAGATCGACGTAAAGCTGGCCTGAAGAGGAACCTTGCTCAATGTCAAGAGAAAAGCCCCAGAAAAACGACTAAGTGCAAAGGTCAAATTTTGACTGAGGCTTCGTGTATCCGACCAGGGCTCAATCGTGGTTGTCCTCAAACTTTGACTTTGTCCCGGTCAAGCGCGACCAGATGTCCCAATGTTGCGCTATTTGGTTTTAAGCACTAAAAAGTGCTCATTTAAAAAAAAATCATATCTCCGGTTTCCTACATTGGATGTTTGTCATTTTGGTGTCAATTTGTTCATAAAAATATAATGTATTTTTATTAAATGGATTTGGATTTCTATTGTGTGTTGTGTCCTACATATTTAATCTATTTGTGTTTTTAAATGCTTTACACGGCTGTCTCCTAAGTTAGGCCTGCCTGCTCGATGCCAGCTACCAAGGGTTCAGCAAGAGAATAATTTATTGAGACCTTGACGGACCCTTTTATTGTGTTTGTGGCCTTATTACTAGTGGTAAGTCACTACTCATCACTACTAATAATCCACTTTCCAATGCATATAATATACTTTATTTTAAATATATTGCACATCACTCTGGTCAATCACAGACAATCTCAAAATGCTTCCCATACAGGACACATTGTAGTACAACACTCTTGCAACCATGCCCTGCCATACAGAGTAGCATGCTACCTGTCTGCCAATGCACATCAGCCCATCATCAGGTATGTGAAGCACTATTTAAATGTAATTACAATACAATACACTTCAAAGTTTGTAAAGGAAGATCCTGTCCAGGGTGACTAGCTGACCAAAGGGGGCCTCTTGTCCTGCAGTGGCTCAACCTCACAAAAGGGCACTACACAGGTGTGGTTAAATAGAGGTCTGATAAAAGTGAAACTCAGGGCCTGATTACGAGTTCAGCTGTCCCACCACCACGGTCGTGTCATCATCGGATTCAACGCCACCAACTGAGCAGTCTGCCCATCGTATTACGATGTTGTCAGATTGCTTTTCGGAAGTCCGCCGGAGCACCGCTGACACCAACAGCTTATCGCCGACCGCTGCAGTATCGATCGGGGGAAAGCAGCTGTCACAGAGCAGTACAGAGAAGTTTCTCCACCACCATGGTGGTCTTCTTCTGACCGCCCCCATGGTGGTACTGCGGTCGGACCGCCAAACTCGTAATCAGGCCCTCAGTTCTCACTTTTTTACCTCTGACCATATTCTCAAAGATATACAAACACGTTTCAGATTTAGGCCCTTACTGGAAAATTGGAAAAGAGGTTAATCCACTTATGAAAAGACAGGGATTTTCTCAAATTTGTGTAGTGTGAGAATAGATGATGTTGAAGTCTGCCATGCTCAATTTAGGTGCACATAACTCCATTCATGAATATACGTTTGTGTTCTTTTTAATTCAATAGTATATTTGCCCACAAGTAATAAACCATTATAGTGAAATATTACATTTGTGAAAAATCTGCCTCTTGGGATGTTTTGGGCTTACCAGGGAAGGGATGCCTGTCTGAGTAGGTGAATACCTGCACGTTTGTGGCTACTCACAAACTTTTCAAAGGCACATTTCTATCTGAATTTAGTCTGAGATTCTGCTAACTACTTTGACAATGGCGAGGGAACATCAACAATTTTAGGGCAGGTTAAACAGAAATGTATTTTCTATATGGAAAATGATCTTCCCCTTAGAGAAAACAACAGAAAAAAAGATTTAAAGAGCAAACCTACATATTCACGTCTTACATTTGTGCATGTGGTTCCCTGTGGTTGCCTGCATTTAAAATAATGGACAGAGATCCCTGTGCAGGCAGGTTTCAGTGAGTGACTGAACCCACCCACATGATATGTCTGGGGGATCTATAGGGCTCACTCTATCCCTTATCAAGGGCACCCTCAGGGTGTGCACCAGCTCTGTGACACCTCACTGTGATGCACAGTCAGTACACCCTCAAGCCTCAGCCTCTTTGCTCTACACCAATGTCTATAATATAGCGCAGTGGCACAAAAGCAGGCACACAAGACCAATGCGTGGGCTGATTTGATATTACTGTCCCAGTTGATGTGGAATTTGGGTTCAGTGCTAGACCTGTGAAACTATATGACTCATTCAGAAGCACTAAAAACCAATTAACACTTTTCACAACTAACTCAAATACCCAAACCAGCCCAACCTGAAATTCACATGCACAACTGTGGTAATAGAATGTATGTAACATTCTTTATTCTATTGCTATGCTAGCATGCTTACTGTTTTCATTCCAATATTGCTTGTATTCTTTTAAGTATGCGGTTGTGATTCCACGTTCTGGAAGCAGTTACAGTTCAGCTGTTTTCCAGAGGGTGGATGCTCTGTTAAAGTGCATCTCAACTTACTTGTTTGAAGACTCTTCTTTACAACAACAACAAGAAATTCCATGTTGATTCACCTCATGTACTCTCAGTTGTATGAGTCCTTTTTGGAGCAGGAAAAGGGGACTTATATTCACAGCCAATAATTATACTTAATCCAATAATGACAGAGATGATATTTCACACACCATCATTCCCTCATGATAGACAGCTTGTGGAGGCACATAGCATTCATTTAATCAGGTAGCACTCAAATGCTTTGTGCAGGTATCATGTGTTATACAAGACAATGTCCTTTGACAATTTGTATAAACCAGTTCATGTAGAGCAGTGGTTCCTAATGTGTGGTATGGGAACACATGTAGGGCCCCAATGTTTACTCAGGGGGCCACGACTGCTTAGAAAATGAAATAACATTAACAGATTATAAAAGTGTATATAAAGAAGGAAGCAAAATTTAAAACAGATTTTTTTTTCATTCTGAAATTGTGAAGAGTTTGAAACTTCAAGCTAAAAATTAAGTTGGCATCCTCAGATTGATTTGGGGGAGCAATGCAGATGAATCAAATAGATTGTAGTATGAATGATGGGTGAATTCCACCATCTTTATTGAAACAAAATAAATTATTTCAAATATTTCTTTATATATGTGAATTAAGTAAAATATTTGCTCATTTGTCTATTTGTTTGATGAGTGTTTCCTTATTTTGTATGTATTGTTTTGCGATTCAAATCATCAAAATTGCTTAGGCAATTCCCTGGATTAAAATTATAATTGAGTGAGTGTCCCTGGATTCCAGTGATGATAATGCTAGGACCACAGAACTCAAAAGGTTAAGAACCACTGGTGTAGAGCAAACCTATGACTAAACCTTATCCCTTATTAGTACTCCATATATTGTCCCCAAATGATAAAAACTAAGGACCATATGTATTGTGCATTTTACCAGTTGCAAATGGCCTGATTCGCAGAATCGGACCGTTTGCGACTGGTAAAATGCATTTTGGTATGTATGAATTCCAATTTGCGATTCGGTAACATGCTACCAAATCGCAATTTAGAATTGCAAATACGTACTGATTCATTATTGGGAATAGGTGTGTTGAGGGCATCTCTTCCTAATACCAAATCACAGCAGTGTGTAAGAATGTTTTGCAACTGAAATGCAGTTGCAAAGCATTCACATTTCACCACATACTTCAAGCAGGTGGTAACCCATTCGCAAATGGGAAGGGTCCTATATCTTTAGTCCCGTTTGATGAATCTTCACAAATTTTTCCAAAAATAGTGCACCAGTGATTCTTGTTATGCACGGAAAGTTTCAGGGTGATTCGTCAAGCGGAGGCTGAGAGAAAGGGGGAGTAAAAAAAAATGTTTTCCCATGTTATTTCCCATAGGTATTTTGAACACGACTACAGCCCGAACCGCTGGACGGAATTACACAAAATTAGGCAGGAAGCTAGTTCTTGGTGGCAAAACAGTGCTTTTTGTGATTTGGTGTAAATCTGTTAAGTAGTTATTAAAAGAAATTAAAATTTGTATATATAGGGATGCAGATCCTCCAAGGATCCGACAGTCCCCGTGCTGAAATCTGATTGGCTGCCAACACTTCAACCAGGTAGTGTTGGTAGCCATCTTGGGACTCGGCTTAAGCTGAGTCCCACAAGAAACATTTCAAAAAAAGAAAAGAGGTCAGGGTAGGAATACCCTGACTCCTTAGTTTTGGTCATGGGGTCCCAAAAGGACCACGACAGGGCCAAAAAGCACTTGATGAAAATAACTTTATTCGGTTGTTTTGTTTTAAACCATCAAAGTGTACAAAGATAAAAATTCCATCAATTTACAGTCTAAAACAAGAGAATAAGTTTCAGATGCTACATTTAAAATGTGCACTAAAAATAGCCGGAGTAAAAACATTACATCAAAAAACATAAAAAAGGCGAGCTACAGATTGACAACCTTCCAGTTGAAAAGCCACGCCACATGCAAAGGTATTAAAAAGAAGTTTGTATACAGTACACAATACATTAGTTCCATTAACCAACATATCACAGTAAAAAAAAAAAAATTTGTTTTCAGGTATTAACAATCAATTCGTCCTATGATAGAAGTTTCTGTTGGTCAGTCCAAAAGGAGAATAAAAAGTGACTAACTGCAAAAACTATTAGCCCAGATATGTCTGTTTTTAAGATTCTGTATGTAGCCTGATATTGCCTGGCTCCAAGATTTAAGCAGATCGGTCTTATCCACCTCCTGCAAATCAGTTGGTATTTGACACAAAAGAAAAGTATATGTTCTTCAGTCTCTTTTGCTCTAACGCAGGCATGGCATAGGTCTGGTGATAACCCAGCTGCCTGATTGCTGGGAAACTTTAGGAACAGGTTGCCATATCTGAATCTAACACATAAACTTTTAGCAAGTGGAGGTGTGATTTGGTCCAGGAAAGGTTCAAATCTCGGGCATGGCTTGACATTTAAAAATTGCGTTGTTAGATGGCCATTTACTGATCTAGTAGCATAGCGCTCCCCCACAACCGCCCAATACCTGGCTTTCAATCTCGGTAGATCACCTCCAGTTGCCTTCTCTGGGTGTTCCCATAGTTCCAACATATTCATCAATTTACACCAACCTGCGATATGTTTGAACCACAGTAGTTTTTTGGCACCACTGATCATCAATACCTCCCTCATAGAATTACAGTAGTCAGAGAGCTGGGGTGTTGTCCACAGGCGTAGCCAATAAATTAGGGGTTTCAATGAGACCATGCCACCTATTCTCTTCATCCCTAGGTCACAAAACAGAGGCATTAATGGGGTGGTGGTGGGTACTGAAATAAGTGATCTGACAAAGATATTTTCACAGATCGTTAGTTTGTTTACATTAATGTGGCCCCATATCTCTGCTCCATACAGAGCTCCACTCTGAGCTTTAGCATGGTAGACTTCCAGTGCTGGAGTTAAAGATTGATTGTATGACTGTTTGTGGAATCTCAGTATTGATTTGGACCTGTGACATAGGATAAGATAACTCTTGTCTAATTGTTGTTCCCAGCTGAGTGAGTCACTTAATCTTATCCCAAGGTAATCAAAAAATGTTAACCGCTCGAGAGGTTCACATGCAATCCTAACCTCACGTAATTCCCTCTGTACTTTCCCAAACACCATATATTTTGTTTTGGCAACATTAAAGAAGGAGTTGGCCTAACAGCTAGGGCGGTCGACCTCGAATCTGGGGAACCGGGTTCGAGTCTCGGCAATGACGCTGAACATCCTGTGATTCTGGGCAAATCACTTAATCTCCCTGTGCCTAACAAAAATGAATGTGTCCTCATTTAACGCAACTGGTGCTATGTAAAGCGCTCTGATAACCCTATACCTTCGGGTCAAGTTCGCGCTATATAAAACTCCGTAAAATAAAAAAATAAAAAAATAAAAAATAATAAGTTCCAAACTCCGGTCCCTGCAAAAATCTAAAAATGTATCCACTAAAATTTGCAGGCCCATAGGTGTTGTGGATATAAGTAAAGAATCATCTGCAAAGAGCAGGATTGGGACTTTCGCGCCATTCATAGTGGGAGAATCATTCCTGCAATCCAGCAATCTGCTCGCCACGTCATTAATAAACGGAGAAAATAGTGTGGGGGCAAGCACACACCCCTGGCGCACCCCACGCTGTATTGGTATCCTCTCTGTTAATTCACCGCTTTTCCCCCACCTGACCTGGGCATAGTTGTCCTCATGTAATCTAGCTATCAAGGTTACCAGATCAACTGGAGCACCTAAATCAAGCATTGTTTTCCATAGCAATTCACTCGGTACTAAATCAAATGCGGCTCTCAGATCGACAAATGCTACATAGAGTTTCTGTTTTTTTAGTATCACATATTTCCATATTAATAGGGTTAATCTGAAAGCCTGATCGCATGTGCTTATTTTAGATCGAAAACCTGCTTGATATGGGGACAGTATCACATTATCTTCTATCCATACTTGGAGTTTATCCACAACTTGTCTGGCAAAGATCTTTTGTAAATTGTTGATCAGGTTGATGGGTCTATAATTGGAAGGGATGGAGACATCTCCCTATTTCTGTATAGTAATTATCTCGGCTCCCTCCAAGTTGCCGGGATATCCCCACCAGCTGATATACAATTTGACAAGAGATTTATATACGGGGCCCATATCATGGGTTCTGATTTATATAAATCGCCTGGTATCTGATTGGGGCCGGGGGATTTACCTGCCTTTAATCTGTTAATTGCTGACAAGGTGTCATCTAAATTGAAAACCAGTGCAGTGCCAGTCATATTCGTGGCAGGGAGAATGTTAGCAGTATTCTGATCGGCTCTAGGACTGTCTATACAGCCAGAACCCCCAGTCCTGGTATATAGTGTGGAAAAATGTTCCACCCAAACCTCCGGCTGGATATGGTAACTGGGAGTAGTTGCATTTTCTGAACTTCCCTTTGCGATAATGTGCCAGAACAAGTGACTATCTTTTCATTTTGCGGTTAGTACCAGGTCTTACCAGTTTTTATCTCCAAAGCCACGCTTAGCTTTGGTAAGTGCAGCTTTGTATCTTATGCGTGCCAGGGCTACCCCAGACTGGCTATGCTCCTTGACTGCTAGTTGTAGTGCCCCCTTTGCTAGCTTACATTCGCTGTTGAACCATTTGTTATCCATTATACCAGCGGGCGTTCTGCCAGAGCTATTTTTAGTAAAAACAGTTTGAAGGGCTTCGTAGAATTCCCTGTGCACCGATAGTATGGGAATTGATGCAAAAGAGTGTGCACAGTCCAAAGTACTGCTCAAGCCAGACAGAAAATGTGTGAATAGCTCATAGATTCCGGTGTATAAGTCCTGATCTGCTAGGACTTTAGGACAGCTGACTCTTCTGCAATTGTTAGCTACGAGAGGATCTTCTACTCTAGAAGTACAACTGGGTGGATTCCTGTCCAAAGCAGTGCCTGTCATTTTTAACAACAAAGGGTTGTGATCTCTGTCAAACCCCAGGGCGATTGTCATATGCTCCACTAGAGACCAGATTTTTATGTCAACTAGAATGTAATCGCTAACGCTGGTACTGGCACCCCGTTTGAAAGTGGCCTGCCTGTTTAAGTCAGATACGGTCCTCCGGTTACATGCCCTCAAGCTCCTTCCTGTGTTCAATGAAGCAATCTGCAGGGAAACAGACATTAGACGATGGCAACGATTACTAGCTGCCAAATTCGGTATGCCCCATGTCTCGCCCTCTTCCACAATGAAAGGTGCTTAGTAGTAGAGAGGGCTCAAAGGAAGCGTTGAAGTCCCTGGGAATTATGATTTTAGAGTTGGTTTGATATACTCCTACCAGGTTGTCTAGTAACAATAGTACTGGAGATTTGCTGCTGTAGGGTTCGCACCTAGCATAGACATTGAACAGAGTCAAGTTTTGGCCCATCGGAAAAGCAAGCTAAATCCCCAGAATATCTTGAGATTTTATTGTTAATTGCTTATACTTGCAGCCTAGAGTATTCCTCACAAAGATTATCTGCCCCCGCTGGCTCTGCCCGTTTTTTGGGTGCATTAGCTTCCACACTATATGTGATATAACCGTTTATGTGTACCCTGTCCACAGCCCAGGTCTCCTGGAAAATGCAGATATCGTTTTTGCCTATGTAAGAATACCATTCAGGGTCTTGGAGCATAGGATGGATCCCCGCCAAGTTCCAAGAAATTACGGTTAGTCTATTTTTTTCCTCCTTATTAAGTGTGGGCAGACATCCGTGGGTATCTGCGTTGGATAGCGACATATTGTCACTAATCGAATAAGCCAGTCGGGTGGGGGAATTTGGTTGCAACAGGAGCGCGACCTTGACTGTGCTAGTGGTATTATTAGATAGTACATCAGTATTTGCTGCCGGATACTAATGGACGGTTCAGCAGTGTAGCTATCTCCCAAGGGTTTAGGAATAAAACCACTTTCATAAACTATATGGTCTGGCAGGGGATGCAAAGAAACTTTTAGTTTCCCTGTTTGGCCACACACTAACATATTTGAGTTAAATTCATCATTTAAGCTGCTACTAAATGGTTGGATTTGGGTAATATTATCTGGCCTTGCTATGCATATGCTGCTGCATTTTGCATAAAGCGGTGCAGGGGTAGGAAATGAGAAGCTGGTAGTGTTTCTGAGTCAGTCCACATCTTGCAATAGGGATAAGGACCCCTGCCTTAGTTTGAAACCCTGTAGTACATCAGCTCCTGGCCTGCAATACTTAAATCTGATGGATGAATTGTTTGAGAGGTTTGTCCTAATATCTAGGGCCACTAAATAATCTACCATCCTAGCATCATTTAGTGTAAGTTCTATCACATCAAAAGCTGAGTTCTTGTGGGAGCTCCTTTGGGCATGGAGGGTGTCTTCTCGAATAACCGAGCGACAGCCTCTAGTATGCCCGATCCAATGGATAGTTTTATTTATAAGAGAATATTCAGATTAAAATTTGGCATAGGACTGCAGTTTGGGTAACTGTGTCCTAACGACTTTGCTTTTTTAATCATTGGGCCTACTTCTGGGACAAGGGGCGGGGATGTAGTTCCATCCTCTGTTAGTTGTGTCATGTTATGGATTGGAAGTCCATGAGGGGTTCAATTGCTGCAGCTGATGAGGGATAAACAAACTAGAGTTGCTCTGAGCACTATTGCTCCATTGTTGTTGAAAATTGGCTCTAGTATTTTGCTGGGGGTCGCAACACCACCACCCTGCTGGACAACCTCGCCAACCTCGGACTCAAGCAACTGGTGACCACCCCTACACACCACGCCGGCCACACGCTTGACCCCGTCTTCTCCTCCAGCAAGGACATCTCCTTCAGCCACACCACCGGACTCCACTGGACAGACCACAGCTGCGTCCACTTCAGCTTCAGCAGGACCACCACGCACCACCACCCGCAACAGCTCCCGCGCAGAAGCTGGAACAAGATCACCACCGACCAACTCACCACATCCCTGAGCCAGAACCCTCCCGCCAGCTCAACGAACCCCAACCAAGCCGCCAGCAACCTCACAAGATGGATCACCAACTGCGCTGACATCCTCGCCCCATTGAAGACCCCCAATCAGACCCGGCAACAAGAAAGCACCCTGGTTCACCGACGAACTCAAGAAATCCAAGAAGAACTGCCGGGCCCTCGAGAAAGCATGGCGCAGAGACCCGACTGCAGACAACATGACCACCCTCAAACACGCCACCCGAAAACACCACCAGCTGATCCACACCACCAAGAAAACCGCATTCAAGGAACGACTGGACAACAACGCCCACAACAGCAAGGAACTCTTCATCATCGTCAAAGAGCTCTCGAACCCCAGCGCCGGAAACAACGACATCACCCCCTCGCAAGACCTCTGCAACTCGCTCGCCTCGTTCTTCCACAGCAAGATCGCAGACATACACAACAGTTTCAGCACACAGCCGACCTACCCTACAACCGCTCCAACGTCCCCACCTCCACCCTCCGAGCCTGGACCCCGATCAACACCGAAGACACTATCCGCACGATGAACTCCATCCACTCCGGATCACCAACCGACCCCTGCCCTCACCACATCTTCAACAAGGCCGACGCCGTCATCGCACCCCACCTCCGGGACATCATCAACACCTCCTTCGACACCGCCACCTTCCCAGAGAGCTGGAAGCACGCCGAACTCTGCGCCCTACTGAAGAAACCGTCAGCGGACCCCACCGACCTCAAAAACTACCGCCCCATCTCGCTCCTTCCTTTTCCTGCCAAAGTCATCGAGAAGACCGTCAACAGACAACTGGCCGCCTTCATCGAGACGAATGGATCCCTCGACCACTCACAGTCCGGCTTCCGGGCCAACCACAGCACCGAGACCGCCCTCATCGCAGCCACCGACGACATCCGAGCCCTGCTCGACAACGGGGAAACAGCGGCCCTCATCCTCCTGGACCTCTCCGCAGCGTTCGACACAGTCTGCCACTGCACCCTAGTGCAACGCCTGAACAACGCCGGAATCCAAGAGAAGGCACTGGAGTGGATCATCTCCTTCCTCGCCGGAAGAACCCAGAGAGTCCGCCTCCCCGTTCAGTTCCGAGGCCACCGAAGTCATCTGCGGCGTACCACAAGGATCATCACTCAGCCCCACCCTCTTCAACGTCTACATGAGCCCCCTCGCAGCCATCGCACGCCAACACATCCTCAACATCATCTCCTACGCCGACGACACCCAGCTGATCCTCTCCTTCACCAACGACCCCACAACCGCCAAAACCAACCTACATGAAGGGATGAAGGACGTAGCCGAGTGGATGAGGAACAGCCGCCTGAAACTGAACTCAGATAAGACGGAAGTCCTCATCCTAGGATCATCACCCTCCGCCTGGGACGACTCCTGGTGGCCCCCTGCCCTGGGCAACGCACCCAAACCAACGGACCACGCACGCAACCTGGGCTTCATCCTGGACTCCTCCCTCTCAATGACCAGACAAGTCAACGCCGTCTCCTCGTCTTGCTTCAACATCCTACGCATGCTGCGGAAGATCTTCCGGTGGATCCCCACCGAAACCAGGAAGACGGTCACCCAGGCCCTCGTCACCAGCCGACTGGACTACGGCAACTCCTCTACGCCGGAACCACAGCCAAACTTCAGAAAAGACTCCAACGCATCCAGAACGCCTCAGCTCGACTCATCCTGGACATCCCCCGACACAGCCACATCGCCGGACACCTGAGAGACCTGCACTGGCTCCCCGTCAGCAAGAGAATCACGTTCCGACTCCTCACCCACGCACACAAAGCTCTCCACAACCAAGGCCCCAGATACCTCAACGACCGTCTGACCTTCTACACTCCCACCCGCCAGCTACGATCGACCAACCACGCCTCGCCGTCGTCCCCGCATCCGAAGAGCCACAACGGGAGGAAGATCCTTCTCCTACCTGGCTGCCAAGACGTGGAACTCCCTACCCATCCACCTCCGCCTGACCCAAGACCACCTCTCCTTCAGGAAGCAACTCAAGACCTGGCTGTTCGAACAGTAGCTGACCCCCCTCCCCCTAGCGCCTTGAGACCCTCCGGGTGAGTAGCGCGCTATACAAATGCTTGATTGATTGATTGATTGATTGGGGGTGCTGAGAGTATGGTTGATGACATAGGGACCTACAATTCCTACTTTCTCCCTCTTGTGCTTCGTGAGACCCCTGTAAATGGAGGAGATCATGTAGAAAAATAGGCTGTTGTACTTCTGGTTGTTGGTTAATCTGAATAGTCTGAGTGGACTGGCTATACTGAATAATAGACTTGTCAGTGTCTTTTGCGCATTTAAGCTTATTTAGTGTAGAGGCCAATCTAAATATGGCATTTTTTAACTCTCCCACTTCGGTTCTCAATTCGTTAATTAAAGCAATGCACTCCCTACTTGTGTGAACTGGGGGTTCTGATAACATAGTCTCCATGGAGAGATTGGGAGGGGGTCAGAGACAGTAACATCATCAGCTATATTAGACAATGGTAAAAACCGATTACTGCAATGAACAATGCCAGTTATGACAGGTGGGTGAAATAAGTCTGGTGCATCCGGGCTAAGAGACTTCCCCTGGTTAGCAACCATAACCATAGATTGTGTGACTGCCTTTCCAAACATGCTCGATATACGTGGCTGAGCAGTAGGCGTGGCCAGTAAAGTGGAATCCAGAGTAATTAAAGTCTCTTGCGATGCCAATGCGTCAGAGTGTAACAGGTCCTCACATTCGACGATTAAGTTGTCGATTCGGTCAATTACGCAGTTCCCACCAGCAGATTTAACTAATCTTTTTGTTTTTGTGGCAACAGTGGACCCCTCAACTGCCTTCCTCTTTCCCATGGTTAATATAATAATTAATGTGAGGTACTGTTGAACAGCACTAGTACAAGAAGCGGTGGGCCCAGGAGAATCAGAGAAACAAGAGAGATTCAAACAATGGTATCAGTGGAACCCTCAGATTGTGTCCCTGGTGATGTCCCTGAGTCCCGATCACTTTAACCAGCAAAAAGTCAAACAGTCAAAGCAAGCTTAAAAATAACGTCCAGCAACAATATAGAGTTACAATATGCAAGCAAGGTCTCAGTAGCGTACCTCCTGGAGAACAGATGTTGGGGGTGGCCCCGCCCAGCCTCCTCTGGGCTCCGACCAGTGTGGACGAGCCCGCCCTTGGCCCGGACTTCGCCAGCCCGGGCTTAAATCCAGCTGCGGGAGCCCCAAGTTGGATTTAGGCGCCTCCTGGCGTGGGACAACAACATTGGTGGCAGCAGCCACGTTGCAAGATGGGGGATGGAGTCCCCTGCCTCTCTCCTCCTTAGTGCCTGCTGGCGGTGGCTATGATGGAGCTGGATTTCAGTGCCTCCAGGCGCGGGACAACAGCATTGGCGTTAGCGACTGCGTTGCAAGGTGGGGGGTGGAGTCCCCTACCTCTCTCCTCCTTTGTGCCTGCTGGTGGTGGCTATGACAGGCTCCAGCACTGCAGGAGCCCCGAGCTGGATTTAAGCGCCTCCTGGCACGGGACAACAGTGTTGGCGGCAGCGGCCGTGTTGCAAGGTGGGGAATGGAGTCCCCTGCCTCTCTCCTCCTTTGTGCCTGCTGGTGGTGGCTATGATGGGCTCTGGTCATGGGGTCCCAGAAGGACCACGACAGGGCCAAAAAGCACTTTATTTTTAAAAATGTTGCTGCAAAAACATGATGGAGCCGCAAACCCATGGCAACATTTTTTTTAAAAACAAGCACGGGCTCCAGCGCTTGCTTTGAATACAGCCCCCGGGTCAGCCAGGTCCTTCCCTCCTGAGGCTCATTGAGCCCCAGAGATCACCACCTCCCCAAGGCTTTCTTGGGCAAAAAGGAGGGGATGTATGGGGCCCCACTCCATGGGCTCTCTAAGCATCGGGGACCACCACCTGCTGGGGCTAACAAAACATTGATTGGATGCCTCATGGACCCCCAGGGACGACCACCTCTCCGGGGCAAAAAATGCATTAAAAAAAGGAAGAGGGGCCGCACGTACCCCCTCCCGAGCACATAGGTCACCAGGGACCACCACCTTCCTGGGGCCGGCCCTCAAAAGTAAAGGAAGGGGCCCACGCAGCCCCACTCCTGGATCCATACATGGCCCTGGGGACTGCCATCCCCAAAGGGTGGCTCCTGCTATGTCCTGGAGTGCCCACCCCCGGGACGTAGCTGTTTCCTTATGCTTGGCAGGAGCTGTTATTCCGGATCCAGTGGGCGGGATCTGTCAAAGTGCTCCCACCTGATGGAAGCCGAGGTTTCATCCCTTTCCCTGCCTGCAGAAATGCGGGCAGGAAAAGCGATGAAAGTATTGTTCTCACACACAGGGAGTTGCATGTTTAGCAGCTCCCTGCATGCAAAAGCAATGGTGGCTCCCGCAGGAGGTGGGGAGCCGGCTAGGACCACGGGAACCTGAGGCTGTCCCCGCAGTCATGGGGAAAGGAAAAGCAGAAAGAGGCAGAATAAAGGTCAGAAACGATCAGAAGGAGGTAGAATAAAGGTCAGAAATGGGCAGAAAGAGGCAGAATAAATGTGAGAAACTAGCGGAAAGAGGCAGAATAAAGGTGAGAAATGAGGAGAAAGTTGCAAAATAAAGGTGAGAAACTAGCAGAACCAGGCAAAATAGAGGTCAGAAACCAGCAACAAGAGACAAAATAAAGGTCAGCAATGACCTGAAAGAGGCAAAATAAAGGTGAGAAACGAGCAGCAAAATGTAGAAGAGAGATCAGAAATGAGCAGAAAGAGGCAGAATAGAGGTCAGAAATGAACAGCAAAAAGCAAAATAAAGGTCAGAAACGCGCAGTACGAGGCAGATTAGAGGTCAGAAATGAGCAGAAAGAGGCAGAATAAAGGTCAGGAACAAGCAGAAAAAGGCAAAATATAGGTCAGAAGGTAACAGAAAGAGGCAAAATAAAGGTCAGAAATGAGCAGAAAAAAGCAAAATAAAGATTAGCAACGAGCAGAAAGAGGCAAAATAAAGGTGCAAAATGAACACAAAGAGGCAAAATAAAGGTCAACAACGAGCAGAAATAAGGAGAATAAAGGTCAGAAACAAGCAGAAAGAGGCAAAATAGAAGTCAGAAGCGAGCAGAAAGAGGCAAAATAATGGGCAGAGTGAGCAGAACCACTGAGAGACTCACAGCCCCGCTCACAGACCCACTCAGACACTCATGCACCCACTCATGCACCCACTCACAAATCCACTCAGACAATCATGTTCCCATTCACAGACCCACTCCGACTCATGTACCCACTCACAGATCTACTCGGAGACTCACGCACCCACTCACAGATCTACTTGGAGACTCATGCACCCACTCCCAGACCCACTCAGACACTTATGGGCCCACTCACAGACCCACTCTAAGACACACAGAGCCACTCACAGACCCACTCAGACACTCACACACCCATTAATTCACCCACTCAGAGTCACACACCCACTAACCGACCTATACAGCCACTCACACACCCACTCTCAAAGGTTACAAGTTGCAGTTAGGGAATAATTTTTTTTTTAAAACATAAAAATTCACTGGAAAAAACAAAAGTTACAGGGGCGTTATAGTTGGGAAATAGAATTTAAAAAAACATAGAAATGTATTGAAAAAAAACAAAGGTTGCACGGACATTATAGCAAGGCTCACATTTCACTCACACAAAACAAGAGAAATACAGCAGATATAGTTACCTGACCTAACTATAACTTATGCCCCTGCAATGCACTGCTTATGACTTCACATATTACAGTGACATCATCACCCACACAACCACTCACACACCCATTCATACCCCTATACAACCTCTCATACTCCTACTCATACACCCACACAACCACTTACATACACATTCATTGACCCATACAAGTACTCACAAAACCACTCACTCAACCATAGAGCCACTCACATACCACTCACTCACTCACCTGTACAGACACTCACACACACCCTCACTCACTCAAACAGCCACTCACACAACCACTCACTTACCCATACAGCTACTCATACAACCAGTCACTCACCTATACAGCAGCTCACAGAGCCAAACACTCACCCATACAACTACTCACACACCCACTCATTCAACTATACAGCCACTCACGCACCCACTCACTCACCCATACAGCCGCTCAAAACAGCCACTCACTCACCCATACAAGCACTCAGATACACTCACTCACACACCCACATAACCACTTGCATACTCATTCACACATCCATACAAGCACTCCCACATCCGCTCACTCATCCATACAGCCATTCACACAGGCACTTACTCTTCAATACAACCACTCAGACACCAACTCATTTAACCAAACACCCACTCAAGCAGCCACTCATGCACCCATACAGCCACCTATACACTCAGCCAATCACACACACAGCTATTCAGACACCCACTGACTCATCCATACAGTCACTTGCACAACCACTCACCTACCCATACAGCCTCTCACTCACCCATATAGCCACCAACATACCCACTCACTCACCAATACAGCCACTCACAAGGCCACTCACCCACCCACACAACAACTTACTTACCCACTTATACACATATACAACACTCAAACACACACTCACAGACCTATACAGCCACTCAGACACCCACTCACACAAGGATACACACAGTCACACAGCTGCTCATATAATATATGCTAGAAGAAATAGTATCACTCATTAGTTGTACACCTAGTATATAAATTTTACTCTTGTAGTAGCTTATTATACATGTTTAACAATCATAATCTCTTAGAAAAAACGTACACTTACTGGATGATGTAATCAGTGATGTCATCAGTGATGTCATCAGTCATGTCACTGACTATGTCATGAGTGATGTAATATGTGAGGTCATAAGCAGAGCTTTGAGGGATGTAAGTTATAGTTAGCTCAGGTAACTATAATTGCTGAATTTCTCTGGTTGTGTACGAGTGAAATGTGAGCCTAACTATAATGTCCCTGTAACCTTTGTTGTTTTCAGTGAATTTCTAAGGTTTTTTTAATTCTATTTCCTAACTACAATGCCCCTGTAACCTTTGTTTTTTCAGTGAATTTCTACAGTTTTTTAAATTATATTTCCTAACTTCACAGTATGCAAAATGTAAAATTCAAAATGTTTAAATGTTCTGTAACTGTGAAGGAATTTGAAATTACAGGGTAAAAATTAAGTTGGTGTCAAATTTGTGGGAGCAAAGCAAGCGCATCTAACGGAATGTAGTCTGAACAATGGGTGGCTTCCAGACGTCCTATTAAAATATATGTTTTTTTTTATTGTTTAGATTGTTTCATATTTGTGAATTAAATTAAATATGTCCTCATTCATGTATTTGTTTGATGAATGCCAATTTTCATATTTTTGTGTATTGTTTTGCAATTCAAATCATTAAAATTTCTTAGGTCGTGGTCCCCGTTTTCCTACAATGACTGAGTGGTGTTTCCTGGATTCTAGTAATGATTAAGCGGGAGTCCACAGAAGTGAAAAAGTTAGGAACCACTGCTCTACGCCTTCCTAGGACAATATTTTCTAAACATATTTAGGCGCAATATTGCTGACGATATATCTGTGTACGATGTTCTGACATTCAGCAACTGAGAGACACTTTTGGTTTGGATGCTGGATGTTAGGAGGCCAAGATGACTTTTCCTGGTTGGCATTTGTTGCCTTGATTAGAACAAAGATAGCCATGATACTTTTCTATCATAAAGGTGGAAATAAATCTCTGTAAAGTGGTGTCACTAAGTCCTGTCTGATTATTCTGTGTTTCCTTCCATGTACTTAGGTACACTGTCTACCTTCTGACTGCCTTAAGATATAATCACATAATTGTTATGAAAGTAAGGGGATAAGTCAAAGCACACCAAACAAAGAACATATTTAACCTCTTCCGTGCGTCGGACGGCCCCTGGCCGTCTGACGTCACAGTGGGCGTGTGCGGAGGATGGCCGGGGGCCGTCCGAACCGCCGCACGCGTCAAATTCCTCAGCACCGCGGGGGAATTCCGGCCGCAGCGAAGCGGTTAATATGTATTATTTATATATCATTTGAATGCATAATGGTATATATGGCTGTAACACAGTTAAATCACAGGACAATAAACACAAGACAGATATAGAGTGGAGTGTGACAATATTTGGTACATATTCACAGAAACTAACAAATATACATAGACATATCAAGACAAAGCATATTTTTTAAAGAATCCATCCTATTACAATATGTGTAATTCAGCTTGCACCCTGTCTTATCCTTGACAATGATTTAAAAGGTGAAATGGCTTTAGGACGAGGACTTATCCCTTCACTTTCATAACAATTGTGTGATTGATTTTGACGTTTTGCCATTGAAACTAAGCAATCGATTGACCCAACAGAACACATTGTAGCAGCTATCAACTATACCCAGGTCTGAGGGAGACAGGGTTGCCCCATTACATTTAATGCCTTAAGATATTGACAGCTTTTGAGAGGACTTTGATTGGATTAATATGGTCTCCCACAGGTCTTTTCTAGTTGTCCAAAGCTGTGTAGGGCAAAAATACTCCTGTCATTCTCACACACAGCAATGTATGTAGCTGTAATTCTGTCAGTAAGATATGGCTTCTAGAAAAGCGGGTGTAGTGAATGTAGGCATGGGACAGAGAGAAAAATCAGCAAAGGAGGACCTGTTTCTGATATTAGCAACTTCACCACAGAGGGTGTTATGTTTGTGGGTAACAAGTTAATTGACACCAGGAAGGATGTCATCTCCCTCCCACCTCTGCCAACTGGATGACTTGGATATCATGAAATGTGTGAAGTTGACAAATTAATTATGGCCATAAGGTTTGAATAGCATTTTTGAGGCCTAAGAGTGATTCAAATGGGGTTACAAAGAAATTATCTGGAGAGTTTAGCAATAAAAGGTTTATGGAGGGATTACCAGGAAGCATACAATAATTGAGTGCTAATAGAGGACTTATGAAGTTTGATTTAATGTCATTCGTAACGCTGTTGTTGTTAGATGTTTTAATATCATGATTTTTTTTACTATTTAAGCTACTATCTATGAAGTCTAATGTATTTCTGTCCATGCATGTAGTTTGTCCATGGATGTTCTGAGGTGGATTAGGGTTCTTTAGCCCTGACACTATCTATTTTCAACTTCCAATATTCTGAAATATGTCATCGTGCCACAATTTTATAAGAGGTGACAGAGGTCAACCTGGAGCCATTTTAAGGTTTCTTTTCTTGTCTGAATGCTTCAAGCTGCATGGATGGTCCCCCTTTGAATTCAGCAGTATTATTCCTCCTGCAAGGGAGGTTCTCCCTCCCTTTTGGGGTTCTGTTTAGGCTCAGTTCATTAAGTTGTCGTGTAGTTCCTTGTAATACATAGGATCTGCGTGTTTAGACAACATAAACAAAGGGATTGGTGTCCAGACTGATTCCAGACACCCCCAAAGAATATATTAGCCTTTAGACCAGCTCGCTCACAGTGCCACCATAAGCTCCCTAACCTTACCAAGGAGCGAATAGTTTATGACAACTATTGAACATGACAACCCTTGATCCTTCAGGGATCGTGGAAACAGCACAGCAATTTTCGCTCAGTCAAACTTGCTCACTTAGTCTCAGAGAGATACACAGAATAGACAATAGATATGCCCTATCTCACTGTGTACCCTGCACCTTACCCTCTCCCATTCAATCCGCAACTGGATGATGCTATGCCTAATCTGTACACGGCTATGTTTTCCTGTAAAGCGCTCTAATACCCTAACGGGTCAAGTTCGCGCTCTATAAAACTCATAAATAAATAAATAAATAAATAAATAACAATGGGGATGTTTTCAATAAGCATTTATTGAACCAGCGTCATTCTAGTATAAAACATGTTTGCTGCGACAATCATTAGACAGAAACAGATATATAAGATTGCAAGCACCAACAGAGTAAATAAAAGGTAGAATTCTACCATGGTGCTAATACAGTAAATATATGCAGTCATATCGATACATGTCAGTAATTGAGCGCACTCCTACGATGCAAACCCTGTCTAAGTGTACCTAAGTGTACCTAGCATGTATGTAGGTGAAAAGCCAAGAATCCCCCTAGGGAAGTGCCAACCCCATTACCTGATGGGAGAGAATGAAGGACCCCAACGTGGTCTCGAGTTGGACACCCCACAAGCGATGTCAGACCACTGCCTGCTGGAGTTTCTGCTTGCAGGAACTTCAGCATCTTGTGTCAGCATGGAAGCTTCTCCTCCGGTTGCCCGGTGAAGATGTGGTTCTTTCATACCGGAAAGATATCCTCAGGGGTTCTACCTAGATGTGTAATAGTACTGTGGGTCTGTCATTCAAGGATGACGATAGCGGTGACTTTTGTACAGAGTTATTATACAGAATATGGTAATCCTGCTGTGCATGTCTTAGGCAGGGGATTAAGATATGATACTAAGAATCCGCATGCATAATAAATGAGGCTAGTTTTCAAGAAAGCCACACAACATTTATTCGGCACATAACTAGGCAAAATATCAGCGCCAGAACCATTATGTAGGGCAAGGTAGAACAACTATAGGTAAAAGGTAGTGCAGCTGCCTAGGCCTATATTGATGCAATGCAAAAGTTAAAAAAGCTCTATAAGTCTTCTAAATAGTCAATATACTGTTAGACCAACTGAGCACATAGAAAGCCATAGTGCTCAGTGAGAGCAGGCGAGAAAAATAAAACAAAACAGTGTTTTCGAATTTCAATTTGGCTTGTTTTGGAAAAAGGGCGCATTGTTTCCAACACACGGATATCCAAATGTTAATGTGTCCTGTTTGGGAGATGCAACATCACTGTTGCTTGCATTAGCAGACGACGGTCCCTGTAACACCTCTTGATCATCTTCAGTTCCCGCAGCAGCCGCTGAGGAAATACTCGAAACCTGTGTGCTGGTTGTAGAGCCAGTGTCTGGACTGACAGTAGCTGAAGCATCCCGTGGAGGCTCTAGGAATGCCGTCATCAACATGGGAATATGCTGAGGACACTGTAATACGTGGGCCTTTGAGGGGTCCAGTAGTTTGTCTATGTCCAGTGGCACAACCGATGGAAGTGTTAGACATATATCCAACATGCATTCGTATCCGCAGAATAGGCAGCGGAGCACAGGCAAGATGCAATCGACCCAGACTGATCTGAACGAAAGGAACCAATACTCACTTAGTTCCCGAAGCATAGGTGCGCCCAGATGGAGTACCATGCGTTCACTCCAACATCGCACCAGCAGTGCTTTTTCCATCTCTTTGGAAACTGGGCCATCCATTGCGTAGCAGGATAATTAAAACAAGGATACCAACTACAAGTAGTAGGACTGGCGGAAGCCCTCCAAAAACACTTCCTAATACGGAGTGTATGAATGATGGAATAACTCCGAAGATTGTCTGAAAGGTGCTCAATAGTCCAGAACCTATTCTCTTAAAAGGTGCACAATCCCACTCATATCAGACATGTTAAAGATACAATGTACCATTTCTCCGAAATGGAGTGGGAAGTTTGTTCGGACTAGCGGCTGTATCTCAGCCGAAGACCTTGCAACCTGGAGATCAAATGTCTCTCGGGCTGAGGTAAGGCCACATCTTTCTGTAACAGCATGGCTTACAGTCTGCTCAGAGAATCATACCGTATAAGGGAAACATTCAATGAAGGCCATAGTGTTGCCTCCCTAACTGTGTGGGTTGGTGGAAACAATATTTTCATACAGCAAGTAACCCTGGTACTTACTATGACCAGATATGTGATGCCTGGTACCATCCCACAACAGCCTTGATCATTCAACATCAAATAACTCCCATTCGAGAGTAGTTTGAACACTGGATGAATCACGGCAGCTGGGGATCCTTTCAAGTGACACAATAGGTTTGAAACTGAAGTATTACAGGCTCCATGAAGCAAAATATCCTGACAAATTAGAGAACCACTTAAAGAACTCTCACAAGCTGAACCGCTGAGAAAAACTTTAGTGTCCCAATTCCTGCATATAAACCTGTATAGTAATTCCCAAGATTCATGTATGTACCCCTCTCCCAACGCTTCAGACCTGTCTACCTGGTGATACTGTAGACAGTACTGAAATTGGAATGTCGTGACTGGCAGTGTAATATGGCCATGAATTAACCATTCTGTGGAGGGTGACTCAGTCACGGTAAAAGGTAATTGTTCAAATTTTTCAATGTGCAGCATTGGATGTTTTGCATCTCTTCGTGCCATTTTTGTCTGTCTTTCTGTTAGCTTGTATCCAGAAAACAGAGACGTACTGTTGATATACCGCCAGGGCACGTGACCAGAATGCAGTGATTGCAGCTTCCATCTCGATAATAGAAAGGATCGCAATTGCTATTGCCCCTGTTGAAGAATAGACAAATCCTGTTACAATATATGGGGAGAGGATGTAGCCTTACGGCTAGAGCGGTTGACCTTGAAGCTGGGGAACCAGGTTCGAGTCTCGGCAAGGATGCTCAACATCCTGTGATTCTGGGCAAATCACTTAATCTTCCTGTGCCTAACAAAAATCAATGTGTCCATCTGTAATGAAACTGGTGCTCATGTAAAGCTCTCTGATACCCGATTTCTCGGGTCTAGTTCGTGCTGTATAAAACTCTAAAAAAAAAATATATATATATGTATTGCAGAAGACACAATGTTGCCCAGTGAATAAATCCTGGATGTCAGTGTGGTCATGCCATTGTCGACCACTGCCAAAGCCTTTTCTAGGTTAACCCTATCAATCTCACGCAATTTCTCAGCAGCCTCCTGCTGGGAGATTTTCCATACCTCATTGTAAATAGTGTAAAGTGCTTCTGACGTGGCTTCTGGGGACCTAACAAAAAATCCCTAAGATCCATGTCATCTGAGAGTAAGGACAAGTATTGTTTCACCTAGGTCAGTGTTAAGGTCTTTAGCCACCCTAGGCATAACTTTCCAACACTGTAAGATGTCACCACCCCCGAGTGTTCTCGTTGTACATAGCGTTGGTCAGGCCTGTGGATACTAAACCCTTCAGTGGTACCCCTGAATCTTGACAGACACCTATTTGTGTCGATAGGCCAAACCAACCATCCCTTCCAATTGGGGTCTGATGAATTGTACAATCATCATGTAGAATGTATCCTCACTATTTTGTGTACAATTTTACCATCCCTCAAAGTGTGAAGGTGAGGGAATCCGAGGTGTGTTCAAGTCCTTGATCTTGGCTAGACCAAGGCAGGAAGTCTGTTGCACTGTGTTATTCAGAAAACGAATGTGCTGTGGTATGAGGCATGCTCTAAATAAAGCCTCAGATCTTTAGTCCCCCAGACAGATTTTGTGTCTATGGTGTCCCTCCAAAAGTCGAAACCCTGTAAAGACAGTAGGGAAATAAAGGAAGCAGAGTATATCTGTTTCATATTGGTGAGCACATTTTTCTTTGCAGTTGTAGGTGCAAGCTTATAATAATAAGATTTCGGTCTGAAGTGTTAAACCCAGAAAAATTAGCAAACATTTTGCAAATGTGGTTGAAGTATCTTTTGTCGGTGTTAGACAATGTTCCCATTGATGGTAGGAGAAAACAATAAGTGGGATACTAGCTTTGTGCAAGAAATGATGACCATAGTGTTGGTAGCAATACATGGTGTCAAAATCAGATGTATCATCATACAATTCATCGCTAGAAAATGCAGCAGATTGTTCTAAATCAGACAGACAAGTATTTACAGTTTCAAAGTCCCAATCATCAGAGAAAGTACTGGAGGTGATGATATCACTTAATGAAATTTTAAATAAATGTGGTATTTTTAAAAGTACAGTTGGACCATATACATCATGTGAAACCCTGTCCCAAACTATTCCTTCAGGAACTGGAGCTGCTGTAATGTTCACTAAGGACAGGTCTCTATGTTCACGGTGTGATGATGCATGAGGTTTCAGGACCAAGTTCACATTTTGTACTGTGGAGTGTTCTGGGAGGTAATGTCCATTCAGGAGCAGGGAAAAAGACAGTCACCACATCTATCCAAAGTACTAGGAACAGTAGACCTATAGCAATCTAGAGCTGCAGCCAGGGAGAAACAAGGTAGGTCTTTTTCAGCCAAAGGTAGAAATCACTAATTTGTTGTTTGCGGGAAACAGGTGGTGGCGATGACTCAGGTTAACTTGGATCCAGAGAGAAAGTCAATAAAGTAGCCAGGCAGTGTTCACTCTATCTTTGGTAGCTCAGCAGGTTTTGTAGAACTGGCAGATGTCTCCTGTCGAGACATATTCACATAGATGTTGGTAGTAGGCCAAATTGAGATCTGTGTTTCATTTGTACTTTGTGGTTGTTCACTTTCAACTGGTACGAGTTCCATTCCATTGTTGGTAACTCCGTCACTTCGTATAGTAGAATCTTCAAAGGTTATTAATCTTTATGTCTAAATTTCCGGTATGGTAGATAGAGGAGATCTGGTGCTACCCAGGAGCCCACACGGCCTCCTATTGAGTATCGGCCACATAGTGTGGTTTGATCAGATCAATTGAGACAAATCTTTTTTCTTTCTTGCCAGCAAGAGGCAAAAGAATGACTGTTCTTGTTCCTTTGACAGCCAGGACAGGTACAGGTGCTCTGTAAGATGGCCCAAATTATTTTTTTCCTTAATCTTTTCTCTGACCCGATCCACAAACTTTGGAATCCAGGCAGGTCTTGCCGGACCAGCTTGAGTGACCCTTGAAGGTTGAATTGTGAGTGTTCGCATTACAAACTGTGTAAGATTTCTGTATAATATTATTATTTCTTTGTGAAGTGGACGTAAGTCTGCTGCTGGCAATGTATCTATCTCTGGATGCGGTGTGTAAGCAGCTAGGACTGTCCAAGTCGCTCAGTCTCTGCTGAGCGGACCGAGTCTAACTTTATCTGTGGTACGGGGGAGGGCACCTGTAAACCAATTAATATGCTCTTGGTAAGTTAATGGGACTTCTAAGTCCTCGTATGGAAAGTATTCTTCTGGTAGTTGATCTGGAGTAGAAGAATGAAGCATATGTGTGTGTGTATCTGCAGGTGGGAATTTAATCCAAGTATAGAATAAGTCTGTTCTGAATGCCTCGTGTGCATCAATCACAAAGGCTATGGTCCCACCCAATGATGTGACCCCATAGTCTAATAATTTCATAATAAGTGCATGTCTGCAATTTTCTGAAATGTTAAGAGCACCTTCCTGCTTGGCTTCCTCTGCACTAGTATCACTAGCACCACTCGTACCAGTGTCTCCAGTCTGAGACATTATGAGAAAAAGTTTTAAGAAAAAATAGATAAGGATTTTCACAATGTGGGGAACTATAACCCTTCAAGCTTGAACAAACCTACAGCCAATACATAGGATATACCTACTCAGCTGATTTTTCCCTTCCCACCCCAGACGTCTGTGGGTAAATGTGAGTAGGGGTCTCTAAGAAAGCCCAACTGAACTACTCATATTTGACCATTAAATAAGAACCAAACCAACGTTGGTGGTGCCATGTCATGTAGTTTCTAGTAATACATAGGATGTGCGAGTTTAGGCAACATAAACCAATGTTATGTTTCATATAGATGCCCTAATATAGTCATGGTTTGAGATGCCCTAATATAGGCATAATCTTTCACCTACATTAGTTCCCTATTCTCCACAATAACGGGCGCTGAGGGCTGAACCTTATCTAGACTGTGGTTTGGGTGCAGAAGGAGGGTTTTTCCCGAACAATGGCCTCCTATACCATCTTCGATGTGCTCATCCAGTATGATTAAATATTCATAAGAGTTCTGGGAAACCAGGCAGGGGCTAGGATCCACCTGCATAAACATCTACGTAACCGGTTCATCCCATACGTCATCTTCATACCCAACAATGGCTAACACAAGACACAAGGGACAAAGGGACTCTATACTTTTCTGTATAAATACAGCACCTCTTGCTATCAGTAGTTAGAGGGAACCGAGACTTCCAGGCCGACACACTGACCAGAGACGCTGAGGCTCCTGCATGCAGTCGCTCCAGCTGACAGTAGTCTAATCATCCCTTGCGGGGTGTCCAACTCCAGACCAGGACGAGGTCCCACACTCTCATTATTCAGGTAATGGGGTTTGACTAAATCCTAGCGGGATTCTTGGCTTCTTTCACACCTACTCACATGCTAGGTACACTTAGGGTCATCTAGACAGGCATCGTCGGAGTATGCGCTTTATTTTATAAATGCATTTTATATTCATGTATATGTTCATGACTATTGCAAAATGGAAGAACTGTACTATCCCTTTTTATTCACTGTACTGCTGATCATATATCTCTGCTACTGTTTAACAGTTGTCACAGCACATATATTTTATAGTAGAAGAACAACTGTGCAATAAATTCTTATTGTAAACATGCTCGAATGTTTCTTCTGTGTAACTCTCTGAGACCAAATGAGCAAGCACGAGTGACTGAGCGAAAAGTAGTACATTGTCTCCACGAGTCTGAGGAATCAGGGTTGTCATGTTCTGAGGTTGCCAAAAACTAATCTCTCTGATAAAAAGGAGATTCTAGTGGCACTGTGAGCTAGCTAATGCAAACAGGCTAACATACGTGGTGGGGGTGCTCAGAATCAGTCTGCCACCAGGCCCACAGTGTATGTTATCCAAAAGCGCAGGGCCTGCAGGGGTACTATAGGAACTACACTACACTAAGGGATTGGTGTCCAGAGTGATTCAAGACACCCCCCAAAGGATATGTTAGCCTTTAGACCAGCTAGCTCACAGTGACACCATAAGTGCCCTAACCATACCAAGGAGCTAATAGTTTATGACAACTATCGAACATGACAACCCTTGATCCTTCAGGGATTGTGGAAACAGTACAGCACTTCTCACTCAGTCAAACGTGCTCACTTAGTCTCAGAGAGATACACAGAATAAATGGTGGGGACGTTTTCAATAGGCATTTAGTGAACCAGCGTCATTCTAGTATAAAACATGTTTGCTGCGACAATCATTAGACAGAAACAGATATATAAGATTGCAAGCGCCGACAGAGTAAATAAAAGGTAGAATTCTACCAAGGTGCTAATACAGTAAATATATGCAGGCATATCGATACAAGGCAGTAATCGAGCACACTCCTACAATGCAAACCCTGTCTAAGTGTACCTAAGTGTACCTAGCATGTATGTAGGTGTGAAGACAAGAATACCCCTGGGAAAGAGCCAATCCCATTACCTGATGGGAGAGAATAGTCTCGAGTTGGACATCCCGCAAGGGATGTCAGACCACTGCGTGCTGGATTTTCTGCTTGCAGGTACTTTAGCATCTCGTGTCAGTGTGGAAGCTTCTCCTTCGGTTGCCGGGTGAAGATGTTTAGTTTAGTTTAGATTTATACAGCGCGTAGCTGCCCCAGCAACGGGGCGTCCCAGCGCTACCCAAAGTACAGGTGGCTTAAAAAGAATAAACAAATAACGCCCAGCCCTCAAGGAAAAGAAAAAAAAAAAAATTAAGCCGGGAAAAGCCAGGTCTTTACGGCTTTACGGAAAGCCAGATGATTCTGGAGCCCTCTGATGGAAACTGGGAGGGAGTTCCAGAGTTTAGCTGCCAAAACTTTGAAAGATCG
Source organism: Calotriton arnoldi (assembly GCA_963921515.1). Classification (NCBI taxonomy): domain Eukaryota; kingdom Metazoa; phylum Chordata; class Amphibia; order Caudata; family Salamandridae; genus Calotriton; species Calotriton arnoldi. The sequence continues at coordinate 167,451 of CAWUFW010016418.1, read as the reverse complement.
ACCACCCGCTCGCGCTCTTAAGATTCGGGGGGTACAAATGAGTCCCTGGTTAGCTGAGCGTAAAGAGCGACTCGGGACATACGGCACAAGTAAAGCTGCCAGGACCGGAGGTGCTTGTTGAGTCATAATTTTATGGGCAACACACAGTGTCTTAAACTGGATTCGTTTTTCTACAGGTAACCAATGTAGTTTAGGTAGAAGTTTGGACACTGAGCATGATTTTGGGAGGGCCAACACTGCGCGGGCTGCAGCGTTCTGAATTCTTTGAAGGCGCTGAACACAGGATTTATTGGCACCTAAATATAGAGAATTGCCATAGTCTAACCTAGACAAGATTGTGGCCTGGAGAATGGTTTGACGAATTTTAGGGTCAAAAACCCCAATAGGGGTTTTAGCCCCCTCAGGAGTCCAAAACAGGACCCTGCAACAAGTTTAGATTGAGTGTCAAAGGACAGGCCATTATCAATCCAAAAGCCTAGGTTTTTGACCGCCTCTTTAGGCAGTGGTGCAGGTTTTAATTTGTCAGGCCACCATTGTTCTGACCACATGTCACTATCTTTCCCAAGCAACAGTATCTCAGACTTGCCTGCATTAAGCTGTAGGCAATTTATTGTGATTCTTTTATACCCGAAAAGTACCCTCAGGGGTTCTACCTAGATGTGTAATGGTGCTGTGGGTCTGTTGTTCAAGGATGACGATAGTGGTGACTTTTGTACAGAGTTTTTATACAGATGGTAATCCTGCTGTGCATGTCCTAGGCAGGGGATTAAGATATGATACTAAGAATCCTCATGCATAATAAATTAGGCTAGTTTTCGAAGAAACCCACATGACATTTATTCGGCACATAACTAGGTAAAAAAAACTGTTACGTAGGGCAAGGTGGGACAAATGTAGGTTAAAGGTCATGCAGCTACCTAGGCCTATTTTTGGGTACATTGGGGCTCATAATAAAGTAATATACATTACCACCTAGGCACATCTGACTAGAAGATATGACACATTTTATCATATGTATGCTGATGATATGCAGATGTAGTTAGTTTGGGGGTGGAGATGAGATCCCAATGCACTTTCAAGAAAAATAATATGTACTTGCCTGAATCAATAACATTTAAAGTGCCATCTTTCAAATGAAGTCTGCTTTATTAGTTTCTTTAATACCAGTAGACAAGTTGTTACTAATTCTCGTAAGCAACTTAGCTATTTCACTGTTGATAGAAAGTCATCTTTTTTCCCCAAATCACCCACATTTCGTGACTGATATTGGTGGTTACTGACTCTGATTGTGCCCTGGGCCCCGATAACCAGGGCCAGTGCTCTGTTTAAAAGGTATATGATAATAAGGTGTAATTACAATTGGTATGACAACCTACCTGTATGCCCCTAGTTTATGGTAGGGCATGTAGGTTTAGAAGCCCAGTAGATTTAATGCACTTAAGTGAGCACTGCTGTGTTGCCTACTGTCATTTTAAAAGCCAGCCCTGCCTTTTAGGCTACTTTTAAAATAAAACTCTGTCCAAATTCGACTTTGGAAGTAAAGGTACTTCCAAAGTCTTAAACTACCTTAAACTTAAACTACCTTAAACTTCCAAAGTCTTAAACTACCTTAAACTTAAACTACCTTATTTTTACATATAAGTCACCCCTAAGGTCTACCTAGGTGCCCCAAGATTAGGGTGCCATGTTAAAATAAGCAGGGACATTATAAAAGATGTTTTATATGCTCTGGTGAGGAAAAAACTACCCATTTCGTTTTTCCCCTTTGTAGTATACTAGATCCTTAGGCTAACATAGTAAGGCTTTATTTAATATCAATAAAGTCTAACTATTGACAGGAGCGAGCTAAAATAATAATTCAAACTGTCAAAATAATAAATAGAAGGAATCCAACAACTTGCCGAGGTTGGCTTTAATATGACTATGACAGAAAAGACGTTATATAGCTTGTTTTTCTGATGGGCCTGACCCCAGCTCTGGAGCAGCCTTTCCTCATATGCCAGCCTTTAACAGGCTGAGACAAACTGCTCTGATGAGGTGTGAAGTGGCCTGAAAGGAAACAAAGATACATTTGGTGTGAGGCGATCCGCAGCTGTAGAGCAAAATGCAGGAATGGGGCTGGATAGCCAAACTGGTCTTCAAAGGGAGAAAGACAGTAAGGACAGGAACCAGGACCACCCCCACTGCCTGCATCCCCATCCACATGGGAGCCGCTGTAATTGAATTAGCAGAGGGGCTGGAAGGGGAGTGTTAAGGAACGTTAGCCACACCTGTAGTTTGGGTTAAACAGACCTGAAGCTCCAGGAGAGATTTTCTCCATTTTTTGGGGGGGACAGTGCTGTCTGGGACAAGAAAATGCCACACTTCAGGGGAAGTGGTCATCACAGATGGTGGTACTCTACACCCCACTGGTCAGGGTACCCCACTTCTTGCCAGCCCAGAAACCTAGATAAATATGGAGGAGCTGCCTAGCAACTCAGACCCCTGCCTGGGAGAAACCAGAAGAAAAAGGACTGCTCTGCTGAACACCTGATCTGCACCAAGAAGAAGGCACTCTTGAGAAGTGCACCTCCTGCACACTTTGGGCTTCACAAAAAGAAGGACGTTGCCTTGTTCTAAAAGTTTGAGGGGTGAACTCAATGAAAGCAACATGTTAAAAGAGCTCCAGCTTCACCATCTCCACCAAGAAGAACCCAGCTAACCAGCTTCACCTGGACTTTAAAGGTTTTGACCTTGTGCATTGTAGGTCTTGTAGTCCCTACTTCCCAAGGAGCAACTCAGCACTTCTGGAACCTTGTATTGGTGTTGTGAACACTTTGAGACCCCAAACGGACCTTCTGGAAGAAGATCCAGAAGTTTGAGACAATTTGGAGAAAGCTTCATATGTTGACCGAACCGTCTTCGAGAGTTAAACCAAAGATTCAGGTTTGCCTTGCTGAAGCTCAAGAGGTTTTTTCCATCAACGAGACCTCCAGGAGTTCACTGAGGTCCTACGCTGAAAAAAGCCACCGTTGTCAAACTGCAACACAGCCTGATGAGGAGCCTTACTCGATGTCAAGAGAAAAAGCTCCAAATGAAGTGACTAAGTCAGAAGGTAAAAACTTGGCTGGGCCCTACCGCTCCTCATATTTGACCCACGCTCCATCACGGTCGGGTGAAACTTTGACTTTGTCCTGGTCATGCGCGACCACATGTCCCAAGTCAGCGCTTTTGTCTTTTAGGAACTAGAAAGCTTTAAATGTTTAAAAAGTCATATCTCCGGTTCCCTACATTGGATTTCTGTCTTTTGGTGTCATTTTAATCATAAAAATACTTCCTATTTTTATTAATTGTTATAAGATTTTTATTGCGTGTTGTGTCTTACTTATTTACTATATTAGTTTTTTAAATGCTCACCACACCTATCTTAAGCCTGACTGCTGATGAGCCAGGCTACCAAGGGTTAGCAAGGATTAATTAATTGAGTCTTGACTGGACCTTATTTGTGATTGTGCAGTTATTGCTAGTTGTAAGTACCTAGCTGCACCTACTAATAAACCACCTTCCAACAAGTGTTCTTTATTGAAAAGTCCACATAAGTAGCAAGTAACAAACTCAGTTCTTCCATCCTGACTGGATTCTTCACTATGTGCCCAACAGAGGTTTGTATTGATTTCAATCCTCTCTGCCTGTTGAAGATGGTGGTACAACATTTCCAGCCCTGTTGATTGTTATGGACAGCTCTATGAAAAGGATCCTCATCCGATGGTAAGTACAAATGGATGCTGAATGAAAGGAGTTAATTGAAATACAACTTAAATATTCTGGTATGAGACCTTCAGCTCAGGAATTCTACCTTGAGCAAAACAATGGGTGAGCAGATGTAGAAGAAAATGCCTTCTAAGGCATATAAATCTGATGCCAAAGTGTGAGGAAATAGTTGCCAGCCATGAGTGACTTAAGCAAGAGGAGCCACATTGTCCTAATCCAGTTTTTCAAAAATAGAGGCAGGCAAATATGCATCAATGAAGATCCAAAGGCTTGCCTTTTAGTATTTCGCTACCCACTTGAATTGACTCATCCTATGGTATTGCAAAGCAGATAACAGCATTAAGCTATAGTAAAGACAAGGTTAAGGTAGATACAACAATAGTACAAAATATATCACTACAACAAGTAAAACATTGGGAAGAAAAAGCAAATAAAGATACTTTAAAGTATGTGATTAATGTTTACAGGACCACCATGCAAATTAAAGTAAATATGTCTCGTGTAAGTCATTCAGAGGATATGAAAATTTAAAAAAAATCTTCTAAGTATCTCTAACATCTTTTTCATTGATTAGTTGGTGGGCAAAGCAGCAAATTGTCCAAGCAGAAAGTATGGCCCTTTGATAAAAGTCACCCTTGGACATAAAACATGCTGGCACTCAGTTCAGCCCAGTTAAGGCAATTAACAGGCAATATTTTCCTCTCCTTTCTTGTATGTCATAAAGCCTAACATAGCCATACTGACAGTGATGCAAATGCAAAATCATAATCCAATGGAATTACAGTGTAATGAAAGAAGGGTAATAAGATACACAATAAGGTAAGAGCTGTGACGTATGAAGCAGTGGGTTAAGTATATTCTAGGTACTCTAAAACTTGCTAATGTGATAAGTGTAGGAAGGTATTCACTGAGTCCTTTATAGTGGGTTGTTAATTGGAAATACTATAAAACAAATGGAGTTCCCACTTGATCCACTCTTAGTTTATCTGCCTTATTTAATGATGCAGAGCTTCCTAATTTCCAAAGGCACAACTTCAGCTGACTTTGTTGTTGAAAATCCTTTTCTGATGGCTCATCCACCATAGTTCTGATTGGTTTTACAACACTGGAAGGCCAGCCCTAATTTAGGCATGCTGTTTTTCATGTTTGTGACGAGTGTGATAGGCACAGCAGTCATGAACAGGAAAATAATAACTCTGACCACCACATGCTGGGAGAAATGAACCACTGCATCAGGACTACTCCTACCTTATTTTACATTAAAAAAACGCAAACTGTGTGGATTTACAAGCTGGCATTACAGTTTCCTCGAAATGCTCCCACTGTATCAGTTGGAATGACCGATAAGCTGCTGGGGTGGTGAAGGTGTTGCTTCCACACTGTCATCTGAGGTCAGCTGCAATATTTAAACTGCCTGACTTGTTGAATTTGAGAAAGTTACCAAATAATGGAACTTGCTCAATGCTCAAGTTGACTAAATTAATTTAACAGGTTGAATGGTAGGTGTAACAAACTTAATTATGAACCAGTTCTTATAGCTGGAGTCTCCACCCCCGGTGATGTACTAGAGGATCTTGACTCAGGACACCAGGCTTCCCACTCACTCTTTAAGTCCTGCAGATAGGGATATTCCTTACTGTTGTCTCTCTTCTGAGCCCCATAAAATAGCTTGACTTTTTATTGCCATAGGCAATCGAATGAGAACATCAAAAGGGATTTTGAACAGATTGATATTGCTTGTGACTAACTACTTTATAGCCTCAGTCTCAGAGGCTCAGAGTATTTTTGTGCTCCCAACAGAAGACCATTGTTCTAGCAGCAAAATACCAACTGGTACTTCACCCTCTTCTTGGGTTGCTGCCTTACCTTCAAGGGCTTCAGCTCTTGTTACGTCTTGACGACGTCTCACCTCCTGCTGTCAACAAATCAGCTTGTCCTTGCAGGGCCATCAGGTTAGAAGTTAGAGCTTCTACATCCATTTTGAATTCTTCCACCATGTGAGTAGGTAAATCTAAATCCATCCTCCTGAAGTCAACACTACACTCTTGAATTACTACATGTCTTATCCGTTCCTCTCAGTCCAAATATTTGCTATCTTAGGAACAAGTCCTGCAGGCACAAACAAAAAAGCTACACGTTTTAAAAGTTTTTATAGGTGTACTTATAAGAGACTTCAAACATACCCTAATGGTGCTACACAGGAGTGCCATTAAGGGTAAACATGTTATTGTCGGGGGAAACAAAGTTGTGCTGCAGTACACAGAAAGATGAAACACCTTCTGCTGCTCTGATAAAGTTAAAGGAAATCCCTCTGATGGCACTGCAACAAGAAAAAAACTAAGTCCTCCACCGCACACCCACTGCCTCTTGGAGCTAGAATCTCAAAAGAGGAAGCTGCATGCAGCAGCTATTAGAAGGCATACAGGTAGAGACACACAACACGGCAGAGCTCTAGAACACCACTGTAGAACAACAACAGCATGTATGAATCTAGATTCTCATAGGGCTCCCAAGGAAGGAGGAGCCATACCAGTCTGCTTCCAGATAGACGTGGTGTCAGAGGCGTTGCTTCTTTTCTCTCTTTTTTCATCAAGGCAATCATATGAATTTCATAGACCCAGAAAATTGAGGTAGAAAGAAATGCTGAATGCCCCTGGGTGCGCCACAGAGTGGAGCAGTTATTTTTATACACCTTGTATTCCGATTTTTGTGCTGCTAGCAGCAAACACCCAAAAGTGACACTCTTTCTTCTGCACCATCATGCTAAGGTACCTGTCCATAGCCTTAAGAAACACTCAGAGATCTGTCAACTTGGTGTCTATTTTGTGCTTATGCAAATAATCAGAATAATTGCTCAAAATATAACAAATATAATCAAGTTCACTATTTCATCATGTGTGATAAGCATTAATACTAATTTATGAAGGGCCAATTTTATCAGCATTTAGCTCCGTGTCTGCTTAAGTGCTTCAAACCAACACAAAGTGGTGATTTTGGAATTAAAGTATGGCAAATGAGCATGTTGCACTATTTTGTGCTACATTGTGTCAAAGGGGCATACCGTCAGTGTTATATGGGCATTCCCATGCAACCACCCATGTTTTTTATACAAATCCCTAACTGCTAAAAAAGGTAAACAAGGATTTGCATCAAGAATTACTTCTACTCGAGGCAGGCGTAATATGTGAGAAAAGATTTATTTTCTGAAAGAGTTTGCATGTGTGCTGTACTGTAAAACACACATACAACGTTAGAAATCTTTTTACCTCTGACATAGTATGGCATTTTCTACTGGAAGGCTAACCTTCTAGTACAAAACCTATGCTTGACATCACACACACACACACACACATACACATGTTACCATCCTTGTGGGGACTATGTGTAGACACCTTCTTTATGGGGACTAACATCTCTCAATTCTGTTTAAAATATAATAATAACAGAAAAATGTTACGAAAAAAACATGCTCCAGTATCCTGCTTCAAATGAGGAAATATATTATTATTTAATCATACGCACAGAACCATGTTTGTGGGGACTTGAACACGTGCTACCATCCTTGCTAGGTTTAATCTATAATTACCATTCGTGAATCAATACAGTCAAGGCACATGCCTAAATTTTTTATTTTATCAACAATATACACAAATAACATCATAATCTAGTCATATATACATTTCTGTGCATATTTTCAGGGTTCAAGTCCCCACAGAGATAGTGTGTGAAGATGAATATGTTTAAGTCCTGCTGAAATAGGTTGTAAAGACAATGTGGGAGTCCACCAAATAGAAAGTAAATGATGTTAAAGTCCAAACAGAAATTGTGTGTAATCATAGGGATGTTCGAGTCACCACAGAGATGGTGTGTGAAGATAATCATGTTCAGGTCCACACAAAGGCAGTGTGTTATTACAGTGATGTTCCAGTCCCTACAAAGTATAGTGTGTGATTATAGCATTGTTCAAGCCTCACAGAGATGCTGTGTGGTTACTGTGATGGACAAGTCCCCAGAGAGATCATGTGTGAAGATAATCTTGTTCAAGTCCATACTGAAATAGTGTGAAAAAACAATGTTCAAGTCTCCACACTGGGCTTGAAGTTAATGATGTTCATGTCTCCAAAAAGATAGTATGTTATTATAGTGATGGTCATGTCTCCAAAAAGAAAGTGTTTGGTTAGAAGGATATTCAACTCCACTTGGAGATAGTGTGTGAAGATAATCATGATGAAGACCCACTGAGATAATGTGTAGAAATAATATTCTATTCCTAACACAGAGAATGTGGGAAGATAATAATTTCCAAGTCCAAACAGATATACTATAGGATTATATGCATGTTCAAGACTCCATATAGATTTGTGTGATTATAGGAATATCATAGCCCTCACAGAGATAGTGTGTGAAGGTAATCATGTTCTTTGCCTCATAGAGATAGTGTTGAGGTTGTTGTGATGTTCAAGTCCTCAAAAAGATAGTCTGTAAATATAATCTTGCTCATGTCTGCACTGCAATAGTGTGTAAAGACAATGCTTGAGTCCCCCACACAGAGAGTTAATGATGTTAAAGTCCAAACAGAGATTGAGTGTAATTACAGGAATATTCAAGTCACCACAGAGATGGTGTGTGAAGATCATCATGTTCAGGTCTCCACAAAGACAGTGTGCTATTACAGTGATGTTCCAGTCCCCACAAAGATAGTGTGTGATTATAGCAATGTTTAAGTTTCCACAGAGATAGAGTGTGGTTACTGTGATTGCCAAGTTACCAGAGAGATATTGTGTGAAGATAATCATGTTCAAGTCCCTACTGAAATAGTGTGAAAAGACAGTGTTCAAGTGCCCACACTGTGTGTGAAGATAATGATGTTCATGTCTCCAAAAGATAGTATGTTATCATAGTGATGTCAATAAGTCAAAAACAACTTCCCTTTGGGATATTTGTATAGCTTACCATACTGCTCACTCCCACATTCAAACTGTCAATCATTCATCACAGAAATTGGGTAAAGCCAAAAAGTTATCAATATACAAATGTTTATTATATATATCTATTTCATAAATTAAAAATAGTTAAAATCTGCAATCTTTCCTATGATTGATAAACCTACAATTTATAGCAGTTCATTGCATATTATACATAAATTCTAAAACAAGTAACACAATCTACATTAAGACATGAATCTAATCGTTACAACCACTATTAGTGTCGATTTCACCAATTCCTAGATTTAAAATAAATAGTGGCAGGACAACACAGGACCAGAAAGCGACGCGTTTCGGTGGTATCAAAAGGGTCCAACCACCTTCTTCAGGCTCAACAAATAATGTCTCCCAGCAGTCTTATCTAATTTCTAAAAATGTATATAAAAAAATATATTACCAACAGACCACATTAAAGATTGTAGTTCCATAGTTCAAACAATTACATATATTCATTCTAGTTAATAAGCATTAAAACAAATACTCCTGTCGTCTCTAATATCCGGACTGACAGGGAGTCGCCAAATAATAATGCCCTAAAAAATGCAAAATGAATATTTGTATACAAAGGCACTAATCAAGTTGTCTTACTACTGATACATTTTCATTGTTCAATTTACCTGATTTATTAAAAAAAATCTGAGGTTTCAGGATGGTTTGCCTCAGATTCAATATAGCCAAGGTGCAAAGTTTTCACAATAGAAGTAATTCAGTGCTACTTGGGCTTGCTGCAGAGTTTATTGCCTGTAAAAGTAAAACAATCCAGTTTAAACATTAACTGTTCTAAGATGGCGGCCATGGAAAATCTGTATCCAAGGCCCATTGTTTGCATAGTCCTATTTTTGGGGTTTATTCTGACACACTTTGGCGCGCTCTTCTTAATGGGAGAAGCCCTTTAAATAGGACGTAGGAGTATAGCCGGAAACCGATCGAGGACGGAGTACGCAAGGAGGCTGATTAGTCCCGGTAAGCGAGAAGGAAATTGAGGCGCGTTAAAGTTCTGACGTTACCAGGCGTAGCTTTTAGTAACTGCTGGCATTTTGATTATGGGCGCCGTATAGCTTAGATTCTTAGATGCAGCCTTAATATTCGTTTCTTTATTGTACACGGGCGCAGTTTTTAGCTTACAGGAAATGCGCTTTCTTTTTATGTATGCTTAACACTGCGCACTTGGCAGTTACTGACAGGAAACGAGCGCTTAACATCATGCACTCGTTAGTTATTGACAGAAGATATGGCAGGCCTAGAAGGATTTTAATTATGAAACAGCCGCAGAAAACTTAGCATTCTTGTCTTCAATGAATTAATGAATTTCTGATTTCGTTCGGGATTGATTTTGTGCTTCAATAAGGAAATAGTAGATTCCATTGTTGATTACTTTTACAGGCAATAAACTCTGCAGCAAGCCCAAGTAGCACTGAATTACTTCTATTGTGAAAACTTTGCACCTTGGCTATATTGAATCTGAGGCAAACCATCCTGAAACCTCAGATTTTTTTAATAAATCAGGTAAATTGAACAATGAAAATGTATCAGTAGTAAGACAACTTGATTAGTGCCTTTGTATACAAATATTCATTTTGCATTTTTTAGGGCATTATTATTTGGCGACTCCCTGTCAGTCCGGATATTAGAGACGACAGGAGTATTTGTTTTAATGTTTATTAACTAGAATTAATATATGTAATTGTTTGAACTATGGAACTACAATCTTTAATGTGGTCTGTTTGTAATATATATTTATTTATATACATTTTTAGAAATTAGATAAGACTGCTGGGAGACATTATTTGTTGAGCCTGAAGAAGGTGGTTGGACCCTTTTGATACCGCCGAAACGCGCTTCTTTCTGGTCCTGTGTTGTCCTGCCACTATTTATTTTAAATCTAGGAATTGGTGAAATCGACACTAATAGTGGTTGTAACAATTAGATTCATGTGTTAATGTAGATTGTGTTACTTGTTTTAGAATTTATGTATAATATGCAATGAACTGCTATAAATTGTAGGTTTATCAATCATAGGAAAGATTGCAGATTTTAACTATTTTTAATGTATGAAATAGATATATATAATCAACATTTGTATATTGATAACTTTTTGGCTTTACCCAATTTCTATGATGAATGATTGACAGTTTGAATGTGGGAGTGAGCAGTATGGTATGCTATAAAAATATCCCAAAGGGAAGTTGTTTTTGACTTATTGTCATTTGGTGTCCTGTCCCTTTGGTGAGTAGGACCCCTCTCTCTTTTTTTGATATCATAGTGATGTCTCCACAGAGAAAGTGTGTGGTTATAGGGATGTTCAACTCCAAATGGAGATAGTGTGTGAAGATAATCATGATGAAGACCAACTGAGAGAATGTGTAAAAATAATTTTCAATTCCTCACACAGAGAGTGTGTGAAGATAATAATGTTAAAGTCCAAACAGATATACTATAGAATTATATGCATGTTCAAGATTCCATATAGATGTGTGTGATTATAGGAATATCAGAGACCTCATAGAGAAAGTGTGTGAAGGTAATCATGTTCAAGTCCCTACAGACTGTGGGTCTGATTTGAAAGGTAAAGTGAGACGAAAGTCTAACTTTATGACTTTTGGTATTCAAAAAGAGCATTTACTACTCGTAAATGCCCTTTGAGAATACCGAAAGTCATAAGGTTCACCTTTTGGTATTCACAAAGGTTGTTGTGATGTTCAAGTCCTCATAAAGATAGTCTGTAAATATAATATCGCTCAGGTCTGCAAGGAAATAGTGTGCATAGACAATGTTCAAGCCCCGCACACAGAAAGTTGATGTTAAAGTCCAAATGGAGAACGTGTGTAATTAAAGAAATGTTCAAGTCACCACAGAGATGGTGTGTGAAGATAATCATGTTGAGGTCCCTACAATAACAGTGTGTTATTACAGTGATGTTCCAGTCCCCACAAGGATAGCGTGTGATTATAGCAATGTTCAAGTCTGCACAGAAATAGTGTGTGGTTACTGTGATTGTGAAGTCCCCAGAGAGACAATGTTTGAAGATAATCTTGTTAAAGTCCATACTGAAATAGTGTCAAAAGACAATTTTCAAGTCTCCACACCACGTTTGAAGATAATGATGTTCATGTCTCCACAGTGATAGTTTGTTATTCTAGTGATGTTCATGTCTCCACAGAGAATGTGTGTAGTTAGAGGGATGTTCAACTCCACATTATTATATGCATGTCACTCTTCAGTACAAAGATTTATAAAGTGTTTAACAATGCTATGCAACTATGATGTATTAGGAGCAAATACATTTTGTAAACAGTTACACCCATTAGCTGGACACAGGCTTTACAAAATTAGGTAGAGATATATTATGGTAGTTACCTGCCACTATGTCAACTATAAAATAAACTAACACACTCGTTAAATGATGTCATCAGTGATGCCATCACTGATGTCATTTGAGACGTCATCAGACATGTCATAAATAATGTCATAGAACATGTCATGAGTGATGTAATATGTCCTAAGCAGTGCATGGCGGGACACAAGTTATAGTTAGCCCTACTAACTATAACCAGTGAATTTCTGTGTTTTTTTAAAGTTCAAATCGTTAATGTTGTCACTGACACGTTAATGTTGTCATTGACATGTACACCTAACTATAACCTTACTTTAGCCTATGTTTTTTTCAGTGAGTTTTTTATTAAACAAAAACTGATCCATTTATCAGACCGAGCTATAACATTACTTTTGTTTTTTTCAGTGAATATATATTGCACTGATTATGACCTCACAAATTTCATTACGCATTACATGGTCAGTGACATTGCTCATGACACCACTGATGACATCTGAAATGACAACACTGATGACATCTCTGATGACATCTCAAATGACATCACTGATGACATAATCCAGTGATTCTGAGTATTTTCTAAAAGTAACTGAGTATTAAACATATATACTAAGGTAAGTGGCTGTGGGAGTGCCTGTATGGGTGAATGAGTGGGTGTGTAAGTGGTGTATAGAAGAGTGAGTGGGTATGTGAGAGACTGTATACATGAGTGAGTGACTGTGTGAGTTTTTGCATGGGTGAGCGAGTGGGCGTGTCATTGGCTCTAAATGATGAATGAGAGGGTGCATGAGTAGCTTGATGGGTGACTGAGCACGGACATAAGTGTCTGCATGGGTCAGTAACAGGATATATGAGTGTATGGGTGCATGAATGGGTGTATAAGTAGCTCTATGAGTGAGTGAGTGGATGTGTGAGTGGCTGTATGGGCGAGTGAATGGGTGTGTGACAGACTGTATGGGTGAGTAAGTGAGTGTGAGAGAGGTTGTATGGGAGAGTATGTGCTTGTCTCAGTGACTGTATAGGTGAGTGAGTACATGTGTTAGTATATCTTAGAGTAAGTGAGTGGGTGTGCGAGTAACTGTATGGATGTGTGAGTGGATGTGTGAGTGACTGTATGGGTGAGTGAGTAGGTATTTGAGTATCTGTATGTGTGACTGATTCAGTATGAGAATGGCTATATGGGCGTATGAGTGGGTGTAAGTGTCTATATGTCTGTATGAGTAGATGTGTGAGTAGTTGTATTGGTCACTGAGTAGCTGCATGAGTGGCTGTATATGTGAGTTAGTGGTTATATTAGTGGCTGTATGGGTCAGTTGATGTATTAGTGGCTCAATGGATCAGCGAGTAGGTGTGCCACTGTTTGTATGGGTCTGTAAATGAGAATGTCAGTTGTTTTGTGGGAGTGGTTGTATGAGATGTTGTATGGGGGTGTAACTGCTGATCCAGCACAACCCCTAATTTCTGAAACCAGGGACCAAGGAAAATCTCATCACACATACATTGCTTTACCAAACAACGGGGCCCATCACCCATTACCCATAAATGATCCCTGAGGACAGGCGCTGGATTTTGGGGGGTTTATTTTGTCAGTTTTATTAAGAACAACAATACGCTTCACATTAATAACATTTGTATATAATTCTAACTATTCGTAATCTCAACTATCTTCTTCCTTTGGTCGATGGACCATTAGTTGAAGAGTTGATGGTGACTATGATTAACTAAACAATTTAATACTTAACTAAATAACCACAAAGTCACATCTTCAGTTAATGATTTTATATTATTAAATGCTCTTAAATTGATCATCAGTGCACACACAAGATTGCATATAAGAGAACAAATTATCAGGCAATGTAATCAAAATGAATCATTTGCATCGATATCAAAGCGTGCATAGGAATGAGGAAGAGAAGGTACAGCATAAATACTTGCAGAAATATACTTGCAAATTAAAGCAATCAAGGAGGGTAATACCCACCAAAGAATCAGGAAAACCACTTCCTTGGCCGAGGTTGTGGCAAGAAGTCCCCAGAGATAGGCTCAGAGGACAAAGTTAACAGGACAGATGCAGCTAAACTTGTCATAAACTAACTACTAAATTAATCTCCCAATTAATCTACCTCATCGGTCGCAGTCTCCTCCCAAGCACTCCCGCAACGTTCTCGTACCTAAAGGTTCTCTGACTTTGTGCTGGTCTGCTCTCTCTGTCTTGGATCTTCTCTGTGCGTTCTGATCGGCTCTTCTCTCTGATCTGTCACACCGGACTGCACTGCTATACCAGACCGCACTGCTTCGCCATACTGCCTTGCCACACCCCAATTGGGATATCAATTATACCCTTCTTTCCAGCACGCTACCTTACAATGTTGCAGTATCAGTAAAAGCTCGGTCTGTGATTGGTTGTCATAAATCATACTAGGGTCGCCTCATCCAGTTCTCCCCACAAAACCATCCTATACTGGTTCTAACAAAGGAAGGATTTAAGATCAATTCATTTCGTATACCACTAGCATTCATATTTATACATTCCGTTACATTGTTCATTATGATATCCATTTTCACATTCGAATTGCACGTAGTGATGGCTGTTCCCACAGTCGCTGTCGCATCTTGGCACATAAACAATAAGACACAGGTCAACATGGCCTTCACATGGATTACATCATCCGGTACACTCTGCAGTCTGTGAGCAGGCAACCCGTCCTGGCACATGCGCATTTCACACCAACCAGGCCAACCACATGCTGGTTTCAACAAGAGGCCATTTTCATGCAGGTCCAATTCCGTACTAAAGTAAACAAACACAAAAGAATATTAATTCATGAAAATAAACCCATTATGTTTACCTCCCACCATACTAACGCCCTGTGTTAATTAATTCCTAGCAAAAGCTATTAATTCAAAGCAACCTTTTTGTTATTTGTGCACAACATGCAAAATGTGCAATGTACAACACAGCATAAACATGCAGTAGTACGTTTTTCAATGCGCAAACAATTAATACGTACTCATGCCAACATGGTTTAGTATATTATGAAAAATGCATTTGCCCCTTATGTAAATGTGTGCATTCAGAGTTGATTAATTCATGCAGTCAATACATCATTATGAGGTTACTTAATTTCGTGAGGATGTATTTTACAAACCTCACTCCATCACTGCGTATGTGACTGGTTCTGTGGAAGATTTCATCAGTGATGTCATTTGAGATGTCATCAGTAATGTAATGAGTGATGTCACTGACCATGTCATGAGTGATGTAATATGTGAGGTCATAAGCACTGCATTGTGAGGACGTAAGTTATAGTTAGCTCAGCAAGGGGACTTCATTCCCCAACGAGCTGTGTGCCAGGAGGAGCGTTTGCAGAGTGTTGGAGAAATGGGGTGTGGCCTCTGATAACCTCTTAGCAATTCTGCTGTGTGGGACTTACTGGAGGTAACAGGAGGGGTTGTTTGCCCCCGAGGACCGTTTGGAGGCAAGGGGACATCATCCCCAACCAGCACCATGCCAGGAGGCACGCTAGCGTGGTGGAGAAAAGGGGCGGGCCTCCACGACTTGCAAGGCTTTTTTCTAAATTTGTTTCTTTTATTTTTAAGGAACGGGGCTGTGTATCCCCCCTTCCTTGGGCCGATTTTGGCATCAGGAACTCTATCCCCCGGGGCCAGGCATTTTTAGAATGGGTGGGAGGGCTACATGGCCCCCCCTCCCAGGCCCAATATCGGCACTGGGGACTTCCTCCCCTGGAGTCCGGCCTTTTTTTTTTCTTCAAAATTATTTTTTTCAATTAAAGAGAGGGGGCCACGCAGCCCCCCTCCTGGGCCAATTTTGGCCTCAGGGACCCCATCCCTGGGGCCTGGCTGCTATACTGGATGCCCTGGTCCTACTCATTTTCGTTGAGCCCCCGTGGTCCCTGCCGGCTCCCTGCATTCTGCAGGAGCTGGCATTGCTTTTGGACCGAGGGCGCTGCTGAACATGCAGCTCCCTCTGTCCAATAACAAATCTGCTCCGCTTTCAGCAAGCAAGAGCTTTTTCAATGCTCTCACTTGCTGAAAGTGGAGCAGTGTTTGCTATGGCTTGGCGGGAGTGGTAATGCTCCGGCCAAGCCATAGCAAACAGATATGTCCCTGGGGTGGACACCCCTGGACATTGCTGGAGCTGGCCCTGGGGGGTGGCAGTCCCAAGAGCCATCTACGGCTCCATGAGGGGGGCCTCCCCCGCATTCATTTTAAAATAATGTATGTGCTGCGGGAATGTGGTGGTCCCCTGGGCAGTGGGGGAGCCACACAGCTCCCCAACATATTATTTCTGCCCCGGGAGGTTGCAGTCCCCTGGGCTGTGTGGGAGGTCGTAGGGCCTTCCCCAAATTCCTTTAAAAAAATCTGTGTGCCCTTGGGAGGTTCTATACAAATCCTCTCCGAGCACACATTAAGTAATAGATGATCAATAACAATCTCAAAGTTTCCAATATTCAAGTCCACTTTTAATCCTTAGACATCTGTTCAGGGACATCGTTCAATCCATATTCGATTTTCATCAATACAGCTTCATCAACAGCATGGCTTAGTTCATCAACAATGCAACTTGATGAAGTCGATTCATCAACAGTGCAGTTTCCTACAGCCAACACGTGTTTCATCGTGTGTTATCTCACACCTCGACTTCTTCAGGGCTGAGACCAAAACCGGTAATGCTGTAATCCAAAGTTATCCTTCTGCGGTATCCACAAAAATCCGTTTTGTCAACAAATAATATTCTGAAACCCCAGTTTAATCGATCCACGGAGTCTGCCACTCGTAGCGTCGGTCCAAATTATTAGTCGCGGGCAATAAGCGTTGATGGAGCAAACAAAAGGAGATGATGGATGGAGCGCTGAAACTTTTCAGAGAGTCACCCCCAGTCACAGATCTGGGTTGAATCCATCATCATTCTTTAGCTCACTTCACCACCCCAGTTCAGACACAGCTATATGCACATGAGTCTTGGCCCTGTGCCTCATGGGAACAGTCCAGCCCGAACTGCCAAGCCATGTCTTCCCTGGCCTGGAAACAAGCATCCAGGGACCGGTTTCGGGATAACACCCCTCATCAGCCAGGCAAGCTTGAGTCCAGTGGCAAAGTGAGCAAGGGACCCACGTCTGGGCATACCCTGCCAACTTGGGGCGAACACAGCAAACACAAGGAGATGATGGACGGAGCGCTGTAACTTTTCAGACACTCACCCCCAGTTACAGATCTGTGTTGAATCAATCATGGGTGGCCAGCACTCCACAGAATTAACCGACCTACTTACTGGGCTAAACTTTACTCAGCAGGTAACCTCTGCCACACATATCAAGGGACACATACTCGATCACATCTGGACAGCCAATCTTGTAGTGTTCGCACTGATGGTCACTCCTTGCACATGGTCTGACCACTACTTAATAAAGTTTGCCATTAACAATATTATCATGGTTAAACCCCCAGCTATTGAAGGGGTTATGGCAAGGAATTGGAATGGCACCAACAGAAATGCTTTCTGTAATTCACTGACCAACACAGTCCCAGTTAACCAATCATCCAACAACCTCAGTGAGAAAAGTCTTACAGCATGGCTATTAGCAGCTATCAACGAACATGCCCCCCTCAGGAAAATAAGATCAGCTAGGCGCCATGAGGCTGAGAGATGGTTCTCTATTGACCTAAAAGCCCAAAAACTAGCCCTACGCCCAGCTGAAAGGAAGTGGGGACATAATTACTCTCCTGATCAAAGACAGATTTATTTAGCATCATTGAAAGAATACAAAAAATCAATTTTAACAACCAAGGCCACCTATTTTTCTTCTAAAATCCTGAGCTCCACCATCAAATCAAAAGAAATATTCTCTATCGTCAATGAATTATCCAACCCTGACAGAGTCACTATAAAACCTACTCCCTCTCAAGCACTCTGTAACTCTCTGAATACTTTTTTCATTGATAAAATGATAATGATTAAAGCCAGTATTCCTACTTGCCTCACTCTTGAGGCACTTCCATCAATGCAGAGAAATCCTTGCTCTCTCAATCAAATTCCAGCAATAAGCAACCAAGTATTCTTGGAGCTCTTGACCAAAGTAAAATCTGGGTCACCCATGGACTGCTGTCCGCCCCATATTTTAAAAGAAGTTTTCTCTACACTCCCCAGGCCTGCCCTCTCCCTCCTGAACGAGTCACTATCTTAGGGCTGTGTCCCTAAAGCCTTCAAAGAAGCAACTATTTCCCCTCTTTTAAAAAAAAACAGGGGCTGATACCCAGACTCTGACCAACTACCGTCTGATCTCTTTGCTCCCCTACTTGGCTAAGGTACTGGAGGCCCATGTGGCCAAATGCCTCTGTACCTTTATCGAGCAGTCTGAATACCTTGACCCTCACCAAGCAAGGTTTCATCCAGGCTACTCAACAGAGGCAGTGAAACTGACCGTTTTGGACACACTCCGGAAGGAAGCCGACATAGGCTGTCCTCAGGCCCTGGTGCTGTTGGATCTTTCGAGCACAAAAAGGGGAATGATTCAGATTCAGGAAAAGAGAGGCTGGAATCAAATACAAGCTAGTAATACAAGAAATACCTCTCTCACCACAAATAAAGCATTAGTCTTTTAACCTCAGAAGTCATATTTATTAACTCTGAGCTTCATCAATTGAAAATCTTTCGCATATTTATAGAGTTTTTCCCTTTGTTTTCAATTGAAACATACACCTCAATATCATTTTTGATATTCACAATGAACAATGTAGACAAACATTACAATATTTACATAATACACAAACAGTACATCTGGTGTTTTAAAGACAAAGTTAAATCGTGAAAAAATTCAATAAACCGCTACACATTTAATATAATGTTAAACATAATACATAAACAAATCAAGAAGTGAGAGACTCCTCTGTCCTACAGTCTTTTGTGTATTAACGGGACCTATTGTATTTGGATCCTCGATACTCTGTACTTTGAAGGTCCTGCGGGGGTCAGAGTGCTGGTCTAGAACTCTATGTCTGTGCTTATTTAATCAAGCCCAGACTCTACGTTGATCTGTGTGTTATTTCCTTTATGGTTACTCTTGGCCGCAGTGTGAAAAAAGCCGACGTGTTTCAACCTTCATGAATGGACCAAAAGGGATTTTTTAAGTGAAGGTATTCATCAGGGCGACAATGAGATCATGTAGGACACTGCAGCTTTCTGGATATAGTTGTCTTTCTAGACCTAAAATGACGTAGGTCAAGCAATAATGTTCTTTCTGCGGCATTCGAAACGGTCGACTACGGTATCTTAGTTTACCACATTGGGGACGCAGGCATCCAGGGATCGGCTCTTAGCTGGATTAGATCATTCCTGGAGGACCGCTCCCAGTTGGTCCACATATCCCAGTTCACGGTGCCTAAAATGAGAACTACATGCGGACTACCTCAGGGTTCCTCACTATCCCCTCATTTGTTTAACCATTACCTTATTCCACTGATCCGTCTCTGAAAGAAAGGAAGGTGCGTACTTTCAACTATGCAGACGACCTACAATTAATGTTTACCATTAATAACACACCTAACTCGGCATCTGAATTCCAAGCTACTATGCTGTACATCCGTAACTGGATGAACAGCAACCATTTAAAACTTAACCCGGATAAGACAGAACGTAGCCTGACAGGGGGTATCCATAATCCATGGAGTTCACAATTCTGGCCAGTTGAGCTGGGATCTTCCCCCTCCCCACCCCCCTCTGCTAACAGTCTTGGGGTGACAATTAATTGTGACCTCACTATGAAAACTCAAATTGGATCAGTCATCTCAACTTGCTTCTTTCAATTAAGGAAGATAGAAACGATCAACAGACTTCTCACTAGGTAAGCATTGATACAGGTTGTTCTAGCCATGGTTATATCTCATATAGACTATGCCAATTCTCTATACTTTGGCATACCACTATATCTAACTAAAATACTGCAATTGGTGCAGAACCAGGTTGCTAGACTGATTTTCCAGCAGCCTAGATGGCAACATGTCATCCCTCTCATGAGGAAGTTGCATTGACTTCCCATTCCACAACGATGCGCCTTTAAAGTTGGCTGCCTTATCTTTAAGTCCTTGCATGGCATGAGTCCCAAATTCATCTCTAACCTTATTCAAAGGGATATACCTACCCGCAACCTGCGCTCAGCTCACATGAACATTCTGGTTACACCTTCCTGCAAATTGAAACGACAGGGTGGATGCAGGTTCACAGTATTGGCACCTAGATTCTGGAACTCCCTTCCATTTGACATCAGATCCTGCACTGACCTCTTGAGATTCAGAAAACTTCTCAAGACATGGCTATTCACCCAAGCATATGACTAATTTCAAATTCAATAGGGCTCCGGCTTCTCCTAGAACAGCTCCAAGAAACCAATCGGTGTACGGGCGCTCTATAAGATTTTTTAACATAACATAACATCATCATTCTTTAGCTCACTTCACCACCCCAGTTCAGACACAGCTATATGCTATATCAGTCTTGGCCCTGTGCCTGATGGGAACAGTCCAGCCCGACCTTCCAAGCCATGTCTTCCCTGGACTGGAAACAAGCATCCTGGGACCAGTTTCGGGGTAACACCCCTCATCAGCCAGGCTAGCTTGAGTCCAGTGGCAAAGTGAGCAAGGGACCCACGTCTGGGCATACCCTACCAACTTAGGGCGAGCAAAGCAAACACAAGGCGATGATGGACGGAGCGCTGAAACTTTTCAGACACTCAACCCCACTCACAGATCTGGGTTGCATCCATCATCATTCTTTAGATCACTTCGCCACCCCAGTTCAGACACAGCTGTATCCAAATCAGTCTTCGCTCTGTGCCTCATGGGAACAGTCTAGCCCGAACTGCCAAGCCATGTCTTCCCTGGACCGGAAACAAGCATCCTGGAAAGCGTTGATAACATGCAGTATGGTGCGTCCGTGGCGTGCAACCCTCGGGAGGTGGGGGTTCCTGTAGCAGTGGGGGAGCTGCGGTGCTCCCACGCCATTAATTTACTTAAACTTCCCCAGGGAGGTGGTGGTTCCTGGGGCTTAGAATAGCCATAGGAGAATGGCCCTGTGTGCCCCGCTCCTGTGTTTACATAATGCCCCGAGGACCTGGCCCACCCTGGGGGATAATTAAGGAAGAAGAGCGGAAGCCCGCGCTTCTTTTTATTTTTAAACTTTCGGCAGGATTCGCTGATCAAGCATGACTTCCAACGAAAATGTAAAATAAAACAGCTTTTTTTGGCCTTCGGCCTAGGGGGTCAGGGTGTTTCTACCCTGCCCCCTTCACATTTTTTTCCAATGTTTTTTCTGTGACTCGGTTCATTCAAGATGGCTGCAGACACTTCCTGGTTTGAAGTGTTGACAGCCAATCAGATCTCAGTAGGAGAACAGGAGGGGACCCGGATCCCCCGCATCCCTATATATACAACTTGAAATTTCTCTAAATAACTCCACAGCTACTGAACAGATTTACACCATTTAACAAAAAGGTCGCTTTGTGGACCAACAGCTGCCTTTCTTCCAAATTTGGTGTAATTCTGTTCAGCAGTTCGGGCCCCCGCTTGGTGGATCATCCCGAATCATTCAAGACGGGCAGCTGAAGGGAGCATTGAACTAGTTTTGAAAATTGCGCGAGGATCCATCAAATGCTATTGGAAAAACAAAAAACGCAGCCAGTACATATATATATCTCAATAATGTCATGTTTTAGGTGAAAATGTCAGTTTTAACAAAACATTTTAAACGAAAAAAACTGAAATTTAACAGCTATAGTTAACTGAAGTAGATATAACTTGCGCCCCCGCCATGCTTAGTGATTTCATCAATGAAGACATTTCAGATTTCATCATTGATGTAATTAATGATGTCATAGAACATGTCATGTGTGATGTGATGCAATATGTGAGGTCATAAGCAGTGCATGGCAAGGGCGCACAGACTTCCATCCTGCACAGCATGGAAGTGGCACAGGGCCTGGCCTGCCCCCAGAGACACCCAACCAATTCTTTTTTATTGTGTTTTTTTATCCTGTACGACACTTGTTGGCGTAATGAAGTCACGCTAACTCCTGCGAAAGTCCTGCGTGATCGTGGTGACTCCCCCGAATGTTTTTTTTTATTTGGCCCCTGGTGTTACCTTTGGGACCCCCAACAAGGTCCACGGGATCAAAGTACTCCATCTCTGTCACCTTATACCTCATTTTGTTTTCATGTTCAGGACACAGGGACTGAGTTCCTGTTTCCTATAGTAGCGGCTGCAACATTTCTCTTCATGTTGTGGCCAGCCAAGCAGAGCGCAAACTCCTGTGGGATTTGTCTGGAGTGAGGCAGCAGTCTGGAAAAAAAGCCCCCTCGGTCAATCAGATCAGTCATTATTTGAAGTTGCATGCCTGCTGGGCACCAGTGGGGGTCTTGTATACCCAACAGTCCCTATATTTATGAATTCAGAACTTTACTTTCTCAAAAACTACTGAATTGATTTACCCTAAATCACAAAAGCATTCCAGGTAAAGATATAGCATTCTGCGAAATTTGCTGTAATTTCAATCAGCTGTTTTGGCCATAGCGCTGAGGTAGATGATCATTTATTTTTGAAAGTTTTGTCAAACGGCGCCAAAGTTATTAGCAAACCAAAAAATCAATTTCCTATAGTATGTAGGTCCAAACTAAGGGTGGGCAGTAAACTCTGCTCCACCAGTGGAGTTCACAGAGTTTTTAGCACTCCGCACTCTGCTTGGAGCACGGTGTTTGGTAAAAACTCCACCTACGCAGCTGAGTTTACCGGCAACCACCACTATCTTCAGTTAGCAATAATAATATTAAATGGTTTTCAGTAGGTGTTTTATTTTCTACATAGCTTTTGCTTGTTTGCTTCCCCTACTTCCATCGAATGTGAAGTCACTTTTCACTGTCCTTAGTGGAGATTTGGCCACGCCTGTATGGTTACAGAAGTGCCTGTGACATGTTCAAGGAGCTCAGGATTGTGGGAGCAGGGGGCGAGGTGGGGTTGACAGCTGGAAGGACAGAACCATGCCATATTGAGCCAGCCCAGGTGGGCTTCGCCTGGGGCAATGCCGGAGAGTGCAAGCCTGGGGCCGGGACAAGATGTCAAGGAGCACCAGCAGTCCCAAGGCCATCAAGGAAGCTGCTGGAGAACAGACACACAGAGTGACCTGCAGAGTATGTCACTTGAATGCAGGAAGAAGTTTCCTCCTGTGAAGGTAAGGCGGGTGGAAAATCTTACACTTGAGGCACACCCCTACTAGGAGATATACTGTTCCTTCTACAGTGACACCTTTACGTGTGTTTTTAATTTTATGCTGTCCATGCCCTCTCATAAAATGCAAGTACAATACTGGCTGCAGCCGCATGCCAACATAATTTTCCCGCTGGTGTTCCATGTGCATAAGCTCCCTATCTGTCTATGTCCCCAAATGTGCAGTGTGCATACCAGTGTAAATTTCACACATGCATCTATGCAACACTCATGCTTGCCTCAACAAATGGAGATTTGCTTAGGAGACCAGGAAGCATAGAGCTCTCAGCCAGGTCAGCGGCGATTCTGACCGTGCTGTTGTGACACCTTGGGGATCGATCCTGTCTTTGCAATGTTAGGACTGCCTGCAAGCATACAAACTTACAAAGCAGCCTGCAGGCTCCTGATTGGCAATCATCTGCATGAACAGTGCCAGCTGAGGTGTGCAGCCTAATGGCAGAAGGAATTGAGAGGCTAGGGAGCAACATTCTTGCAGCCCAAAAAGTACTAAACATAGCCAGTGGCCTGAATCTTAAGTAGGGGTGGGCGAAAAGGTGCAACTCCGCACGCTGGCAGAACTCCATGGAACTCCACAGAGTTGTTATGCAACTCTGCGGAATTCCACATAATGCTACTCCGCGAGCTTCGCCCACCCTTAGTCCAAACTATGGCAGCCACCACTGTGTAGTTAAACAAACGTTATATTATCCATGGTAAGAGTGTTTTTTTTTGTTTTGCTAATAACCTTTTGCACCACATGACAAATCTTTATAAAAAAGGTTCAGCCACCTCACCTTCCTGGAAAGTTTTGGGGTGATCAGTCAAGCGTGGGGGGCTGAGAAAAAGAGAGCTCCAAAATGCTTTTCCCTCAACCAATTTCTCTAGGGGAAATATGAAAAAAATACCAAAAAACAGACCAACAGAATTACACCATATTTGTCAGAAAGTTAAATCATTACCCAGAAAGCATGCTTTTTGTGATTTGGTAATAAATCTGTTCAGGCGTTTTTGAGTAATTAAGGGTAAATAATTGAGCTTTATGGACATTGGTTCAGCTGGAGTGCCAAAGGGTGTCCAGTAGGACCGCAAATTAAAACATTAGAGCATTCTCATTGGTCGGGAGGTCATTTTTTCGCTGGTCTACTTGGTACTGCACAACCCAGTAGTCCTCCAGTACTGAGGAATCTGATCGGCTGACTGTGACATGAAGAAAAATGTTGGTGCCACCACAGTTTGACTCTTGAACAATAAAAGACAGTATAAGGGGGCAGGCTAGAGGTACCCTGACCCACTGACATTTGTGGAGGGTGGTCTTAGAGGCTCACCCTGCCCGGTCTCAAAATAAAAAATAAAAAAATCAGTTTGCCTGTCCAGTGGTACACTCACAGGAGTATTTGATGGCTCACAAGGAGCGTATCCCACATGTCATCCTGCGGGAGCCAGCACACTCCTTGTGCTCCTGCAAGATTCCAGTGGGACTAAAAAAAAATATTTAAAAAAGGAAAATGTGTGGTAGGCATCTGTGACCTCTTGGCCACTTGTGGGGTGTTGGTTGCCCTCTGAAGTTGGGTGCTGAGCCTTTCTGCAGGCCAACCCCATGCTGCACACATCCAAAGGTAAAAGGCCCTGCGCCCAACTTCCAGTTGCATATGGCCCAAAGACCATGTTCTGCGGGGGGAGTTCCCACCAGACATAGCTGTTTGACTTCTCAAGGTCAAAGTCTGTGTGCCACAGATGTATGGTTAAATAAAGGTACTTTACGTTATGTCAGGTTGCATAACTTTTCTGGTGTAGCCTAGTGCAATATCTAGGAATTTACAAAGCCACACAAAGCCCGATTTGCTAAAAACATGGTAGCACAAGGCAGCTATGATGCACTGCTTATGACCTCACATATTAAATTCCTGATGACATCTGAAATCTATGGCGGTGCAAGTTATACTTATGTTAGTTACTTATAACTTGTGACTTTCAGTGTTTTTTGGATTTAAATTATCATTTTTTTATCAGTAGAAGACTTACATATAACTCCACTTTAACCTTTCCTTTTTTCATTAGAATTAAAGTGATGTTATAGTTAAGTGTTTAATGTGTTCAACTTTTCACCTCCCAGCATTTCGCCATTGAAAGCTTCCCAATGTCTCCTGCACATGTGACATTCATTTAGTTTGAGAAATACCTGATGATATGATCCTGAGCATCCTGAAGAACCTGAGCTGTACTTGGTTCATCAATACTTAACAGGCCGCTTTGTCTCCAGTGCCATTCCCCAAAATCTAGTAAGCACATTTTCCCCCATTGGAGGGTGATCACCTGTCTAGCTATACATAGTGCCTGCTGAGAGTGCACTGGGTGTGTTTGTCTACTGGTAGCCCATGTAGCATATATGCCAGGAATCTGGGAACGTTCGCTTGGAACATGCATCCAGCTTGTTCTACCAGAACCAGTGGAGTTTAGGGCACTTCCACATTAAGTGCATTAATGTGCCATCATTTTCACACTCTCTACAGCATGTGTAGGGATGTCTCAGGCACCATATGTAGAAAGAATATTATTGAAGTAGAGAGATAATTTGCTAATAGCAACTCTTGCTTAAATGCTTTCTGACAACTTCTGTGACCTAATATAGCCACTCCTTATCTGGAAGCTCATGCCCTAATTCCAGTCAATGTATGTTTAAGGAAATAATTTTGTCTCTGTCCTTGATGAAGAGCTATCTTTAAAAGAATATGAGCGAGAGCTAGTGTCTAATCTGATAGTATATGAACTGTTCGATTTATGGCAGACGAAATTCCATCTTCAGCATCTCAAACAATATGATTTCATTCTCATCAAACAATTCTCCTACACTGTGATAACTCACCTTTTCCCATTCAACAAGCCTTCTTTCATTGATTGGATGAAAGAAAAGTTGTCTACTATTGGGAGGAGTGGGAAAGGGAAAGTAGTTAGTGCTCCTCCCCCACACAGATAGTCCTCCACCGTCTGGTTGGCCCTAGTCACTGGAGAATAAAGTTCCTAGCTATGGTGCTATTAGGGTAGGCATGGGATTTTCCATAACTGAGTACTTGCCATGGTCAGGTAAACAAAGACCCTTGGTCCTTCAAACATACTAAACCATGAACCAAAGTTGGGATGCTTGATAGTATCTTGTGGCGCTGAGTGGATTCAGCCCTCTTCTTTCGGTTTGAGATGCACCTTGCTTTCCTGGGCGTCTATCCAGCCCATATGAAATTATTAGTAGCCTTCTGTAGGAGCGCAAGCATGTTTGGAAGAGGGCAATCATAGGGACTGTCGAAAATGTGTTATTCTTGAATATGGCGACATGACTGATCAATGAGGACTCTCCCTTATACCATGTTTGGAGTTCTTTGAATGTTGTCACCAACAGTGAATAGCAATTGGATGTAGCCATTTGAGACAATGTTAACATGATATGTGAGACAATCCAGGCTTCTGATAAGCTAACTAAAACAATGCTAGGCGTAATGTGGAGTAAATGGTTTGGGTCTTACAAATCCAAATATTTCTTGGTTTGATGATGAAGTGAGCGATGCCTAAAATGCCTGTACAAGGGAACTCTGCACTTGGTGTGTGTAAGAAATTTGCTTAATGGCTGAGGGGGTTGAAACCCTCCTCAATCAGCAAGCTTAATCCTTATGAGGATGAAGTCACAAGCAAACCCCAAATTAACTTGTGCTCAACCCTCAGGCAGCTTGGCACAGAGAATTCAGGCTTAGTTTAGAGACAATATTTATAGTATGTATGGAGCACATTAAACAGTAATAAAGTGAAAACACAACATGGGGAAAATCTCACACCAATTTAGAAAAAGAGTACAATTTAATAAATAAAAACAGGACCAAAACAACAAAATTCCAATCAATAGAACTGGAGATATGCAATTTTAAAGATTGAAGTTAAAAGAGTGCCAAAAAGTTCAGACCAAGCACAGTGAAGCATGGGCCGGATACAGTGACCAGGTTTGTCCCGTTGAAAGAGTTATCTTTAAAGTCCAGCACAACGAGTTCCATTCAGGGTCTGCAAGGAGCAGAAAGAGCATTGTGGATGGTGGTCAATGCAGCATGAAGAGCAGGCTGGGCGTCGCAAACGGTTGTCGCCAAGTTCCTGTCAGAGTCATGGACGGTCCTTGCTGGAACTTCACATTGGCGGACAGCCCAAGCTGCGGATGCTGTGGCGCAACATGCAGACCTCACAATGCCCTGCTTAGTTGGCGGCCGCTGTAGCATGAAGAGTCAGGTTCCTCTGCACTTCTCATTTGCAGGCGGCACAGGCAGCAAGATTTTAGCATAAACGGGCCTGCTCGTGTTCACGAACAGCCCATAAACTTTGGGTGAGTTCAACTGAGGCAACACCAATAGTCCAGGACCTGAGGGACACCACTTGGGCGTGAGGAAATCACTCCAGCAGAGACTACCAAGGCTTAAGCAGGGCCAGGCAGCAAGTCAGCTAGGCAGTTGCAGGGAGCCTCTGGAGCTTGTTATGGAATGGTTTCCGACTGAATCGGATCCGGGGAGCCCGACCAAACAATTACAATGCTTCTGGATACGATTCAGTCGGACTCCCATTGACTTCAATGGGAGCCTGTGTTCCGACCGACAACACAGGCTCCCCTTGAAGAAAGGGTGGGTGGGGAAAATTGTGCACCCTGTGGCAGGCACCCTATGGTGCCTGCCACACTGTGCATGGTTGGAAAGGGGTGACCCATGGGTAGCCCCACTGGCCCCATTCGGAAGGCCCCGGGTAAAGGGGGGCCTGTTATGGGCCCCCAAAGTCAGATTCAGACAGCCGATCTGAGTCGGAACAACCGATTCAGAAAGGCTGTCCGAATCTGACATCGTAATCGCTCGGAAACACAGTCTGTTGACCTGTACGAATTGCGTCCGCATGACTCGGTTCCTCCGAATGCCATCCTGAACCAACTTGGAAAGTCCGAACGCTTTACGAACATCGTAATCGGTAACCGGAAATCCGAAACTCTTCCGAATCGGTCAGAAAGACGGGTTCCAAATCGGATTCGGAAGACCCAAATCTGAAATGGAGCCTTTCCAAACGGCATCGTAATTTACCCCATTGTTGAGTGGGTCGAAACTCGACGATACGAATAGGTGTTCTATGCCAATACCTCACATATCTACCGTCAAGTATTGAGGATATATATTTAAGCATACTAAAGAGTTCTAAAAGGACACCCCATAGAGAGATTTTGTGTTTTCTGTATATTGTCAACTGTTTGTTAAGCTGTATCACTTTTCATGTGACCACATTTTTTCAGTATAGCACTAAGGTATGTTCTTGTTTATGTTGCACTTGTGTTTTTCTATGATATATGAACATTAATATACTGAGAAAGTATATCTCTTGTGTCAGTGTTGGTTATTCATTTGTTTATTAATATATGTGTCACACCATTAATTGACATATCCTAGTTAATCAGGATAAAAAATAACCTAGATTTAAAGAAACTGTATGTTTCTATACAGAACCAGTTGTTGTTAAATAGCAGGCCCACTATTAGCATTTAATTTTTATGCCCTGGGTACATGTAGGGATTTATAAGTAAATTAAAAAAGCCTATTGGGGATAAGCCAATGTTACCTTGTTTAAGGAGTGAGCACACACACTTTAGCACTGGTTAGCAGTGGTGAAGTGCACAGAGTCCTAGGGTCATCAAAAACAACATCAGAAACGTGTGGAGGACTAAAGCAAAATGTTTGAGGGAAGACCACACTAAGGCTGACTGCCTAACAGTGTGGGACAAGAATGCTATAGACAAATTATTGTCTAACATTAAAATTGTGCCCTAAATATTTTTTAGAAAAATATCACCGCTTTGGAGGTCATAACAGAAAATCTTCCCCAGAAAGAACTAGATATTTGTAAACAATGTTAGGGCACAATATTTAAATAAGATGATATTTCTGTACATGAAATTCTGAGGTACAATCTTTGCTTAAGAGAAAGACAAGTACGACTTTGATCATATTGGAGCACATAGAATTAGGAAGTTTAAACAGAGGATTAAGAAGCTATATATACACACAGGAATTAAATGGCATTTGAAAGGATCTGGCATAGATTACTTCTTATAATTAAGAACCACAAAGACAAACTGTTCTGGAAATAGTGGCAAATGGTTTAACTGCACACTAAGCTGAATGCCCAGCTGCTGGCACATTATTAATTCAGGTTGATAAAAGGAATGTGACACTCCGTTTTAATTGTCATCTTCCATAGATGTTATGTCACTCACTAAATATTCTTCCAAAGTTCTTAGGGCTCTGGTTCAATCTCTGCAAACCTTTGAAACCCCTTGTAGTAATTCTTGGAATATGTTGCTCAACCCTGGAATATGAAGGTGCCCAGGCCTGGCAAAATGCTAACACTGGCTTATTTTCTGGTAATTCTTGCAATATGGGTCCATTAATGGCATAATTGTGCCCATCCTGACATATATGTGGTACATATTGACATATGGGAGCATTTTTGGCTTGATGATTCCCACCCCAGTAGAAACTAGGGGGCCGATTCCGATCTGGGTCAGAAAAACCCTCCTACCGAGCCGGATCCGGAGAGATTTCCGACCGAGCCGGACTCCCCCAGTCCGACCGAGCGAGTACGATGCAGCCGTATGCTGCCCGACTCGATTCGGTCGGACTCCCATTGAAGTCAATGGGAGCCGGTCGTACAACGCGTACACGGGCTCACATTGACTGAATGGGTACGTCGCAAACAGGGGGGCCCCCTACAGTGGGTACGCGTCGGTGCGACTCGCACCATACATGCATGTGTAGGGGGACCCTTGGGTCCCCCCTGTGTTCGACTCATGCGGCTACGCGTGCAGGGGGGTCCGACACGGACCCCCCAAGTCCGGTTCCGGGTGCTTTTGCGAGCCGGACGCTCCGACTCGATCCGGCCGTCCGACGCGTGCATCGTACTCGCTCGGTCAGGAAACATCTCCATTGCGTGGTGCGAGCCGTGTCCGTACGAGTCGGTCAGAGCGGTTCGGACCCGGAAACGAGTCGGTCGGCGATTTCGCGTGCGCTCGCATCGTACTTGCTCGCTGGGACGACTGTACGAATCGGTCGGAAAAAAGGCCTCCGAATCGGATCCGGTAAAGCCGAATCCGATTCGGAGCCCTACCGGCCGAGATCGGAATTGGCCCCTTAGCATTTAGATGTCATAAATGACATGGTTGTGCCAACAGCAGGTGAAATGCTGACATTGGTAGATTGGTGGCAATTTGTGGCACGTGATGATGTTCAGTACATGATGCTGTTCATTCCATCCATGAAATGATGCTATCAACCCCTGGCAAGAGTCTTCCCCAGTTTGGACCATTGAAGAGTGTATTCATAATGGGCCTTTGCACATATTAGCTCCATTCTGGTTGCTTTCAGGTTGGGGACTCAGTCTCATGTCATACTGCTTATCTGTAAAAAAGTGTGGGGCATATTTAAAAGAATTGCCGCTAAGCAGTTTTCACGCTCTTTCGCTGCAATTTTTCCACCGCTGCCGATCAGTAAATCCTAACGCTATGTTTGCGATGTATTTACAATACAGCACTACTTGGAATTAGGTTCAGCTAGCGGGCACAAAAAATGATGCTAATTCTAGCGTCAAGGCGATAAAAAATTCACGTTAGTGTGAAAAAGTGATGGCTGGCCAAATAGTGGTAAAAAAGTTCACGCTAGACAGCCCAACGTCACTTTTCAGCGTCTAGTAGCAAAAAGAGCTTACAAATATACTGCTAAGGAAAAAAAAAAAAAAAATTACCTGAATGCACAATGGAGCAGCCAGGACAGAGTTCAGCACAGGACAACAACCCCACAACAGCCAGGATGACCAGCCAGAGTCACAGGGGTAAAGGAAGAGGATGAGAAAACACAGATTCAGTCACGAGGAGAATGAGATCCTGATTGCGGAGGTGACGGAGCATTAACACCAAGAATTCGTCACCTCCAAGGTGTCATTGGCAGTCCATTTTCAACAAGGTGAACTCCAACGCAGAAGTCAAGAGGACAGTGACGGTCTGCAAGAAGCACTAGCATGATGCCTAACGCAAAACTAAGCAGAAACTGGTGAGCAATCGACAGGCAGCATTGCAGATGTGAGGTGGCAGTCCAGTGAAGTTTGTTTGAATTTTTGTGCCGCAAGCGGTTAAGAGTTGAATTTCCATTGGCAGCTAATGTACTTTACGAGTTTTTTTTTTGGCTATGCAAACTTCACGCTAAAGTGTAATGCGGTTAATAAATTAATGCTACGTGGTATTTGAACTGTATTTGTACCATTTTATTTAGTTGTTGCATGCCTGGCAACAGTCTATGGCTATGGCATGTGACATATGTTGTGTATGTGGCTTTCATTCGTCAGATATCTTTGGTTCAAAATGTGTCTGGGCTCTCAACATGCAAACCTTCAAGATGCATGCTGTGCCATACTTCACAATGTTTGATTGGCAATGCATGCAATGGTAAAAGTTACACTGTTTTCCATATGTTGTATGTGTGACTACATATGTGGCAAGTACTTATCCCATTCCAGTCAGGTGTCTACCACTGTCACGGGGTTGAAACACACACATATGTGTCAACCAAGCATGTAGTACTTGTGTCAAAGATTTGGGGGCATGCATACAAGGCACAAAAGCCAATGGGACATCACATTTGTTTATGTTCTTGTGGTGTTCAAAAAATTCCCATATTTACAGGGTTGTGCAAAGCCAGTTAGCCTTGATTTACACCACCTTGTTCATATTTGCCTTATCACAGCAGTCCGATACAGCAAAGGAGTGGGCAATTGGTGTTGGGTTGGATGTTCCACCACAACATTTATAGCTTTGATGCAGCTCCAGATTCACATATCTGGGGCTGTGTCAAATTTGACACCTCTGAAAATGCGATGTTAGACAGGCAAGACTAGGAGACGCATTTAGTTCGCGTGCGTTTCAGCTCATTCCATGTGTGCTGAATGATGCAGCACACATGGGTGAGGCAAATCCCCTTTCTAGATTATATTTGTGCTGTACGGTGTCCCTTCGTGCACAGAATATATAACCATGCAGCGCAGTCACCCTTGCTACAAGGCACAAGTGTGCGGCATTGCCCAGATTTGTTGGCACCAGCGCTAGGGCACACACAGGGATGCACAATAAATAGGGTATATATGCCTCATCCCTGTGTGTTGAGACAAGACAAAGCGCTGTTCTACCAATTTTTGCACAACACCAGCTTCAGACCTTTTTATCATAGATTACCCCAACAATTCTGATTGGGAATGTGCTGTTTCAGTGTGTGAGGCATGTACATGAAATTGGATGTATGTGACCCTGTGAGATGTTTTTTGACACATGGCATTGCACAGTGTCCACTGTAGGGACACTATAAACTGTTAGTGGATGTGTTGTGAGGTTGCACAGAACCATTGAACAAGTATCCTGCATACACTGCAATGCAAGACACCTTGGGGCCAGTGTAGGCCATAGCTTTGACAGTATTTGGAATCCATTCATTGTGTGTCTGCACTGGCAATAACAGTGCATATTTGCTCTATGACACTCATGATCTGCCCTTGGAGATGTCTTTGTTAGATGTCAGGCTTATGTTGGCATCCAGGACATTGGGGAGGCACCTGGAAAAGGATGCCTGTGATACTCCTGCCACTCTGGCGGTGGTATGTTGAAAAGTTCCTGATGCCAGCATGTGGAGGACAGCAAGTAGCTTGGTTTGTGGAGGGTTGTTGGTGCAGTGCTGGGATGTGGGCTGCAGGCCAGGCACTATCTGGGTCAGGAGGCAGTCAATGGACACCTTCTGAAGCATGTAATGGGCTATGACCTCCTCTTGCCAGAGGTGAATGAGGATGATCATCTGGCTTTAGATCCGCTCCCTTCTATGGCACTGCCATGGTGGTGGTTGTCATGACCCTGCTTCCCCCTGTCCTTGCACATTGTGTGCACTCACTCTTGTCAAACCTGGAGTGTAAATAGTGCTAGTATTATGGAACTGTTCCGCATGTTGGTAGTTTAACTGTCCCAATGTATCATGTGTGCTACTGATCTGAGTAATCCCTGGTGGCCGTGGTTATTCCATCAATTACATGTGCACTCTGGATATGTCCAACATTGGTTGTATACATGAGGAACATTAGTTACGCGAAAGACATTAAGCACGTTGCATTCGCAACCATGGCACATGTCCACACAACTGTAGACATCCACACATGGCCTAATTGATGGTGACACGTTGTCAGGAAACCTTCATGTGCGGCAGCTAGACCGCTAGGCTATAGAAGATGCTCAAACTATCTGCACTTGTGCTTGCCCTCGCTACCTTTCCTGAGCGCCTCCTGTCTTCAGCAACGATCTTCCTGGCTCGGAGTCTCTGCTCCCCCAACCGTTTCTGGTTGTTCGTCTCTCCTTCTTCCACGGTTCCCGACGGCTCCGGAGAGTCTCTGGCTTTCTGAGGTTCCCTGTCTCCAGCTTTCTGTTGCTGACGTTCCAGTGGCGCAATATGCCATGGCATATTTACAGGGCCATGTAAAGTCAATTTACGTGGCTTTTCACAGCCTTGTAAATATGTGCCCCTTTCACACAGAACACTGTGTGAAAGGGGTGTTCCATGGGTGTTGCTGTGGGTGTTCCCACGCAACACCCATGGAATCTGAAGCATTCCCAGAGTTATGAGAAATCGTAAACCTGGGAATGTGTCAGAATCTAACGCCACCCCATGGGTGGTGTTAGAGGTGCTTTCTGCAGCACACATAGAAAGAGGAAATCGCTTCTTGTGATTTTGTGCATAAAAGTGTCCCTTCAGCCTCCATACACTAAATGAATCAGCTCCACAACACAGGCCCCCTTGCACTATGGCCTGCGTTGGCGCATGGCAGCCCATTGTTAACCAGCACTGGGGAAAAGGGAAGGAATGCACTGTATCTTATAGCTACAGTGCATTCCTGCCCTTATTTTTATGCAGTGGAGAAAGATTCCTTACAGCGCTTCCCAGCACCAAAACCTAATAAATGAGGCCCCTATTACAAGTGTGTTAGCGTCATTTTTAAGACCAGGTAATTCCTTGCGGTAAGAAACTGCAGCTAATGTGACTTAGCAGCAGTTTTTCTTTTTTAGCGCCGTACAAGGAAACCCTTGTAAATATTGCGTTGTGTGTTTTACAGAATTTTTTACACGGAAACACCTACCTTGCATTTCATTTTCGGTAAGTCACGCTAACCGAATTGGTGCTGTAAGAAATTGCCGCTAAATCTGCATAACAGTCGCTAACTGAGTTTTGCGGCAACTTGTAAATATGGCGATATAACAAAAGCAACTGTAGCGTCAAAACATTTATGGTGATATTTACGGCGGAGTTAAATTCTTGTAAATATGCCCCTGTGTTCTTAATAGTACTGGTCTTTTGTCATTCTAATGTGATTTTTGTTATGTGTGAATTTACATTTGTGCCTTTGGACAGAGTCCGCACAGGAGTGGTTGTCTACGAGCTATTGATGGCACCTATGTAATAATGTTAAACATCCCTAGCATTGTTGGCTATAGAATGATAGTGGTAATGCATCCTTGCTAAGATGAGCATCCTTGCCTGCTACCTATCCTCCGTATAAGGCTTGCCCTGGCAAAAAACATCTTGGTAATTCCTGGCCGGTTGTAGACATCAATGGCATGTGGATGCCGTCTCTTGGAATGTGGCTTTTCCTAGTATAATAGTGTAAATAGTTTAGATTGTATAGTGGGGCTTGGTAAATATCTGCATAACATCATGCAATAACCTCAGAGTTGCTGGCATATAACTAATACTTGGACTATTGTTAGGCATTCAGGGCAACTGATTGCGATGTATAGTGATACCAGAACAAATCTATTTGTGTGGCCATACTAGACATATAAATACTTTATGAACATGATAAACTGATGTTTGAGAATCAAACTTGTAAGTGCTAAAAGGAAAATGGGGTAAGCTTTTGTTTGGGGGAATGGAGTTTAATTTGCTTAGAGTGAAAATGATTGTCTTTCTTTGATTGATAAGCTAATTCTTGAAGACAAAATGATTCATTTTCCAAATATATGTTTGAATCAGCTATTTAAATAATACTCACTAGTGCTGTTTTAAATCATAATCTGTAAGGTCACTATACCTGTCTGCTGTCTGAACTTGTAAGGTCTTCCTAACCTGAACAACAGCTCTACTGTTTGAGCCAGTAACCTCTGTTCAGTTCTACTGTACTGCCTAAACTTGCAAGATCAACCTGTTTTTTTTCTTCCAACCTGTCACTTACAATGAGATTCGGAGTCATACCATATGATTGATAACCTACTCGGAAGTTGCACAGTAAAAAAATGAAATTAAATGAAATGTCAACGGGTTAATAAATGTTATGGTAAAGGATAATATGTAAAAAGGCATTTCCTGGACTACCTCTATCATCTCTGGCTTTTTGGGAAACAGTGACAAGAAACCTATAGTGTGTAACACCTTTTCTCAAAATTATCCGCGAACAGATGAACCTGCAACACTTCTGAGGTGGATTAGGCTTAGTTGGCACACCAAAAACCTAGTGGAATATTTCTTGTGCACTTCGAAGCCTAAGTATTTTTAGCAAATGTAGGTTAGAATTGTGTTGGGAAATGCACCCTTTGGCCCTTTTTCATTAAGACGGGCTTAATCAGTTTGTTAACTCATAGGAATTCGAGGCAGATTTTATGCCACATGATAGCCGCAACTGCGTAGTCCTTGTAAAGTTTATGAATTCCATTTCCTCATTAGACTATAAAAATGTGTATGCTGGTTTACATAAAACAATCATAAGCAAACGTGCAAAAGAACTGGCTAACCTTTTACTCCAGTTGAAAATCTTTTTCCCTTCATTAACATCTTTTTTTATGGTGGATTGGTTTGATGCTGCAGGCTTTTCTTTGGTGGGATTGGGGTTTAGCCAGTGTCCAAGACCAAGGGCCTCATTTCGATGTCAGGATGAATTGCTTCCACCTGACACCGACTCGGTTCTGGGATGGACCAACATCCGGTCGGTGGTCCTGAACAGCCCATTACAATGCGACCGAACACTGTTCGGTCGCATTGCACTTTTCTTAATGGGAGCTCGTGTTACGGCTGGAAACCGGCCGTAACAGAAGCACCAATTGATAAAAGGGAGGTAAAGTTCATCCATGCACCCCGTGGCAGGCACCTCAAGGTGCCTGCCATGGGATGCAGGAAGCTAACAGGGGCACTGTAGATGCCCCCTCAGCCTCTGACTGGAGGCCGTGCACCCAAGGGGGCCCTGTTAGGGGCCCCCAAAGTCGAGTTCCGACAGCCTTTCCTTGTCGGAAAGGCCAGCACAGAAAGGCTGCCGAAACCTGACATTGTAATCACAAGGGCATAAATGCCGGCCATTGAGATTACAGGACGGATTCCTGAGGTGGATTAGGTTTAGTTGGCACACCAAAAACGTAGTGGAATATTTCATGTGTACTTCAAAGCACAAGTATTTTTAGCACATTTAGGTTAGAATTGTGTTGGAAAATGCACCCTTTGGCCATTTTTCATTAAGACAGGCTTATTCAGTTTGTTAACTCATTGGAATTCGAGGTAGATTTTATTCCCCATGACAGCCGCAACTGCTTTGTCCTTGAAAAGTTTATGAATTCCATTTCCTCATTCGACTATGAAAATGTGTATGCTGGTTTACATGAAACAATCATCAGCAAACGTGCAAAAGAACTGGCTAACCTTTTACTCCAGTTGAAAATCTTTTTCCCTTTATCAACATCTTTTTTTATGGTGGATTGGCTTGATGCTGCAGGCTTTTCCTTGATCGGATTGGGGTTTAGCTAGTGTCCAAGACCAAGGGAGTCATTTTGATGTCAGGAGGAATTGCTTCTGCCCGACACCGACTTGGTCCTGGGACCGACCGACACCCGGTCGGTGGTCCCAAACTGCCCATTACAATGCGACCGAACACTGTTCGGTCGCATTGCACTTTTCTCAATGGGAGCACGTGTTACAGCTGGAAACCGGCCGTAACACAAGCTTCCATTTAAAAAAGGGAGGTGCAGTTCATCCCTGCACCCCATGGCCACGCCAGAGATACATTGTCGTACTCCCCGCACATGTTACATTTTGCAGGGAAGACCTATTAAAACTACATTTACTTACCGGGTGAAGTTACTTGAGCGGTTGTCTACACTATTTAGACACATCATTACTCAGTAGTGGATTCATATCTTTTCTGGAGCTTTCCAATTTGACGGACAAATACATAAGAACTTCATATAGAGAGTTTTTACTCTTTGACATCCCTGAAGAAATCGTGGTATGATATAATACCGATGAAACACGTGTTGGCTGCATCGAAACTGAAGAAATATGTGCCGATTACATGAAATGGATCAATGTTGAACTGTTGTAAGGATTCTGCATTTGTTGTAAAGGAATTGGATACTGATTGACCCGGATTGAAATACTTTGGATTAAAGTGGACAACGAGAACACTTGTGTTTATGAACATCATTTAACTCTGGACTTATTATGTGCTCGCATTGGAAATTTGATATGGTTTATGTTCCCTTCTTTGAAGGGTTATTTTGAGGTTATATTGGTAACTGACCCTTCCTTTCCTAGTAGCACCACCAATACTGTGTCCCATCTACTCTCCCCTATATATATT
Source organism: Calotriton arnoldi (assembly GCA_963921515.1). Classification (NCBI taxonomy): domain Eukaryota; kingdom Metazoa; phylum Chordata; class Amphibia; order Caudata; family Salamandridae; genus Calotriton; species Calotriton arnoldi. The sequence goes on along the minus strand of CAWUFW010016418.1, from coordinate 129,419 downwards.
GCAGAGCGCCTCTAGCTAGTGTTATTCCTGGTTACCAAAAGTATGACTAATTCGGTCACATTGTAATGGGCAGTTCGGGTCCACGGACCATGTGTCGGTCGGTCCCAGGACCAAGTCTGTGTCGGGCGGAAGCAATTCCCCCTGACATCAAAATGACTCCCTTGGTCTTGAAGTGCCTGCCATGGGGTGCAGAGATCAACAGGGGGCACCTTAGGTGTCCCCTCGGCCTCCAAACGGAGGCTGTGCACCCAAGGGGGCCCTGCTGGGGGGCCCCAAAGTTGAGTTCCAACAGCCTTTCCGTGTCAGAAAGGCCAGCACAGAAAGGCTGCCGAAACCAGTCATTGTAATCTCAAGGGTGGAAATGCCCTCCATTGAGATTACAGGCCGGATTTCGACTGGCCAACGGGCTCTCTGAGCCCATCGGAAGTTCGCCGGAATGACCGGCAGGTTTAATTTTTGACCATCGTAATGACGCGGTTGTAAAGTAAACCGACCGGCCCATTACGATGTGGCTGTAAATACGCTGCATCGTAATTGGCCCCCAAGTGTTACAGGTCTACATTCAATAGAGGAATGGAGAGGGTAGATGTACTTTCTTCTTATCAAGCATTTCACATGCTGATTGTTAATGAGTGGTTATTCAGGACAGAATCCTAGTCATTATACAAAAGCAAACTATGGGATTTGGGCACACAGCCACAGCTTTGCTTCCTGTATCGGAGACGGCTTCCTCCTGATACATTTCCCTTGACTCAGGTGGTACGCCATACTTAGAGAGACAATGAAACCCATGGGATAGTATGGCAAACTGACAGCAGAAACTCAGTTTGGGTTTGGTGTAAGTGCCTGGCCAGTGGGGATTCAAATGGTGTGAATTACTTGGGATCTCAAATCTAGTGTGTCAAAGGGAGCCCAATTCACAAAGGCATTTATGAGTATCTGAACTAGTTCTATACTGAACTGGCCCCAAGATGTTCATCTCCCTAATAGTAAAAGTACAAAGGGGCACAGTCCTTTGTACTAATTGTATATGAATATTCCCATTTTAGATATTTGGGGCCAATTCGCAAAGGTATTTTAAATTATGATATATTACTACTGAAGGACTCTACTGCTCATAAGCAAAATTGCCTTTGTTAATTGGCCCCTGTGTGTTCATTCTAAAACCTTCATCAAGGCTTTGGTCTACTATTTAGACAATTTTATCATAATTTGCAATGGCATCATGGCATCATAACTTACAAAGACATCATAACTTGCAATGGCATCATAACTTGCAATGGCATCGTGCTCTAATGCCATAGATGAAAGATCTCAATAATGTACCCTATGAGTGCCTCCGAGCAGCAAAGCTCACAGTTGAAGAACTGGAGGAAATAAAATTGCAAAGATCTGTATTACTATGATCATCCATACTCCAGATTATTTTCTTAAATTGAAGATGATATCAGAGGTGGACTTGGTTCCCCAAAAGTTGAACACAACTGTAAACAGTATGAGAGGCAGAGTACCAGGCCAGAAGAATACAGTGGTCTGACAAATACAAATAAAAAATGCATTTCAAAGTTATTTCCAAATAATACATGATCATATAAACCAGCAGGTTGAATCTTTGTAGTTCAAAAGGCTTACAGTCCACAAACGTCTCCATTCTATGCACGTCATAGGTAAAATAACAGGAAAGTGAAACAAACCTACTTTTGCTTTGCTGCAACCTCCAACGTAGTTTCCGATTACATATAAAGGTTAGTGTAGAAAATTCAGCAGCTAGCAGTGTCTAACTAAGGAGCTGTCTTCTACCCCTGCCTGCCAAGCTTGGGCATTACTTAAATTTACTACCCACACTCAGATGATACATCTAGTCTCCTCATATAATAGTGAAATAGCAAATTTACATTGCAGCCCATGCAGAGGTCACATCACTTGCTGGTCACATTCCATCCCTGCAATATAACCAAATCGAGGTCTGCTACATTGAGGCAAAATAATGAAAAGAAAACAAAATCTTCTGCTATAAAACTGACACTCCATCTCATAAGAAATGAGTGACACACAAGAGACCATATAGGTCTGCTAGATACTACCCACCGTAACATAACAAGGACATCAACCATTGCTCTTCTCAGACATCAAGCATTGCTCTTCTCAAATAGCAAGTTCACAAAGATTTATGGGTGCCTAAGCTCAGAGCGGCTGAGCAAAATGATAGATGTGCAGGCATAATTCGCAAATTCTGATTCATATTGCAGGTTTATATGCTGGCAAATTCTCATTAACACAGCAGAAATGCTGCAGGTTTTGTGGAACTTCCATAGTGCTATCTATTAGGGTGGGGACAGGGGTGCACTTGAGCATGCGGTTGGTAGACATTAGTAGTAGCTTTGTGTATATGCCCAAATCTTTTAATGTGTCTGACTCTGGTGATTCATTTAAGTTATGTGGGTCTGAAAGACAATAAAAAACCGAAAAGGTTTCTCCAACTAAAAAAGGTGGAGAAGAAGAAAAATCTATTTGCACCTTGAAAGTACCCACAAACCAGCAGAGTTTACAGTGACAAAAAATTGCACACATAAAAATCTACAATTTTAATACATTTATGTGTAAACCCAATGAGTAACTTTCCAAATTAATGGGCGTAGAATCGTTCAAGTCTATATTTGTAAAAATCTAGTAAAACCAAGGGTCTCTTTATTCAATTTGAAATGCAAGGTTGGGGAAAAAACCCATCAAAATAGTGTTCAGCTTGTTGAATGCTCTAAGAGACTTAGGGCCTGATTACGAGTTTGGAGGTGTGGGAGAGGGCTGCCACACCAGCCCCCTGCTCCCATACCATCAAACTCGACACCCAACCGCCTGCCAGTTTAGGAGTTTTCTCCTGGTCTGGCGAGTGGTGCTTTGGCAGTCCCTTCGAAAGGCTCCGCAATCAGAATGACAAAGCCTGTTCCTGCACGGCATGGACTGGTGCAGTCCATGCCAGACAGGAACTAGGGTGCATGTACACAGGGGGGGCACCATGTGCCTCCCTGCATGCACCCCATGGCCCTGAGGCAACAGGGGGCCATGTGGGCCCCCCTTTGTTTTCTCACTGCCACAGTTTCCATGGCGGGCTCACCACCATGAAAACTGCGCCTGTGAGGAAATACGTAATATGCTTGGTGGTGCCGCACCAGCATCCCCAGCATATTGCGGGCCTCAGACCACTGCAATACCTCCAGGAATCGTGGATCACTGACGGTGCAGTGGTCTCATGGCGGTCTGACTGTCCAACTCGGAATACGGTGGTCAGACCGCCGGTTCGGTTGTAGCCGCACTGCCACTTTGGGTTTGGCAGTCCATCGGACAATTCAACTGCAGATTGGACAGGAAGAATGCCTTGTTTAATTGCAAAGTAACATCGATTAAAGCAGTTTGAACAATCAGCACATCTTTTTCTCTCAATTATTTAATTACTCCTATTTAAAGTGTAAAACTGCTCTGGCAGGGAAGATGTGTTGGACGTTTCCTGGCTGCTGTCAGGTTGTCTCACCTCAGCCTGCTTCTCTTCTGAAAGGTATGTTTTTAGCAGCAGGGCCCATCCCCCAGTCTGAGAGAGCAACCCAGCTTGGAGGGTTCAGAGAGCACTGTTTTTTGTCATTCTAACTCACCTTTTGATATGTGTAAACATTCATTTGCATATCTGCAGCCTGTGTTCCCCAAGTCCTGCCTAGAGCCACCAGGAAAGCAGGGGCGGCTCCTCCGTAATGGCGGAGGAGCGTCACCCCACTGTCCAGAGCCAGTAGATGATAAATAAAATGCCAATAGCACAATGTTATTATCATTTTATTTATCACTGTCTGAGCCGGGCAATAAGTATAGGGCGGGGTGTGGCCAAGCATGGCAGGGAGAAGGAGTAGTGTGCACTTATAAGTGCACATGTCAGTTTGGCCGGCCATCTTAGGCTGGCCAAACAGACAGGCACACTTATGTTTCTCCAACCCAACTGTGTTGCACAGCAGGTTGAGGAAAAGCCACAGGCTCCCAGGCACTATCTGAGTGGCAAACGAGTAGCCATTCAGACCATCTCATGCTTGAGAGCAATGTCTGGATTGGGTGGGGAGCATGTGTTTTGAGGCCTATCCTTTTCCGGGCCCGACGAGAGGAGCAACGAAGCAGCCGGCAGCGTCAGTGGGAGCAGAGCGGCAGGAAGTTTTTTTATTTTAATTTTATTCCCCAACCACCACCCCGGCCACCCTACCACTTTAGATAGGCGGCGGCCGCCACTGCTGGAAAGGCAGATATTGGCATCCTCAATCGGGCGACTGTGGGAAAGGCTTAGATCAAAAGAAGGGCCCAAAACGTATTGAGGCAAAATCAAAATTGCCTATCACAAATAGTTTTGGGCCGTTTCCTGTCGCGGGTACTTGGACCTCCCACAGGATTGAGGCACCATTTTTATTGGGAGACCTTGGGGAATGCTGGGTGGTAGGACATTCGTGTCTGCCCGGTGATGCCACAACTTTCCCACACAAAAATGTGTGGAAAAAGTGATTTTTTTCAGCTAAATTTGAGGTTTGCAGGGGATTCTGGGTAAGAAAACGTTGGGGGATCCACGCAAGCCATACCTCCTTGGAACCCCCCGGGTGTCTAGTTTTCATAAATATGTGGGTTTGGTAGGTTTCCCTAGCTGGATGCCAAGCACGGGGCCTAAAACCAAGGTGACCCCCCTTACAAAACCAGGTTGTTTTGTGATAGGCAATTTTGATGTCGCCTCACTACGTTTTGGGCCCTAGCCTGTCACGGGTACTTGAGCCTCCCACAGGAGTGAGGCACCATTTTTATCGGGAGACCTTGGGGAACGCTGGGTGGTAGGAAATTCGTGTCTGCCCGGTGATGCCACAACTTTCCCACACAAAAATGTGTGGAAAAAGTGATTTTTTTCAGATAAATTTAAGATTTGCAGGGGATTCTGGGTAAGAAAACGTTGGGGGATCCACACAAGCCATACCTCCTTGGAACCCCCTGGAGACTAGTTTTCAGAAATATGTGGGTTTGGTAGGTTTCCCTAGCTGGCCGCCGAGCACGGGGCCAAAACCGAGGTGACCCTCCTTACAAAACCAGGTTGTTTTGTGATAGGCAATTTTGATGTCGCCTCACTACGTTTTGGGCCCTAGCCTGTCGCGGGTACTTGAGCCTCCCACAGGAGTGAGGCACCTTTTTTATTGGGAGACCTTGGGGAACGCTGGGTGGTAGGAAATTCGTGTCTGCCCGGTGATGCCACAACTTTCCCACACAAAAATGTGTGGAAAAAGTTATTTTTTCAGCTAAATTTGAGGTTTGCAGGGGATTCTGGGTAAGAAAACGTTGGGGGATCCACGCCAGCCATACCTCCCTGTAACCCCCCGGTTGTCTAGTTTTCAAAAATGTGTGGGTTTGATAGGTTTCCCTAGCTGGCCGCCGAGCACAGGGCCAAAAACCGAGGTGACCCCACTTACAAATCCAGGTTGGTTTGTGATAGGCAATTTTGATGTCACCTCACTACGTTTTGGGCCCTAGCCTGTCGCGGGTACTTGAGCCTCCCAGAGGAGGGAGGCACCTTTTTTTATTGTGAGACCTTGGGGAACGCTGGATGGTAGGAAATTCGTGTCTGCCTGGTGATGCCACAACTTTCCCACACAAAAATGTGTGGAAAAAGTGATTTTTTTCAGCTAAATTTGAGATTTGCAAGGGATTCTGGGTAAGAAAACGTTGGGGGATCCACGCAAGCTATACCTCCTTGGAACCCCCCGGGTGTCTAGTTTTCAGAAATATGTGGGTTTGGTAGGTTTCCCTATGTGGCCGCCGAGCACGGGGCCAAAACCGAGGTGACTCCCCTTACAAAACCAGGTTGTTTTGTGATAGCAATTTTGATGTCGCCTCACTACGTTTTGGGCCCTAGCCTGTCGCGGGTACTTGAGCCTCCCACAGGAGTGAGGCCCCATTTTTATCAGGAGACCTTGGGGAACGCTGGGTGGTAGGTAATTCGTGTCTGCCCAGTGATGCCACAACTTTCCCACACAAAAATGTGTGGAAAAAGTGATTTTTTCAGCTAAATTTTAGGTTTGCAGGGGATTCTGGGTAAGAAAACGTTGGGGGATCCACGCAAGCCATACCTCTTTAGAACCCCCCGGGTGTCTAGTTTTCAGAAATATGTTGGTTTGGTAGGTTTCCCTAGCTGGCCGCCGAGCACGGGGCCAAAAACTGAGGTGACCCCAATTACAAAACCAGGTTGTTTTGTGATAGGCAATTTTGATGTCGCCTCACTACATTTTGGCCCCTAGCCTGTCACGGGTACTTGAGCCTCCCACAGGAGTGAGGCACCTTTTTTATCGGGAGACCTTGGGGAACGCTGGGTGGTAGGAAATTCGTGTCTGCCCGGTGATGCCACAACTTTCCCACACAAAAATGTGTGGAAAAAGTTATTTTTTCAGCTAAATTTGAGGTTTGCAGGGGATTCTGGGTAAGAAAACGTTGGGGGATCCACGCAAGCCATACCTCCCTGGAACCCCCCGGGTGTCTAGTTTTCAGAAATATGTGGGTTTGGTAGGTTTCCCTAGCTGGCCACTGAGCACAGGGCCAAAAACCGAGGTGACCCCCCTTACAAAACCAGGTTGTTTTGTGATAGGTAATTTTGATGTCGCCTCAATACGTTTTGGGCCCTAGCCTGTCGCGGGTACTTGAGCCTCCCACACGAGTGAGGCACCATTTTTATCGGGAGACCTGGGGGAACGCTCGTTGGTAGGAAATTCGTGTCAGCCCAGTGATCCCACAACTTTCCCACACAAAAATGTGTGGAAAAAGAGGTTTTTTCAACTACATATGAGGCTAGCAGGGTATGTTGAGTAAAAAAAAAGCAGTGAGAGCCACGCAAGTCATTCACCCTTGTACTTCCCCCTTTGTCTACTACTCCAAAATGTGAAGGTTTGCCTAAGTGACGACTGAGCTAGGGCAGAAAGTCCCCTGCAACCCATTTTGAAAAAAAAAAATCTTACAAAAGGCCATTAAACCGCCACAAATATAAATCTAACACTAATGTGATAAAGCTAATCCACCACTTACACTGGTTGGTTTTAGCACCTCCAGACACGCTGGCTTCAAAGCACAAATACTTATCAAAGTATAAAAATATTGAAGCCAAGCCTTCTGAAGGTGAGCCAGAAAGCCACGTCACGGCACCAACCGCTTTATGGTCCATTCACACGCCATTCACACACCACACACAAGACTTCCATACCGCCAGCCACGGGCCCAAACAACCAAATCACTTCCACTCACACAAACATACCGCCACCCATCACATTCATATGCCACGAGACATAATGAGTTTGACTACATTTTACCACCTGTAAAGTCTCCCCCTCCTTCTTCCTGAACGTTACTGAACGCATGCCGAGTGAGCCTTTACTACTGGCTTCCAAGACAGCCACATGAGGCTCAGGAAGACATGTCTTTCATGTGCCTTTGGCGCACTCACTATGCTAAATCCAACTCCTTCCAGTTTGTGGATGCAAGTTGGGGGGTGCCCGAGTATGCCGCAAAAACATTTCTCGAGCTGAGCAAGCATATCTACCTTTGAAACTAAGGCAAACACGCTGGAAATTTTCAAAAGCTTCCTAAAGATAACATCATAAACTATGAAGAACGGATGAATGTGAAACACGTGTAGTCCGTGACAACGTAGCATATGTCCAATCCACCGTTATGTGCAGTGACTGTAATGCACTTATCATACAGCAAACTGACCATCAACTAAGTTCTAATGGAGGATGAACATGGCAAGCAGCATTGACCCATAAGTACTACAGTAAATTCAGTGTGAGTGTGGCAGCAATGGATTTGAATCTATGGGTGAAGATGAAGTCAGGACATGTATCTATACTACCTTTACTATCTGCCTTCTACCTTTGCAATATTCCTCGGAAAGCGCACCTACTGTAAGCTGTTCTAAACCCATTCGTGTGTATGTCCTCAGAGTCCTGACTAATCCTGTCCAATTGTTAAGAGACCCTATACTAATGCCTTCCATCTCTAGCTACTTGAAGCTTGAGTGAACATTTCTGTCACGTGCTATCAATGCTCTCACAATGCTCTATCCAACTCCTTCCAGTTTGTGGATGCAAGTTGGGGGGTGCCCGAGTATGCCGCAAAAACATTTCTCGAGCTGAGCAAGCAGATCTACCTTTGAAACTAAGGCAAACATGCTGGAAATTTTCAAAAGCTTCCTAAAGAGAACATCATAAACTACGAAGAACGGTTGAATGTGAAACACGGGTACTCCATGACAACGTGGCATATATTCTGTACACCAGTATGTGCAGCGTGGGGACTATAATGCACTTGTCAATTGGCGAACAGAACAACTACCACGTTCTGAAAGCAGATAAAGGTGTTGAGAAGTCCATGATTTCCTGAAGTACAGGAAGAAATATTCTGCAGCTGCTTGCATAGTGAAGGAGTGACCCACAGACAGTAGGTATCCATTCACACCAATTGAAAGGTTTACCTATTGGCAGCTCCACCTCAGTCAATTTCCCAGTATTTTGCTTTAGTGTGATACAACATAAAGCAAGTAGGAAAACAGAAGGCAGGCTTACTTGGGCACTGGGGACAGTAAACACGAGTCTCCTGCCTCTTTCCCTGCATCGAGCATACTTTACAACGACGACATGGTCGCTCCTTTTGGGTGTTGCAGGAATTTTATCAGCAAAGTGTTGCTCCTGCAGCCTTGCCACGTCCTCCAGAACACATGAAGTGGAGGCTGCTGCTTCTGTAGCAGTGAGACTTTCAATCACAGACAACTGAAAGTCAAGGAAAGAGATGAGTCTTCCTGTGGTGGTCTCACGATAAACAACATACGCATTGTATGTTGCCATCTGGATCAGGTGCGTAAACTGTTTCTTATAACAAGTGCGAGTTTTACGACTCGCATTGTATGGCTGAAGAACCTGGTCATTCTTGTCCACTCCGCCCATGTACTTGTTGTAATCAAGTATACAGGTGGGCTTGTGGACTTTGGCCATCTGACCCCAAACCGTGACAGGGGAAGTGCTCTCAGCATGAATTGTAGTGAGCACGTACACATCACGCCTATCTGAGAACTTGACTGCGAGCAGTTCGTTGGAACGCAACGCAGTGCTCTTGGATTTCTGGAGCTTCTTGCAAACAAGCTCCTGCGGGAATCCTTTGCGGCGACAACGAATTGTACCGCAAGCCACGGTGCCAGCTTTGTAGAGCTCACTGAACAGCTCTACTCCTGTATAGAAATTGTCCACATAAAGGTTATAACCTTTGTGAAGAAGTGGCTGGACAAGCTCCCATACGATCTTTCCTGTGACCCCTAGCGTGGGAGGGCAACCTACAGGGTTAAGAGTTGTGTCCTTCCCTGTATACACTCTCAAGCTGTACACATAGCCAGTCGAGCTCTCACACAGCATGTACAGCTTGATGCCATAGCGAGCGCGTTTGCTCGGAATGTACTGCCTAAACAGCAGCCACCCTTTATACAAGAACAAGGACTCATCAATGGCTATATTCTTTCCAGGAGTATAAACCTCTGGAAACCTGGCAGACAAATGTTCCACCACAGGCCGAATTTTGAACAACCTGTCATGGTCTGGATGGTCCCGGGGCAATGCAGCAGAATTGTCATTGAAATGCAGCATGCGCTGCAATAGCAAAAACGATCTCTGCTCATGTATGGTGCGAAGATGGGGTTAACCAAACCGTGCGAGTAGACCAGTAGGATAGCAAGGTTGGTTTATGCACTACCCCCATTTTAAGCGTGAGGCCCAAAAAATCTTCAACTCCCCTAAAGTAGTGGGAGTCCACTTGCGCGCCCTAGAATGAGGCCCAAGAGTGCCTCCTTGCTCCCTCAGAAATTGTTCGGCACGCAAATTTGTTTGCTGCACAATTTCGTCAAGGAAGTCAACATCCAAAAAGAGATGGATGTAGTCAATTGGCAAAAAATTCGCCGTATCGACTTTACATCCAGCGTCACCAGTGAAAGGCGGAATTTGGGGCTGAACTAAATTGGGAGGCTGCCAAGACAGCACTCCGTCTGTGCTTGCGGCCGCACGTGCTTGCACTCTGGCTTGCTCTAACCTGTTACTGGTGTCCTGCTGCACAGACTGTGTTGGCAAAGGGACAGCACGACTGACATCGTCTCCTTCAGAATCGCTGGACGATGAGTCGTCGTTTGGAACTGCGCCAACTGAAAAATCACTCCCAGATTCGGCTCCATTGTCCTCTCTCTCAGATGCTGTCTCAGTATCTGCTGTCTCAGTCTCTGATCCTGCCTCAGAGCTGGACTCCAGAACCAGACTTAGGGCCTGGGCAGAATTCATCCAACGATATGCCATCTCTGCTAGTGCCTAAAACTATCCTTTTAAAACACTATCCTACGTAGAAGGCAGATAGGTTGTTGGTTTTAAAGTGTAGAAGGGTGTGTGCGTGAGTGAAGTGTTTAACAGTCAATAATGACGAAGTCAACTTACCTTTGCGAAATCCGTACGCTCTCCAAAAAGACTAAGAAAGAGAGAAAAAAGACACAGTATTACTTTACCTTGCCACATACCCATCATCGCAGCCTTTTAGCGCTGGTGGGAGCCAGTGCGACCATCATTTTGGCGCCAAGATGCCTACGGGTGAACGTGTGCTTTACAATTGCACACTATAACCTCCTTTGACTCCCTCACTACCATCCTTGCAAACGTGCCCCTTATCTCTCCATAGCCCCTCTCTCACATACATTTCATCTGTTTCAAAGTGTTTCTACTGCGTGACTTTACTAATCCACTTAGCTATCCACATAATACAGAACTGTTCTTTCCAGCATGCCCTTTATGGCGTCAAAACTGCCACTAGACAAAAGTCAGATATCTCTATCTAGCAGGAATTTTTTTTGTACTCTGCAGCAGTACCACACTTTACTGCCTTTCATGCAACTTCAAAGAGACTCAATATAGTTCTTTCACAGTCTCATATTTTCAGCACTGGGAAATCTCTCTGTAAATATATATATATATATCAAACAATTAATTCCCAATGTCAGCGCGCTCAATACCTGGTGCAGGCAGCAACGGGTAGAATCCTTACCCGATATTTCAATTCAGAAACACAAAAGATGCCGCACTCCAGGACCGGTTTCAGAGTTGCTTTATTTTCACCACCACTACCACAGTCGTGGTGAAAATAAAGCAACTCTGAAACCAATCTCTGGAGTGCGGCATCCTTTGTGTTTCTGAATATATATATATATATATATATATATATATATATATATATATAATCTACTGGCGGTCGCCAGTAGATAGTTATAGTTAGGACCTATTTTCCAAAGGAAATCCGCAACATTCTATTTGAAATAACTTTGGCGCTGGTTGACGAATCTTCGCAAAATTTTCAAACTTTGTGGCCTGCTCCGGTCCGCTCCTATCTTGAAAGTCTCGGGGTGATTTGTCAAGCGGGGGCCGAGAAAAAAGGGGGGTCCCAAAACGTGTTTTCCCCATGCAATTTTCCATAGGAACCTTTCATCGCAGCTACAGCCCGAACTGCTGAACGGAATTACACCAAATTTGGCAAAAGGTAGCCCTTGGTTCAGAGTCGTGCCTTTTGCTTAAATGGTGTAAATCCGTTCAGTAGTTCCTGAGAAAATCAAAAATAAAATCACATATATATCTATGGCCGCGTAGGGTCCGCGTACCCTCCCGCTCACAAGCTGTATGGTAATTGGCTGTCAACACTCCAAACCAGGAAGTGTTGGCAGCCATCTTGTGCCTCGGTAGAACTGAGGCACAAGAAATCAGAGAAACAATCGTGAAAAACACAAAAAGAGGGCAGGGTAGAAACACCCTGACCCCCTAGGCCTGCTCAGGGGGTCCTACAAGGACCCCCAGGGCCCCCCAATTTTTTTTTTTTTTTAAATCGGCAAAAAACGCGCTGGGTGCGCGGATCCTGCAGATAAAAAAAAAAAACGAAGCTCATGCTCCCGCGCTTTGTGGTTAATTGGCCCCCGGGTGGGCCAAGTCCCAGGGGCATGCGTGCATTTATTAATAATTATATGGGGGGGCCTCTAAGGCCCCCCCAAGCCCCGGGGACCGCCACCCCCCGGGGCTTTAAAAAAAAATGGTGCGGGAGGGCTCTCGGCCCTCCCGCAGCCCCGAGGACCGCCACCCCCGGGGCTTCTTTTTAAAAATAATAATTACCTATGTGGGGGGCTCCAGCCCCCACACGCTCGAGGACCGCCACCTCCCCGGGGCACTAATAAAGAAATGTGGGGGTCCGTTTCGGACCCGAAGCCCCGGGGACCACCACCTCCCCGGGGCTTTGTAGATGTTGGGAGGGGGCCACGCGGCCCCCTCCTGGAGCCTGTGATGGCCCTTGGGACCACCACCCCCAGGGCCGGCTCCTGCAGTGTCCCGGGGTGCCCACCCTCAGGACACTGTAGTTTGCTATGGCAGGAGCCTCGCGGCTCCCGCCCTGTCATAGCAAACTTGCTTTGAATTTTGGAAGAGAGAGCAGGAAACCTGCTCACTCTTCCAAAATTCAAAGCAAATTGCTTTTCCACACGGGGAGCAACGCAACCCCCCTCCATGAATTTTTTTTTTTTTTTAAACGTGGTAATGACCTGGGGGATGGGGTCCCCGGGCCGAAATTGGCCATGGGAGGGGGGCCCACGTGGTCCCCTTCCCGTTCCTTTTTTAAAAAAATTAATAAAAGGGGGTCATCCCTGGTGGATGGGGTCCCCAGGGCCCAAAATAATTAAAAAGAAGGGGGGCCAGAAAGCCCCCTTTAAAAAAATAAAAAATCCGGCATCGCACCGGAGGCCACGCCCCCTCCTTGGCAGCACTCTGCAAACGCTCCCCCTGGTGCGTTTGCAGAGGGGGAATGAATTCCCCTTGAATACTGGGGGTCCCTGGGGGCCAACTAGCCCACCAGGAACCTCCAGTATGCGCCAGGGGGCTGCGTTGCAGAGAGCTGTTCTGAGGCCACGCCCCTTTTTACACCTCTCTGCAACGCAGCTCTGTGGCGCTTAATGGAGGTAGCTGGTGGGCTAGTTGCACCCCAGGTACCCTCAGGATTCAAGGGGAGTTAATCCCCCGACTTAAAACGCGCCACGGGGCGCGTTTGCACAGTGGTGAAGGGAGGGGGCGGGGCATGAGGTGCCATGTGTGCAAACATGCCCTGTGGCGTGTTTTAAGTTGGGGGATTAAGTCCCCTTGAATCCTGAGATTCCCTGGGGTCCAACTAGCCCACCAGGTACCTCCAGTAAGCGCCACAGAGCTGCGTTGCAGAGAGGTGTAAAAAGGGGCGTGGCCTCGGACCACCTCTCTGCAACGCAGGCCTGTGGTGCTTACTGGAAGTACCTGGTGGGCTATTTGGGCCCCAGGGACCCTCAGGATTCAAAGTGACCTAATCCCCCAACTTAAAACGCGCCACGGGGCGCGTTTGCACAGTGGTGAAGGGAGGGGGCGGGGCCTCAGGTGACATGTGCGCAAACACGCCCTGTGGTGCGTTTTAAGTTGGGGAATTAATTCCCCTTGAATCCTGAGGGACCCTGGGGGCCAACTAGCCCAACAGGTACCTCCAGTAAGCACAACAGAGTTGCGTTGCAGAGAGGTGAAAAAAGGTGTGTGGCCTCGGAACGCCTCTCTGCAACTCAGCTCTGTGGTCCGAACTGTAGGTACCTGGGGGGCTAGTTTGGCCCCAGGGACCCTCAGGATTCAAGGGGACTTAATCCTGCAACTTAAAATGCGCCACGGGGCGCGTTTGCACACATGTCACCTTAGGCCCCCCCTCCCTTCACCACTGTGCAAACGCGCCTTGTAGCGCGTTTTAAGAGGTAGTTTTAATCCCCCTGCCCTATTATGTACTAGGGACTTACAGAGGAGGTCATGCTAATCACAGGGGTACCCCAACGCATAGTGTTCCCTAGTGGATGTAGGTGTTTTAACTGTATTCTAAGTGTCTTTTACCATAGCACTGGCTCTAGGCCTGGTTAGTCAGAGTCAGTTACCACCAGTACACGTCTGGAAAAGTTGTGGGCACAGGATGATTTTGCAACAAGGCCTCTTTCTGCTCCTCTGTTGGTTCTTTCTGCACATGTCTTGCTTCTTCCTGGATTTTTCTTCGTCTTTGTGGACTTCTGTTTCTTTCGACATTTCTTTTGCTTCTTTCTGTGCGTTTTTTCTTCTTTCTTCACATGTCCTACTTCTGTAGGCATAGTTACAAACTAGCATTTGAAAAACCTTTGAAATTCACTGAAAAAACCATAGGTTTCAGGCACGTTATAGTTAGAAATTAGCATTTAAAAAACCTTTGAAATTCACTGAAAAAAACATAGGTTTCAGGCACGTTATAGTTAGAAATTAGCATTTAAAAAACCTTTGAAATTCACTGAAAAAACCATAGGTTTTAGGGACAGTTATAGTTAGTTGGACATTTCACTCGTACAAAACCCGTGAAATTCCCCCGTTATAGTTAGTTCAGCTAACTATAACTCGCGCCCCGCAATGCACTGCTGATGACGTCACATATTACATCACTCATGACATGGTCAGTGACATCACTGATGACATCACTGATGACATCTCAAATGACATCACTGATAACATCACTGATGACATCATCCATGTGTTAATTGTATGCATCTTCTCACACCCTAATATAACTTTTGATACACCCACTCTAAATTACAGACTGCCATTCTCAAAACCATACACACTACAATACCAATAACTACATACCCACTCACTGATTCTTAGGTCTACACACACACATCTACACACTCACCCGTACAGTCACTCATACTTACGGTCACTCAGTACAGGACTATCATATGCACTCATACACCTATATAAACACTCACACACCGCCACTCATCCATAGAGGTACTCACACAACTAGTCAGTCATGCAAAAAAATAATCACACACCCATTTACTCACCTATACAGTTATACACACACCAGCTCACTTACTCATACAAATACTAGCACATTCTTACGCTCTTATACAATAACTGATACAAGCACACACGCATCCATACAGCCACTCTCACAATCACACACTCTCACTTATAGCCTTTTAAATACTCTAACACACATATATACTGCCTTTTACATATGTAGTTACTCGCACATGTACCACTGAGATATACATTCACTCACTAACACACCCATACACACACTCACCCACCCAAGCAGTCCATCACAGATGCACTCTTCAAATCATGCACCCAGTGAATCACCCACTCACACATCTATGTACAGAGTCACACACACCCCACCCACACAAACACTCAGGCACCCATATAGATACTCAGAGAACCAATCAATAACCCATATAGACACTCATGTAGCTATTCGCAAATCCATTCATCCACTTATACACCAACAGACAGACAGATTCAGACATTCACACAGTTTAGTCAGTAACCCATGCATTCAGTAAGATACGTTTAATCACTCACTTGTAGAGTCAGTCACGCACCTACTCAATCATCCATTGAGACACTTATACACCCAGTCATTCTTCAATACGCCTTTGCCTATATATATTAAACATATTTTAACTTTACAGAAACACACAGTCACTGCATGATGTCATCAGTGATGTCATCAGTGATGTCACTGACCATGTCATGAGTGATGTAATATGTGACGTCATCAGCAGTGCATTGCGGGGGCGCGCGTTATAGTTAGCTGAACTAACTATAACGGGGGAATATATATATAGATAGATAGATAGATAGATATATATCCTGCTTCGCCGCTCATACTCCTTTCAAACAGGAACATACGAATGCGGACCCAAGTTCTGGTGCAATAAGTTTTATTTCGTGCCCTGCACCGCCGCTATATATATATATATATATACCATCCAACCCTCCTTGTACTACAAAGAGGCACACCGACTCTGGCTGGATTGCTGTATTTCATTTATTCGTGGCACAGCACGAAGGCAAGAGGCGTCCTTTTCCCAACGTTTCTGCTAATGCAAGCCTTGATCACGGGAGGAGTCTCTGATATTCGAATGACCCACGTGGTTCCTTTTAAACACCGCAGGCCGTATTCTTTTGCAGAGCGCGCGGGGAAAAAATGACTTTGAACTAAAAGAAGCGCTTCAGTGTGCGTGTAAATCTTCCTCTTTTCTTGTCTATCCCCAGCGCTAAAATACAGTCAGCCTTATGGCCGACGCAAGCAACAAAGGAGTTAATGGGTTGGGGACTTGGAGAGACAAGATCATTGGTTACTGGCGCATGGTCCAAGAATCTGCAGTGAGAGCTACTCTGAAGGAGGCAGGCATTTGGATCTGAGCAGGTACCTAGGGGCCATATTTATTAAAGAGTTGTGTCACTTTTGCACCATGCAATAGGTGCATGCACAACACAACATTTAAGTGTGATTGATCAAGTCACGCAAGGCCACCTTGCGTGGCCCTGTGTGGCTTGATAAATCCAGAGTAATGCAGCGCAGTACAAATTGCTGCATTGCGTTACTCTGCCCCAGGGAGGTGTTCCATGGGTGGTGCAAGGGTGTTCCCACACAACACCCATAGATTTTGATGCATTCCCAGATTTACCATAAGTGGCTGACCTGGGGATGCACCAAAACTGCTGCGTCTCCCCAGGTGAGGCGTAACGTTGCCTCCTTCTATTTGTGCTGTATTCTGCAACACATATAGAAAGAGGGAAATGCCTCAGGGTATTGTTTTCGTGCAGGAAGGTGCCCCTTCATGCACAAAACAATCCTGCTTACAATGCAGGCACCTTTGCACAATGGTGCTAAAGGGCCTGCGTTGGCACTAGGCAGCACATTGTGCACCAGCACTGGGAAAAAGGAGGAATGTGCTGCATTATGTTGAATACGGTGCATTCCTGCCCTTTCCCTGTCATGCAATGTAGCAAGGTGGCTTGTTGCACTTCCTCACATATTGATAAATCCGCACCTCAATCTGCACAGTTGGAGTTATGAGTGAGTGGAGGCGAACAGCAACTCTAGAATTCCATGCAAAGCCAGATCTACTGAAGTAGCATTACTAAACTGTGTGAGAAATCCTAGGATCAATGGGAATCGGTAGCAAAGCTTGGCCAAGCAGAATATTGTGATATTTCAAAGCTTTTTGCAAAATTAGGCATTTTATGTGGGTTACCTCTCTGCGGTTGCATGCACAAAGAAATGTGTACTGGAAGGGATGTCTTCAGTAACAATCTCATGCAAGACTCTAATCGCTTGTCTTTCTGCCCTGACTCAACATTTAGCATCATGTAAAAACAGCAGTTTTTGCACAAATTAAGTAAATGACATCCTCGATGTGCACCTCTTCGTGTCTTCAGCACTGAGCAATTTTCTCACATTTGCTTAAAAGTCAGCCCTGTCTTTTTTCTCACATCTCTGCACTGATTTTTTGTCAATTATAGAAATAATGTGCAAAAAATCACTTAATTTGATCTAAAATTATTTTTTTATTAAAAAGAGAATATTTACATGACATTGAAAAGCCGAAAAATTAGTTAGATGTAGCCAGTGACAGATATGCTAACTTCCCATTGCAATAACCAAAGGATCAGATTTGCTGAAGTGTTTTTAGGTTCCTTGGTGTGTTTAAGCTTGCAGTACCACCTCCTGCTTACAGAGCTGAGCAAAAAAAGAAACACACTTCATGAAACACAGGTCCCCACAAGGTCAATTTTAAAAAATTGACACAGATGTTTCTGAAGTAATTTTCTAACATTTAAGAGACATTTCCTTGTGGGGACTTGGGTTCAGGTCCCCACAAGGATAGTAACACAACCCCCTCCCCCCCCCCACACACACCCTTGCACTATGGGCACATGTGTGGAAATAATTCTGAATGTTCTGATGTTTAACCATAGTAAAACAGAAAAATGAAGATGCTGCTGATATATTTACCTGTAATATCAGATACATATTTTAATTATGTGCAAGAGACTTTACTTTTGCACCCCTGCTGAGTGCACTAAATTGATTTTGTAATTTATTCATGGCTTGATGGTGTATCCAGCAGGCAGGCTATTAGGTTTTCACTACATTTTTCAAAATCAAACATTATTTATTCAGGCCATTTTATGTGTAGCTTTCAGGATTACAGGCTCGGAGATGAATATGACAGTCTGCTTCTCTGCATAAAGCGAATTTGTGTAGGTAAACAGAACATCAAGGCCAGCATATTTTGCTGATTTGATTTCTGATAAGAGGGTGCTGTCAGATCAGCATTTTCATTTGTTCATAAAATTGTCTGTGAATCAATTGACCCCGAGCATAAATGCTCTTTTTCATCTATGCATGGATTTTTATATTTAAATACATTTAAGACATTAGAGTAAGAGTATATACCTCATATATTTCCTGTTCCATATAATTTTTTCATTATTTATTGTGTATAATTTATCATGAATGCTATACATTAAACGATGAATAGAAAATGTGCTTAGAAAGCAGCCCTTTAAGAATGGTATGCCCTAATATAGAATTCAAAGAAGAAACATGCAGTTTTTTCCTGGAGGATAGATAATAAAGCAAGCTTTAGACTTCCTGGAAAATATGCAGGCCATGGCCTTCTCTCAGCCGGCGAGAGCCCCAGCAGAGAGCTACCCACTTGCTAGATACTGTGCTCAATAATAAAATTGAAACCCCAGCATGTCAGTGCAAGCGCAGTCTCGATAACACGATTAGATTACATCCTTCCACCTCCAAATCAGCTTTACCTCCCTATCCCCAAATACCTGAATGTCAAAACCCACCTCTTTCAGATGCTGAACATGCAGGTGTTCAGGTGTTTGTAGAAACCTACAGGGCTTTCAACACAAATTCCCAAAATCATCCCACCAACATCTTTTTACAAATTTCTCCAGCTTGCAGGTGGCATGCAGGAAATTGTGTGGATATGATTGCAAGACAACATGTATTTCCCATATAGAATACTCACGTACACAAATTCATAAATAAAAACGCCCTTTCATTGGATTCTTACTCAATATAGAGTCTAATAGGCACCTAGACGTTCCTATCCAACTTCACACAACCTGTACTGTTTCTTCTACAACATGCATCAACTGAACAAGTCTTAGGGGCATATTATCAAGAAACAGCGTTAAAATTATCGCTGCTTTAGCGGCAGAAAACTGCCGCTAAAGAGGCGATAATGGGCTTGATAATATGCCCTTGAGAATTCCAATAGAAGCCCATGTTCTGGTGTCAACATGGGCTTCTATTGGAATTCTCAAGGGCATATTATCAAGCCCATTATCGCAGCTTTAGCTGCAGTTTTCTGCCGCTAAAGCAGTGATAATTTTAACGCCGTTCTTGATAATATGCCCCTTAGTCTATCCTTAATCCTAAGGGATGGCGGGAAACACAACGTATACATAGTGCACCCGACACTGCAGGAAAAAACGGATATGTGGACATTTTACTACATGGGTTTCATCTTGTTTTAGATCATTATTTTGAATGGAAGGAACTCCTATGAATGACCTTCTACTCACGCACTAAAACATTAATATCTTATTTGAAATGACCCTCTCAAAACAATGCACATTTATATCTACGAATCACGTAGTTCAGGGGCGGCTCCTCCACTAGGGTAGAGGAGCGTCGCCCCACTGCGTTCTTGCAGTGCGAGAAGCAGAAACAGAAATGGTAATAACTTCCAGTTATTACCATTTTATGTTTGGATGCGGGCGGGTGGATGGGCGGGGCTGCTTTGCGAGAAGGGCAGGGGAGGACTGGTGTGCCCACTCCTGAGTGGGCAAAGACTGTTTGGTCGGCCATCTGGGGCTGCCCAAACCAGTCATGCGCACGCTGCCCTTCTCCATGCAGGCTGCAATGCAGCCTGCATGGAGAACATGGCCTCCCCATAAGCCCCTGGAAGGGCAGCGTCCCGATCAGTCACAACGCTGCTTGCAGCGTTGTGATTGGCTTAGGGGAGGGAGCCTGGCTATTCCTGCCGGAGACAGGCGAGCAGGAGCAGAGAAGACGCTGGACCCAGCCAGCGGAAAGATACGTTTAGTTTAAAAAAAAATTATTATTATTAAATTAAACCCCCCCGCGTGACTTCCCCGTGTGACCACCCCCATCCCCACATGCCCCCCGCTCCCCCACCCACGAGCTATGCCGGCTGCGACTGACATAGTTTGAGTGAAGCCCTCACTAGATATAGCATCAGTTCTTTTGAATGACCAGTGGCGTAGCTATCAGTGGTGCAGCACGTGCAGCCAGTCGCGGCTCCTCGAGGGTGTACTGCGGGGCGGTGGGGCGGGGCGGTGGAGGGGCAGGGTGGGGGATAGTAAACTCCGGCATACGGCCGAACTGAGTTAAGTATATAAATAAATAAATAAAACGAATTACATTGCGCGCGCTGCATCGCCAAATATCTACAAGATACGGTGCATTCCTTTCCTTTCTACCAGTGTCGGTGCACAAACTGCAGCCGAGCACCAATGTAGGGTGTCTGTTTTGTTGGCATGATTGTTTTTGTGCAGGAAGTGACACCTGTACCTGCATGAAAACATTCAAAGGAGGCGTTTTCTTTGTTCTATGTGTGCTACAGATTGCAGCACACATGGAAAGAGGAAAAAGTGAGGGGAAATGTAAACATTTATCCTAGTTATACCTGCTGTTGGACTTGGCCCTTTTTGCAGGGTTAGCCCCAAACATTTTGCTTCTTCCTCCTATTTTTTCCTGACCTGTGTTGTTGGTTTTAGGACTCTGGGCACTTTACCACTGCTAATCAGTACTAAAGTGCATATGCTCTATGTGTAAATTGTTATTATGATTGGTTCTCCCTGATTGGCATATTTGATTTACTGTTCAGTCCATAGTAGAGTGCACTGAGTGTGCCAGGGCTGGTAAATTAAATACTACTAGTGGGCCTGCAGCACTGATTGTGCCACCCACACAAGTAGTCCTGAAACGGTAACTCAGACCTGCCACTGTAGTGTCTGTGCGCAGTTGTTAACTGCCATGTCGACTTGGCAAGTGCACCCACTTGCTAGGCCCTAACCTTCCCTATTCTTACACATAGGACACCCCTATGGTAGGCCCAAGGTACCCCCCTGGGCAGGGTGCAGTGTATGTGAAAGGTAGGACATGTACTGATGTGTGTAACATGTCCTGATAGTGAAATATTGCAAATTTCGTTTTTCACTATTGAAAGGCTATCTTGCCCCATAGGACAGAATGGGGAATGCTTTTTACAAGCATATCTTCCCATAGGGATAAGATGGAAAAATAAAGTTTAGGCTCACTGAAATCAGAATTTAATAACACATCTTTTACTAAAGATGGTATTTAAATTGTGTGTTTGAAAATGCCACTTTTAGAAAGTAATACAAAAGGGGATGATGGACGGAACGCTTGAGCCAATCAAACACTCACCCCCAGTCAACTGATCTGGGTTTAATCCATCATCATTCTTTAGCTCACTCCACCACCCCAGTTCAGACATGGCCATATGCAAATCAGTCTGACCCTGTGCCTCATGGGAACAGTCCAGCCCGAACTGCCAAGCCATGTCTTCCCTGGACCGGAAACAAGCATCCTAGGACCGGTTTCTGGCATTCCAGCCGTCATCAGCCAGGCTTGTTTGAATCCAGTGGGAAAGTGAGCAAGGGACCCACGTCTGGGCATACCCCCGCCAACTTAGAGGCGAACAAAGCGATACAAAAGGGGATGATGGATGGAGCAGCATGAGCCAATCAAACACTCACCCCCAGTCAACTGATCTGGGTTTAATCCATCATCATTCTTTAGCTCACTCCACCACCCCCAGTTCAGACATGGCCATATGCAAATCAGTCTGACCCTGTGCCTCATGGGAACAGTCCAGCCCGAACTGCCAAGCCATGTCTTCCCTGGACCGGGAAACAAGCATCCTAGGACCGGTTTCTGGCATTCCAGCCGTCATCAGCCAGGCTTGCTTGAATCCAGTGGCAAAGTGAGCAAAGGGAGGCACAGGGTCAGACTGATTTGCATATGGCCATGTCTGAACTGGGGTGGTGGAGTGAGCTAAAGAATGATGATGGATTAAACCCAGATCAGTTGACTGGGGGTGAGTGTTTGATTGGCTCAAGCGTTCCGTCCATCATCCCCTTTTGTATCACTTTGTTCGCCCTAAGTTGGCGGGGGTATGCCCAGACGTGGGTCCCTTGCTCACTTTGCCACTGGATTCAAGCAAGCCTGGCTGATGACGGCTGGAATGCCAGAAACCGGTCCTAGGATGCTTGTTTCCGGTCCAGGAAGACATGGCTTGGCAGTTCGGGCTGGACTGTTCCCATGAGGCACAGGGTCAGACTGATTTGCATATGGCCATGTCTGAACTGGGGTGGTGGAGTGAGCTAAAGAATGATGATGGATTATACCCAGATCAGTTGACTAGGGGTGAGTGTTTGATTGGCTCAAACGTTCCGTCCATCATCCCCTTTTGTATCAGCTTTGTTCTCCCTAAGTTGGCGGGGTATGCCCAGGACGTGGGTCCCTTGCTCACTTTGCCACTGGATTCAAGCAAGCCTGGCTGATGACGGCTGGAATGCCAGAAACCAGTCCTAGGATGCTTGTTTCCGGTCCAGGGAAGACATGGCTTGGCAGTTCGGGCTGGACTGTTCCCATGAGGCACAGGGTCAGACTGATTTGCATATGGCCATGTCTGAACTGGGGTGGTGGAGTGAGCTAAAGAATGATGATGGATTAAACCCAGATCAGTTGACTGGGGGTGAGTGTTTGATTGGCTCAAACGTTCCGTCCATCATCCCCTTTTGTATCGCTTTGTTCGCCCTAAGTTGGCGGGGGTATGCCCAGACGTGCGTCCCTTGCTCACTTTGCCACTGGATTCAAGCAAGCCTGGCTGATGACGGCTGGAATGCCAGAAACCTGTCCTAGGATGCTTGTTTCCGGTCCAGGGAAGACATGGCTTGGCAGTTCGGGCTGGACTGTTCCCATGAGGCACAGGGTCAGACTGATTTGCATATGGCCATGTCTGAACTGGGGTGGTGGAGGGAGCTAAAGAATGATGATGGATTAAACCCAGATCAGTTGACTGGGGGTGAGTGTTTGATTGGCTCAAGCGTTCCGTCCATCATCCCCTTTTGTATCGCTTTGTTCGCCCTAAGTTGGCGGGGGTATGCCCAGACGTGGGTCCCTTGCTCACTTTGCCACTGGATTCAAGCAAGCCTGGCTGATGATGGCTAGAATGCCAGAAACCGGTCCTAGGATGCTTGTTTCCGGTCCAGGGAAGACATGGCTTGGCAGTTCGGGCTGGACTGTTCCCATGAGGCACAGGGTCAGACTGATTTGCATATGGCCATGTCTGAACTGGGGTGGTGGAGTGAGCTAAAGAATGATGATGGATTAAACCCAGATCAGTTGACTGGGGGTGAGTGTTTGATTGGCTCAAACGTTCCGTCCATCATCCCCTTTTGTATCACTTTTAGAAAGTAGGCATTTTCTTGTTTAACCATTCTGTGTGCCTCTGCCTGTTTTTGTATTGACTGTCTGGTTTTGGAGTGACAGGGGCTGGGGAGGTGCATTCTCTCAGACAGCCACCGGGGGGTTGATGTGTGTCCTGCCTTTCCTGAATGAGTCAGGGCTGGGCTAAATAGTCCTGGGCTGCATTCAGAGTGGTGGGAGGAGATTTCCCTTGCACCTGAATAGGGCCTGTCTGCCTTACACTATGCTGTCTCCATCTCCTGCCGGGCAGCTGCACCACAGAGGACAGAACTGGTTTGGACTGGGCTCAGAGACCCTTGCACAAAGAGAACAAAGACATTTTGGGGTAGAAGTATTAGACCTAAAACCCCTGAACTTTAGACTACTTCTGGAATCAAGAGGAACCTTTGCCAAGGAGAAGAGCTGGAGAAATTGAGAAGAAGTACTGCACTTGCAGTGTGTCTGGGGTTCGCCTGCAGTTGCTGTTTTCTGTCAAGGAAAGGAGAAGGACTTTGCTGCGTGCTGTGTCCCCTGCTTCAGGAAAGTCTCCAAGGGCTTCAGTAGAGCTTGCCTCCTGTTTTGAAGTCTCAGGAACACAAAGACTTCACTCCCAGCTCCCCTGAACCTCCTTGCTGGGAGTTCTGACCTGCCAAGAGGTGCCTGTGACTGTCTTGGGTCTCTGGAGGTTGTTTCTGCTGTTGGGAGCTGGAAAAGCAACGCAACGACAAGGAAATCGACTCATCGCTCTTCTTGCAACAGTTTTTCCAACGCAAAGCCGTGGTGCGAGAAGAACCTCCCAGAATTGCTGTGCTGCTGCCGAAACCAACGCAGCGCTTGTCGCCGTAGCAAGAATCGACGCATCGAGGGATCGCGGCTGAAAAGGTCGACGCTGCGCCGCTCGTCGCCGCCGCTCGCCGCCGCTCCATCGTTCACCGATGCATCCCGTACTTCCACGCATCGTCCCTGTGCGGCAAGTTTTTCCCGACGCATCACCCGTGTATCGGAGTCGTCTCAGAATAGACCCATCGCTTCCCCCTACAGACCGGACCCGATGCACCGTTCCCCTGTGTCCAGCGGAACTGTCGCATCGCATCCACGAAGGTCTCAGGAATCAACGCATCTCTGTATTTTTCAATGCTTCCCATCACTGCGGCTGTTTGGCTTGGTGAATTTTGTCGCAACGACAGGTACTTTGCAAGAAATCACGCATCCATAGTTTTCTATGGACTCAGTTGCTAAAACCTTTTGAAAGTCATTTTTCTTAATACTTGTATGTTGGATTTTTGTCGTTTTGGTCTTGTTAAAGTTTAGATAAAGATACTTTATTTTTCTAAACCGGTGTGGTGTCAATTTGTGGTGTTATCACTGTGTTACTATGAGTGTTGGTAAAAATACATTACACATTGCCTTTGGGATAAGCCTGTCTGCTCGTGCCAAGCTACCAAGGGGGTGAGCAGGGGTTATCTAAAGTGTGTATCCCCCTTACCCTGACTAGAAGCAAGGGTGCCTATTTGGACAAAGGTACCTACCTCTGCCAACTAGAGACCCCCGATTCTAACATTGGTGGTCAGCGGTGAGGATTTGAACTTGTATTTGTACTTGACCCACAGTGATTGGTGTACATCACTAGTTTAGTACAGATCACTACGCTACCACATACTGTTTTATGTTTGGTTCTATTTTTGATCTTACCCTTGAGTTATCCACGCATCATGTCTCGGAATGGTAAAGCAGCAAGTGAGGTTGCAGATTTGGAGTTTGACTTTGAATTGCTAAGCAGTTACAAGGTAGAGCAACTCAGGCAATTCTGCAAAAGCTTTGGTTGTCCCATGAAGAGCCACTTTAGAAAAGATGAGCTACAGAAGGCCTTAGGGGCCTGGTGGAGGCCAGAGAAGCTGGGGAGACAGATGATGCAGATGCGGATGGGGGTGTGCCAGAAGGCTGTTTCAGATCCCAGGATTGGCCGGTTGGGAGAGCAGCCTCTAGGGCTGACAGCAATCATTCTTCCAGGACCTTTTCTCCAGAGGATTTGGAGGAAAGGCAAAGGGCCAGGGATCATGAATTGGAGGTCATGAGACTAAAGGCAGAGGAGAGCAAGAACGCTTGTGCCTTGGAAGAAAGGAAGTTGCTTTTGGCACATGAATTGAGAAGGAGAGAGCTTGATATGGAGCTCGAGAGGCTTGAGGCCATGAGTGTCTTAGCCAAGAAAGAGGAAAAGTGTTTAGCTCATGAGGTGAGGGTGGCTGGGTTGGAGGTGGAGTCGAGCTCAGATGGTGGCGGCAAACATGTAGTGTCTAGTGCTGAGAGAGTAGTACACACACCCAGAGATATGGCGCATGACTTGAAGGAGGGGGTTGACATACACCAAGGGGTTCAGGGTTATGAGGTAGCTCCAGTGGTAAACAGTGTCCCTAAGGTGGATTAGGGAACTAGCACAGGGGTTCATATCCCTAGTGGTGGGAGGGACACTCTACTGACTCTAGATGAGAGGTGCAGGGAGAGAGGTTCCTCCATGGTAGAAGCCTTGGTATGTGAGTATGGAGACCACCCAGGAGAGTTTGGGTTGAGTGACAGAAACAGTCAGACACTGTTTTGCCAGTGTCAGGAGGGTTATGTGTGGTACTTGTGTGAGGCACTGGATGGTGAGGCAAAGAGTAGCTTGGTCAACACTTGTGTGGGGCTGTGTGATTCGATTGTTGGAGAGCATATTTAAAGTCCCTGTTTTCCAGAGCTATGCCAACAGCCGGTGGAGTGTGAGTTCTCTGACCCCAGGGAGCCTGCACTGGAGTCAGACCTTTTGGTGGATTCCAGAGGGTCTGAAGAAGCTTTTGGGAGTGATCCTGAAGGGGGTGGCTCAGGTTTTCCCCAACCAAGTGAGGTAGGGCTAGTTTGTGGTAGCCCAGATAGGTCCTGGAGTAGTGCGAGGGGTGTAGGGTCCCACGTCCTGTCTCAGAGGAGCAGGAGTGGGAGTGGGCTGTGTCCCAAGGTACCTGAAACCCAGTCCCAGGGCCTGGTTGGTTCATGGAGTGAACACCAGGAGGGGGGCCAAGTCTGTGCTGAGAGGCCTTCCCCTGAGGGGGATCCCAAAGTGTCAGGTGAACTGGGGGGGACTGCTGTAACAAGCATCCCACCAGTTCTGGTTTCTGGCCGCACAACTCTCGGGGGTAGGGTGCATGAGTCCAGAGAAAAGGGTGAGGAGGGGACGAAGTCCCGAGTGGAAGGGCCAGTGCGTTAGGAGTTGCCAGCTCTGAGGTCAGAGCACCCCAGGACTGACCCTGGTGAGGCCACTTCTGGCCTGGGGGGTCTTCATGCTCTGTCAGATGGACAGGACGCTGACGACCTGCGCCATGCATTCTCTCACACAACTCATGAGCAGTGTGTTTCCCTTGGGGGGGTCGGTGTACTCCCCCGGAGGTCCTGGGCTTCCAGGCACAGGTCCAGCCTAAGCGTACAGACCCTGGGTTGGAGGACCAGGTTCAGGGTGTCCCTCCTGACCTGGAGGAAGGGGCGACTGCTAACAGTGTCCCTACCAGTTTGTCTTCTGGGGGTACCGCTCCAGGTGGGAGGGTGCAAAGCCCCAGGTAGGAGGACCTGGTAAGGGAGAGCCCACCCCAGTCCTGTGTCCAGCTGCAGGGTACAGACCCTGGGCTGGTGTACCAGTTGCAGGATAGCACTCCTGAACTGGTGGGAGAATTGTGCAGAACACTTGCCACAGGTGCCCTGACAATTCTGGAATCGAGGGGGACTGCTCCAAGTGGGGGGATGCAGAGCCTCGGGGAGGGGGACAGGGTGTGGGAGAGCCCACCCCGTCTCCTGTCCAGCCACAGGGTACAGACCCTGGGCTGGTGGGCCAGAGTCAGGATGCCATACCTGACTTGGCAGGAGGGAGAGTGGACAAAAGGTGCAAGGCACCTGGGGCTACCGCCCCCCACTTTCTGACGCCACAGAGGTTAGAGAGGCCTGAAAGCCATGAGGCCTGGCTCTCATCACTGACGGTTGTCATAGGCCACTGTGGCTAGCTGTCATGGTAGACAGAGTTGCCCCTGGGAGGGGGACAGGAGTCACACCCCGGGGGGAGCCTGGGCCAAACCACTGTGTTGGCCATGTGGTTACTGTCTGCCTGTTGGGACACATCTGTGAGCAAAGTTAGATAAGGCGCTGCACAGATGGGGTCCACAGGTGAGGAGAAGGGTTCCCCATGGGTTAGCTTAGTGGGCCCAGAGAGTATGGATAGATTGATCCAACTAGGTTCAGGAAGGCATAGAACAGGAATAGACACCTGCTGTTGCGGGCCAGGTATCATGTTCTATCGCCTCAAGTAGGGAATCCCATCGAGGTATGGATTGGTCTACCCTGGCTTTAGGCTGGAAGGGGGTTGTGTTGGACTTGGCCCTTTTTGCAGGGTTAGACCCAAACATTTTGCTTCTTCCTCCTATTTTTCCTGACCTGTGTTGTTGGTTTTAGGACTCTGGGCACTTTACCACTGCTAGTCAGTACTAAAGTGCATATGCTCTCTGTGTAAATTGCTATTATGATTGGTTCTCCCTGAGTGGCATATTTGATTTACTGGTCAGTCCCTAGTAGAGTGCACTGAGTGTGCCAGGGCTGGTAAATCAAATACTACTAGTGGGCCTACAGCACTGATTGTGCCAACCACACAAGTAGTCTTGAAATGGTAACTCAGACCTGCCACCGCAGTGTCTGTGCGCAGTTGTTAACTGCCATGTTGACTTGGCAAGTGCACCCACTTGCCAGGCCCTAACATTCCTTTTCTTACATATAGGTAACCCTGGGCGGTGAACTACGCTACGCTCGCGGAATTTGCGAAGTTTCGGTAACTTCGCGATTCGCGTAGAACGCGAAGTTACCGTACACTACGCAATTTGCGGCGTAGCGTAGCTGTTTTTCTTCTTCGCGCGCTCAATATACGTTCTCGCGCGCGCGGTAACGACCTACCGTGATTCTGCGTTCGCCGACGCGACTTCCTATCCGTTCGCGGGCGCCACAAGATTTGGAATCCGGCCGCACGATCCCGCGAGAGTGTGCGAACGCGAACACGTCATTCGGACGCGCGATCTGACTTCCGGCGGCAGTGTTGGTAAGATCGCGATCCCGAACATGAAGAAACTACAATCTGGCGAAGAATATATCTCGAGCATCATAAAACCTTCAAGAAAATGATGAATTAGTTCATTTTGCACAAAAAACTCCTCAGGTTGTCATTTAGAGATGTAGTTTGGTGAGCAAGGAGTCCTTTTTCTTTTTTTCCAAGAGGAAGGAAGTGCCCCTGATTCTCAAACTTCCTGTTCCTGTCCAGCAGGCTCCTCCCAGTGCTTTGTCCATGTGCTGTTCACTTTCATTTGGATTTGGAGCTGGAAGGATCACTTTTTGTGTCTGTCTGCTGCATCATATCATTGGATTGGATTTGAGGACTCTTGGATTTGAGATTTTACAAGTAAGTTGGAGAATTGGTGTACTTGTTTGTTTGATTGGGGCTTGTTTGTACCTACATTTTTTTGTGGGATTTCCATAGTTTTTAAAATGTATTGTTGTGGCCTGTAGTTTCGGCAGGGGCCTAGTTGTTTTTCTTTGATTGGAATTTCAGCCAGCAGGCCTGGACTAGAGCCAGAGGTACCCATGGGTGCATGTTTCTGTGGTGTCTGTTGACTTTAAAGTTTAAACATCATGTAGGCCGGGCATCCATGGATGGCATTGGATTGATTTGCAAAATGTGGGTTTTGGGGTGGTATTTTATATTTTTGGGTGTTTGTTAAATAAATAGGCCTTTTCAGCCAGTAGGTAACCCTGGGCGTTCAGCTCGCGGACTTTGGGCAAGTCCGCACTGCGCGACAACGCGGACTTACACTTTTATCTTCTTCGCGCGCTCAATGTACGTTTTGCGCGCGCGATAACGACAATTTGTGACGATCGCGATGCCGAACACGCAGAATTTACAATCTGGCGAACAATATCTCTCGAGCATCATTAAACCTTCTCGAAAATGTTGATTTAGTTCATTTTGCACAAAAAACTCCTCAGGTTGTCATTTAGATGTAGTTTGGTGATCAAGGAGTCATTTTTTTTTTTTTTACAATTTTTTCCAAGAGGTAGCAAGTTGCCCAGAGTCTCCAACTGCCTGGTCCTGTCCTTTGTCTTCACTTTTTTGTTATTTTGGGTGGCCTGGCCATGTGGGTGGCGGCCATTTTGTAAAGCCAGGCATTGTGCTTTTGCCATAGGCCTGCATTGTCTGTCTTGTGTTCCTTTTCTTGTTGTTCTGGGTGGCCTGGCCATGTGTTGGCGGCCATTTTGTGTGAACAGCCACTGTGCTTTTGCCATAGGCCTCCAAGCTTGCGGCCCAGTGTGCCAGTAGGCCCGGAGGTAGTCATCCTCATGGGTGCATAAAAACAGTTTCTGTGTTGTCTGTTGAATTGTAACATAATTTAGGCCATGGATGGCATTGGATTGATTTGCAAAATGTGGCTTTTGGGGCGTATTTTATTTTTTTGGGTGTTTGTTAAATAAATAGGCCTTTTCAGCCAGTAGGTAACCCTGGCCGTTCAGCTCGCGGACTTTGGGCAAGTCCGCACTGCGCGACTAACGCGGACTTACACTTTTATCTTCTTCGCGCGCTCAATGTACGTTTTCGCGCGCGCGATAACGACATTTTGTGACGATCGCGATCCCGAACACGCAGAATTTACAATCTGGCGAACAATATCTCTCGAGCATCATTAAACCTTCTCGAAAATGTTGATTTAGTTCATTTTGCACAAAAAACTCCTCAGGTTGTCATTTAGATGTAGTTTGGTGAGCAAGGAGTCATTTTTGTTTTGTTTTACAATTTTTTCCAAGAGGTAGCAAGTTGCCCAGAGTCTCCAACTGCCTGGTCCTGTCCTTTGTCTTCACTTTTTTGTTATTTTGGGTGGCCTGGCCATGTGGGTGGCGGCCATTTTGTAAAGCCAGGCATTGTGCTTTTGCCATAGGCCTGCATTGTCTGTCTTGTGTTCCTTTTCTTGTTGTTCTGGGTGGCCTGGCCATGTGTTGGCGGCCATTTTGTGTGAACAGCCACTGTGCTTTTGCCATAGGCCTCCAAGCTTGCGGCCTAGTGTGCCAGTAGGCCCGGAGGTAGTCATCCTCATGGGTGCATAAAAACTGTTTCTGTGTTGTCTGTTGAATTGTAACATAATTTAGGCCATGGATGGCATTGGATTGATTTGCAAAATGTGGCTTTTGGGGCGTATTTTATTTTTTGGGTTGTTTGTTAAATAAATAGGCCTTTTCAGCCAGTAGGTAACCCTGCGCGTTCAGCTCGCGGACTTTGGGCAAGTACGCACTGCGCGACAACGCGGACTTACACTTTTTATCTTCTTCGCGTGCTCAATGTACGTTTTCGCACGCGCGATAACGACATTTTGTGACTATCGCGATGCCGAACACGCAGAATTTACAATCTGGCGAACAATATCTCTCGAGCATCATTAAACCTTCTCGAAAATGTTGATTTAGTTCATTTTGCACAAAAAACTCCTCAGGTTGTCATTTAGATGTAGTTTGGTGAGCAAGGAGTCATTTTTTTTTTGTTTTACAATTTTTTCCAAGAGGTAGCAAGTTGCCCAGAGTCTCCAACTGCCTGGTCCTGTCCTTTGTCTTCACTTTTTTGTTATTTTGGGTGGCTTTGCCATGTGGGTGGCGGCCATTTTGTAAAGCCAGGCATTGTGCTTTTGCCATAGGCCTGCATTGTCTGTCTTGTGTTCCTTTTCTTGTTGTTCTGGGTGGCCTGGCCATGTGTTGGTGGCCATTTTGTGTGAACAGCCACTGTGCTTTTGCCATAGGCCTCCAAGCTTGCGGCCTAGTGTGCCAGTAGGCCCGGAGGTAGTCATCCTCATGGGTGCATAAAAACTGTTTCTGTGTTGTCTGTTGAATTGTAACATAATTTAGGCAATGGATGGCATTGGATTGATTTGCAAAATGTGGCTTTTGGGGCGTATTTTATTTTTTTGGGTGTTTGTTAAATAAATAGGCCTTTTCAGCCAGTAGGTAACCCTGGGCGTTCAGCTCGCGGACTTTGGGCAAGTCCGCACTGCGCGACAACGCGGACTTACACTTTTTATCTTCTTCGCGTGCTCAATGTACGTTTTCGCACGCGCGATAACGACATTTTGTGACTATCGCGATGCCGAACACGCAGAATTTACAATCTGGCGAACAATATCTCTCGAGCATCATTAAACCTTCTCGAAAATGTTGATTTAGTTCATTTTGCACAAAAAACTCCTCAGGTTGTCATTTAGATGTAGTTTGGTGAGCAAGGAGTCATTTTTTTTTGTTTTACAATTTTTTCCAAGAGGTAGCAAGTTGCCCAGAGTCTCCAACTGCCTGGTCCTGTCCTTTGTCTTCACTTTTTTGTTATTTTTGGTGGCCTGGCCATGTGGGCGGCGGCCATTTTGTTAAACCAGCCACTGTGCTTTTGCCATAGGCCTCCAAGCTTGCGGCCCAGTATGCCAGTAGGCCCAGAGGTAGTCACCATGGGTGCATAAAACTGTTTCTGTGTAGTCTGTGGAATTTTGACATCATTTAGGCCATGGATGGCATTGAATTGATTCAATTGAATTGCGAAATGTGGTTTTTTTGGAGGGTCTGACTATTTCACTTTTTGGGTGTGTTAAATAAATGCCTTTTTTGCGTGTGTACTGTGTAATTATAATTGTGTTGTTGTAGTGGTTGTCTAACTTTCCAAAGTGTTTTTAGCCATGTGGATTTTAGTTTTTGCATTAAAGCTGTGTGTGTTTTATAAGGCATCCTTTGTCTGCCCATATATAGGCCTGCTTGAGTTCATTGTTTGCCGTGCCTTGTGCCTGTGAGTCACCATGTTTCTGGGGGCCATTTTGTTGTGGTAGTTATTAGTGTGCTGTTTTTGCCACATAGGCCTGCGTGTCTTTCCATTGTTCCTCTTGTCTTACTGCTTCCAAATCCATCCCCATTGCCAGCTGCAGCTCCCTGATGCTGCTATATAATACATCCCACGTGATGCACAAATTTAGGCCAAACATGCTCCAGTACATTTTAGTTTTTGTTCTTTACTATTCTTATTCTTCCAGAGTGTACACTAGCACTACACAGTAGCCAGGAAAGCCCTGGCCTTGTTGTCAACGTCTCATAAATGGCTACACTGTGTGTTGTTGTTCACAGAGTTTCTGAAATTTAATAATTGAGGCCACCACACACTAAGTTCTATATTCTATTTGTTTGATTTGTGCTATGTTTGACTGATGTTCTGGCTTTTTTGCTTTTAGGTGCACAAAGACTGAGGAGGAGGTGTGTCTCTCATCATTGCCTGTTGCACTTCCAGACAGACATCCTGCTGCTGTACACACAACACAACGTGACGTGTGACCTGACCAGACATCTCTGCAACTGAGTGCTGCTGACATCTGAAGAAGATGGGCCCAAAGAAAGCAGGTACCAGGTCCTCCAGTACCAAGAAAGTTGCTATTGAGAAGAAGAAGGAACAGAAGAAGCAAGTGACACTGAAGTCTGGTGTGCCGGCCAATACCTTTTTGGGAAAAAAAAATTGCGCCTGCAGCAGCGGTGTCCGGGGGCAAGCTGGGGGCAGCACCTCCGCATCAGTGGACCCAACCCACCAACCCAGGCCCAAGCACATGAGTGGGGAAGAGGTAGCCAGCCTAATGGTGGAAAGCAGTGATGCTGAGCCGGAGATAAACTTATCGCTATCTCAAAGTAGTACCCAATCAACGCAGGAGGAAACACAGCAGATAAGTGGTCAACAACAACAGCCGCAACCACCGCCCGCAATAGTAGTTGTTGTTCCTCCTGAAGTAGGGGCAGTTCAGGAAATTGAGCCTCATGCAGAGGTAGAAGAAGAAGCCACTCATTCAGAAGATCCATTGTCTTCCAAATCCCCAGCAAGGAAAAGGAGGGGTAGTCCATCAAGTTCTTCGCCAAGCCCCCTTCTGATGATCTAGATGCCACTTGGAAGCCACAAACTGAGTCTGAGAGGGAGCCACGTTCCAAGACCAAGCTAGGGAAAAGGAAGGTTCCGGAAAGCCTTACACTTATGGAGGTCGATGTAGAACAGCAAGATGATGATGATGATGACGACGAGCCAGTCATCACGAACATCACTCCCGGCCCCGAGGAGATGGAGACCAACATTCTTACTCTATCCAAAATCGCTGCGAGGGATGTAGCACGCATACCTCCACAGGTAACACCAACACGACCTACAGCTTCCATATTTGCATTAGCAAAGGCCCGGCAGCGACCTACATTCAGCACAACCACCACCTCTGTAGGAGTAGGTAGTGGTACAGCAGCACAGAGTCAAATTCAACACACACCCTACAGATCATCCGGCATTGGAAGTGGCACCTCCAGCAGGAGGCCAAAGTTAAGCTCCCCAGTTTGGGACTTCTTTACGGTTAGCGAAAAGGAGGAGAACATTGCTATATGCTCCATTTGTAATACCTCTGTTAGTCGTGGTAAGCTTGGTACAAACTATGGTACCGGAGGCCAAATGACCCATCTGAAAAAACACCACTTGATCAGCTGGGAGGACCACCTTCGCGCCATAAAAAAAACTGCAACCATTGGTGTTGGTGGGGATAAAGGAGTAGAAGAAGAAGATCCGATCACGGTGGAAGAGGAAGGACAGGGAGACATTCTCTCTGGTAGTGGTACACAAGGTGTCCCTGACCCCAGCAGTGCAGTCTTAACGTTGCACACATCTTCAGCAACATCTCAGTGGCACAAGAGTAAGAGTCAGCCGGAGACACCAAGAAGTACCAGGTCCGCACTACCAAAAAGTGTGTTGAGCCTAAGAGAAAGGAAAACCATGCAGCCTACCATTATCAGCATGTTTGGGGGTGAGGGGCAGTACGAACGCAACCACCCAATAGCACGTTTGTACAATGCGAAGCTGGCTAAAATGTTAGCACTGGACCTTCTTCCTTTTTCTTTTGTTGAAGGGTTGGGTTTTGTGGAATTTGTGTCAACCATCTGCCCAAAATGGCATGTTCCCAGCTGCTACTATTTTGCCAGAGTTGCAGTTCCAGCACTACATCACGACATGCTGGAATTGCTAGGAAAGGCCTTGAAGCAGAGTGCTGTTCACAGTATCCACCTGACTACAGACATGTGGACCAGTTGCCAAGCCACAGATTACATGTGCATCACTGCACACTGGATCAGTTTTGCGGGGGTTAGAGAACAGGTATCTGCTGGTGTTGATACTGCAGAGATTTTTCATGCCACTCGCAAACATGCAACTGTAGCCATGTTTGCCATGGAGAAATCTCATACTGCTGCAAACATTTTGGAAGAGTTTAACACCAAGGTCTTTGAGTGGCTGCGCCCAAGAGGGCTTACGATTGGTTTTGTTGCCACGGACAACGGCAGTAATGTAGTTTTGGCCATGCGCAATGGTGGCTATTTCAGGGTCCCGTGTTTGGCACACTGCATTAACATTGTTGTTCAAGACTTTTTGAAAAATGAATCCAAAGTCAGCAACTTACTGGTCACCTGCAGAAGAATATGCACACATTTCAACCATTCTTTTAAAGCCCGGAAGCAGCTGAGGGTCATTCAACGTGAGCATAAAATGCCAGTCAAAGCGCTCATCCAGGAGGTGCCAACACGTTGGAACTCAACTTATTACATGCTTGATCGTCTGTTTGAACTGTACATACCACTCAATGCTTATGTCATGCAAAGATTAGGGGAACCTACTGTGAAAGGCATGACCGTTGAGATGGCTCAATGGGACCTCATTAAATGCCTGACTGAGATGCTACTTCCTTTTGAGATCTTCACACGTGAAGTCAGCAGGGAGGACTGTACTATGGGCCAAGCTATCCCATTGTTGCACATGCTAGAGCAACAGCTGAAGGATGTGTCTGAAACGTACGCAGGTGTGGATGACAAACAAGACGCATATCATTTGGCGGAGACCTTAGCCGCTCGTTTATCGGAAAATACAAGGATTAAAAATAAAATTTTGTCACAACCACATTACATTAGTGCCACAATTTTGGATCCACGGTACAAAGTATTTCTGAACAGCAAGGCAGTAATTCCTTTTTCGGAAGTGGATGTTGCCAACTACAAAACTTTGATAGCTAAGGAAGCCACTATTTTCGAAAGAGAACGGCTGTTAATTACAGGCCCCCCACCCCAGGCCACCATAACCAGTACTACAGGGCATCCAGAGTCAAGTTCTACTTCGGAGCCTGAGGGCAGTGCATTTGCCTCCCAGCAGTCACCTACACCAACAATAACATCAAGAACAGGATCATCCACCGCACAATGTGCAACTGATTGGTTTCTACAGCAGGGGTATGGTAAGTCCAGTGCTGATGCAAAGGCAAAACAGGCCGAGCACATCGGAGCACCCCTGAACATTGAGCGGATGGTCCAGGCCTATCTGGATGACCCAACAGAGGTCTTCATGGATCGAAACCCATTGGTGTATTGGTATGGGAAAAGAAGCCAATGGACAGTGCTCAGCAGGCTGGCGATAAAGTATCTGGCTTCCCCTGTCGCAAGTGTCTCTTCTGAGCGTGTTTTCAGTGCTGCTGGTGCCATTGTAACTTCGAAAAGGACCAGTCTCTCGGCCCAAAGCGTGGAGAGGTTAACCATGATCAAAATGAATCAGCACTTTATACCACCGGATTACAAAATACGTGAATCACAGCAGGAAGAGGAGAGCAACTTGGATGACGTAAATAGTGCGTTACAGGACCTACTTCTGTCCGAACCACCAGAGTTTGAGGACGAGCTCCTCTTCCCTGACAACTAGGCTTTCAAATTGTTACTTTCTTCCTTCCTTTATGTGTCTGTGTATCTGTCTTTCTGGTTCAAATCACAACAAATCCATCACCACCGTCTTCTCTTTTTATTTCCCTATTGGAGTTGGATGTCTGTGCATTTAACTGTCCACTCTTCAAAGTCCTGCTTCATCTTCCTGTCTCGCACAAGTACATTTCCATCAAGCCAGACATTAGTACAAGAAATGTTGCCTTTACCAGTCCCGCCTCCATAAGAAGTGAAACGTGACTATAGCTATCCTCCGTTTTGTTTTGGAGCCGAAACTCATCAGTGTCCAAAGGCTACAGCCTCAGCAGGCATCCAAAGGTCCTCACTGTCAGGACAGAAGGTACTTGGCAGAGAAAGACAAGAGACTCTTCGAAGAAACTTGCTGACATTTGTGCAAACTCAAATGACCATCAATGAGCGCTACCCAGGCCGCGGCCCATCATCACAGTGCTGACCATGGGAAGCAACTTAAACTGTGACAAAGTGCCACAGAAGAATAAGACGAAAACCAAAACAGCGACTAACACTCAAAATGAATGTGGACTGGAGTAATGATGAGGCCACTGCCCCGTAAAAAAAAATAACAACTGTCAGAACTAGGCATCTGATGATCTGACAGCCAAAGAGAAGAGCAAGACAGGTAATGATGGAATGCATTGGATGCTTGCAGAGTCTGAGCGATTGCTGTTGTTTGTTGTTGATGTTGTGCATGAAGTCGAACTCTACTCTACTAGTTAATCTACAAAGTGACTCAAGTCAAGTCAGTGACAGTCAATGTTTCCCTTCTTGTTGTTTAATAACCAAATTGTACTCCTACTACTGCAGGTGCCGGCCAATATCTGTTGCAATTTTTTAATATGGAATATGGACTTAATCGGAGTCACTACAGACTGAGTTGGAGTTGGACAACACGTACCACAACATGATGATGACCATACTATCTTTGCACGCAGTCAGTCAGTTGGATCGGAGATGATTCAAGGAATAACTGCGTTTCATGAAGTGGCATAAGGTAAACATAAACACAACAATTCAACAAGAAAGTAAACACAGCAGACCTACATGTCCATGTAGTGGTGGAGTCGAGTCAGTGTAGTTATGACTGACAGCGGCGCAATGATTTTGTCACTTAATTTTGAAAATGCTAAGTTGCTGTATATATGCCTTTTGTCTGGCTCTGTCAAAAATTAAGGTAAATGGAGGTTGGGTCACAGGCTGGTGCTGTGGTGGGCCTGTTCTGTCCTGTTGTTGTTGTAGCTTAATGCTGTAAACGGAATATACATGATATATCCAAGCCGCCTCAGTCTGAAAGTGTTCTCTCTTCTCTTCTTGGACTCCACCGTAATTGATGCTTTTTTATATTCATTGATTTTTCAATACCCCTTTTGTTTTTCCATCTAGACGTTACAGGCCGGCCTTTACCCTGTGCTATACTGGGAGACTCAACTCACATTTACCTTACCAATCCGCATCAGGAAGGCAACCAAGATTGATGTGCGGAGCGTCCATGGAAGATAGGACCAAGAGGAAGGACGAGATTCAACTCCACAATTTGACCAGGATAATACAGTAACTTTAGTATCATTCATCTTTTAATTAATTGGAATCCTTTTTTCTCTTCAATCATTACGACTGTGTGTTGTGTGTTGTTGTTTGTTTGCTAATTGATCCCTACAACTATTTTTTACTTTTCTTTGCTATCTTTAAAAGTAAGCCCAGTACAACATGGAATTTGGGTCTCTGTCTGAGGGCATATATTACAGGCAAGGCAAATTGCATAGAATATACTGCTGCCCTGTACTGTCTTGCCTAGTAGGAGTTAGTAAGTACTACTCATTAACCATCAAGTTATCTTCATCATGCATGCATTGCCTTTTTCTCCCTTTATAGATTTTTTGGATAAGATCATGGTCGTCTGCCAAGATTGCGCTTTGCTTTTGTTGTCCATGCGTACTGTTTTTCTTTCTCAAACCTTTCCCCAAACTCCCCTTCCCATCCATTCATCAAACCCTAACCCTCTTCCCCCGGGCTGTGATTTATATTGAGGTGTGATGTGACTACCTAAAATGTACACCAATTGATCACACGCTTGCTGGGGCAGATGTGGTAAAAGCAACACTAATTAAATTTCAAGGCAGGGCGAGGAGCTTCTTCTGCTTGCCCACCCATGCTCAGTCTATGTGCATGCCGTCACCGGCTAATAGTACATCATAATTAATTGCCAGCATTGATTGGATTCATCATCAAACTCCTACCACACAGCAGTAAAGGTTACGAATTACGATTGTGTTAAGTTAAGTGACTCACTCAACACAACTACAGTTTGTAACTTCTTGTACTAGGCTGTCCCCGCCAACATTATGTTTTATTTGACTTTAGCAGTTGCAAATGCAATATTGTTTGTTTGGCAGTCTTCTTCTGTACTGTATTTGACTTTGTTCTACTACTCCTCCCACAGTCGCTTTCAGGCAAGTGACTGTCTCTTTTATTTTTTTAGCAAATGCTGCTGGCAGTGTCTACTCTACTACTACCACCACAACCATGGCATCTTCTCCATTCTCTTGGGAAACCATGCAGCCATCTGCTGTGCCGAACGTAATCATCATCAATCACAGGTAAGATAAGTTTGGTGGGAGGTATAATAGACTAGGAGGAGAGACTGAAAGTACTAGTAGGACAAATCACTCAGTGAGGGGTACCACATCTATCTGTTTGTGTTACATCATCAGCAGATTATTTAAATCAAACACTGGCTGCGGCCCTGCAGCAGCAATGAAAGAAACCATGTGACGTTAATTTGTAAAACAGTAACCCCCCACAAAACATTAACATTGTATGTTGAAGTATAAATATAATTTATTACCCTAACAAAAATAAACTATCCCACACCTGACCCACCCCTCTCCCTAACCCCAACCAATGTCCAAAACGAAAAAAAGTCCAAAGAATGTCCAAACCCCAACGCCCAATTCCCACCCACCAACAAAAGGAATAAAAAAGGGGCAATGCAACAGGGTCCTATTATATTCGGCGGGCTTTAAGGTGTTTGTCGACCAGAATTTTAACCCGCTCCTCGAGTTGCTCCTCTAGCCGTGCCACCCGGAGGAGAATCTTTCGTCGAAATGCCCTGCAGTGGCATCCAGGGTGGGGGACAGCAGTGCTGGTTGCAATCGATTTGCGGCGGGCGGCTGCCAGACTGCGGCGCCGTACCACTGGAGGTCTGGCCTGGCTGGGGCCCGGGGCATCGGACGAGGCTGCTGCTGCTGCCGCCTCCTCCTCCTCCGCCTGAGCCACCAGCCGCCGGTACTCGGCACAGATGGCCTCCAGTTTCCGGTGCCGGGCCCTGGCTGCCAACTCCTTCCGGGATGGTTTGCCTTGGGAAGGAGTATCTATATCAAGAAAGAAAAAGAATATTGTTGTAACCAGTACTCTTAGCAAAACAGTAACACAAAATTAATTCAACACATAAACATAATGGCACAGTAGCACTAGCAAGAAGCACAGTACATAACATTCCTGGTATAATAATCTATCTATCCTCCCACTTCCTCGGCCTGTAACATTTGTGGGAGTTTCAGGCATTATACTAGCACTATGGACTCCAGTACACCAGTCTTCTTCTTATCTCTACTAGTTTAGCAAAATGACATAACCTGGTTGTAGCCGGCATGCCAGCTCGGTCATCTATGCTTGCACCCAAGACAAACATACGAGTCATCATGACGCAGACTCACGTTAGTTTGATTTACTACTGTATGCAGGTGGGGAAGCTCGTATTTATTTTTCTATTACGGGTGGCACTGGCCATACTCTCTCTGTTACATGAAGCAGGGCAATTGGTCAATTTCACTTTAACAGTGCCCTGGCTACTACAAAAAGGCAGAATATATATCTGATCCAATGATCATTGCTTTTATGGGACGACGACATAAGGTCAGTAGCGGTCGGTGGTGGGACTCTGGGAGTGCTGCCGGGCGGTGACGTAGGGAGGGGCAGGGTGGGGGTAGTAAACTATGGATTACGGCCAATTACAGGTAAGTAAACATATAAAGAAATAAAAGTAATTTTGTTGCGCCCACTGCATCGCTTTTGGCGGTGCAGTGCGCACAATGAAATTAGCTTTATTTATTTTTATGTTTACAGTAAACTTACCTGTATTTGGCCGTGTAATACATTGTTTACTGCTACCCCCCACCCTGCCCCTACCCACATCGGCTTTGCTACTGTGGCGCGGTTTCTTTTACATTCCCTTAAAACTAAAACTGTGCATCCCGTGACAGTCTCCACCTATGCTGTCTATGATGAATACATACAGGCATCCATCCATTCTAAGTAAATGTCAATCATTCTTCTTAATCTCTCCACAAACCTTACTTTGTTTCGCCAACAACAACCCATGCGTCCACTCACTCCGTTGCTTGCCTTGGCTTAGAGTTTCACCCAAACACCGCTGATGATTCTTGCTATCCACAGTATCCACCCATACTGTGTCGCCCACCCAGGCAGGCATCCATTCTTCTTTCACCTTCCACCCATCCTTCAACAACACATGCATGTGATTCCTATCAGCCACCTATATCCATGCTTCCAACGTATCCTTCTCTGCCAGTCATCAATCATATTAAATCTGGCCCGTCCTTCCTCCTTCCACCCTTCTTTCCCTTTTTATTCAACACATCCATCAAGGTCATCTGATCTGACTTTTAGTCTCCTCCATAAAACTTTCACAGCTGAGTTGGAGTCAGATAGAAGAGGCCATTGGTTAATCAAGTCACGCTGGTAATGCTATTGCTACTGCATTGCTAATGCTAAGTAAAGGGTGTCTTCTCTTCTTCAACCGTTGTATAATGTTCACTACAACTTCATACCTAATAATAAGTCTCAACAACAGTACAGTGAGTGAAGTCCACACACCCTTCCAGCTAGTGCAATGTCAATAAGTCATGAATATAACTTACCACCGCCCGCCACCGCTGCTGGCTCCCCCCTGTAGCTCCTGCAGGTGCCGCATCTTCTCCTGCCCCCTCCGGAAGGCTCGAATCGCCGGTGGCCCCGCCGCCACTGGTGGTTGCTAGTCCGCCTAGATAAAAACATGACACATTTTTAGATGCCTGTACACCTCCCCCTATTTATTCTTTTTCATTAGCAAGATTGAAAAAAAAGTTAATACATACATATTATTATAAATCACATTCAATAGTCCAAATCGGGTACTAGAGTACAGTCAGTAGACACTAGTAGTGTTATGGTCCCTAGGGTCATTATTATACTATACTCTACTCTTTGCAAAGTTAGCCTGAGCCATGCAACCATTTTCCGCTTCATGTCTTTTGCGCATGTTACCTCGCAGCTTGTTGCGCAGTAACAGTAAGACGCCTTTTTGAGCCCACATGAGCACATACAGCTACTGTCTGAGCGTTGCGTACAAGAGGTCGAAAAACAAGCCACTTTGTTATGGAGTTCGGTTAGTCCGTATTGCTTAGCCATAGGTAACATGTTACACTTTTTGGGCAGGACTGAGAAATGCTTGCATTATACTATAATAACACGCACCATTTTTCTCAGGCAGAGGATTCCCTTCTACGAACCAGAGATTTGCAGAGCTTATGAATGATGCATGTAACCAGTAATTCTACGTTCTACGGTGAGGAGTCGCTCAGAATTCGCACAGATCTTTTGTCTTATATATCATCAATGATCATGCACTTGTTGCAAGTGCAACACTGTTTATTGTTTTAATCTTATGCATTTTGCTGTTGGAGCTGGCTGGAGTACACTGAATTTTATAGAACATACATACAGAGCTTGTTAGTTGAAAAATAAACCTTTTGAACTTACACATAGACTCTGTGGTATTTTGTGTGGTGGTGGTGGACTTACACGAGTGAGTGAGCGAAAGGGTGTTATGTTCTGGGTTGTGTAAACATAATCATTGGGTATCTTCGGGTGGGGGTTCGGGGACCTAATGAGACACTATAGCTAGTCGTTCAGGGGATTGTGGGTTCACTTCTGACTGAGGTGTGAGGAACGTCCAAGTTCCAAACTCGCATCACCAACATCCTATTTCATTGTGCATAGTTCTGCATGGGGCTGTGCATAATCCAAGTAGTATGTACTATATCCTATCAAAAATAGTCTAATATCTGGTTGGGCATTTTGTTTGTGGTAATTGTCAAAGCCTCAAGATTAAGAAGCCTAGAAGAGGACAACCGAAAGGACTGGACTCAGTGGCTAGAGCTATTAGTATTGGTCAATCTGAGTTTTATACAAAACCGTACAATAAAGAGTGGCAATGCAAACTGGGCAAGCTTAGCGACAGACTAATATTAGTAGTACAGAGTACAGACATTCATAGCAGAGGCAGTTAGAACTTAGAGGCAGGGATAACCAGAATTTAGAAACAGATAGTCAAGTCAAGATCAAAGAATCTTTTGTAAAAAATAGAATTAGGGAGTGGAGCCAGAATTAATAGTTCTGAAAAAATAAGGTGCAGTAAAAGTTAGGGCAATATAATTGTTAATATTAACCACTGGAGGACTTACTGGGACCAGCAGCAGGGCCCTCGGTAGAGGAGCGGTCCTCTGGTGGCTGTCCCGCCGAATCTGACCCCGTCTTCTTGCCCCTGGGTGCTGCACATCAGTGATCATGTAAGATATAATAAAGAAAAAGAAAGACACAAACATTAATGATTGCTGTGAAACAAATAAATTATCTAAAAAAAACGCTCAAAAAACCTTTTAGGAAACAAAAATTGCAATAAAATTGACCTATCTAATCCGATCGACTACTGCCTTGCGGGATTCACGGACAGTCTACTTATTTGGGAACACTAATTCAGTGTTCCATTCTGATTGATTCAAATAAAATCCAGAACACTAACTAAGCCTAAGTACCACCTGACCTAGCCCACCTATTCCAGGCGGGCCAATTGTTCATTAAGCCTGCATTTCCATTTTTTATTGACATCAAAAATGCATAGATGAGAAGGAGGACACATGCATAAAGTGCATAATGCATACACCAAATTGTTGGTTGGTTGCGTCTGATGTTCTGCAGCTGACTGACACTGCTAAGCTAAGCTTACCAGTACCACTCACTAAACAAACTACAAAAGGTTCTAAGGACTGGGGTAAGCAGCACTCAGTGACAGAGGATGCGTCACGCAGACCGCTCAAAAATTATCAACTAATAGTAACTAAACCTAGTATCAAATGCATCCACCACTATTTGACAGGAGGACAAAGGAAGGACTACAGTCTCTCTAGCAATAGCATTATGAAATGAAGACACTACACGGGAATAAGGTAGGTGTCTAGTTTAATCCATCTGACGTCCTCCGGGTCCCGGCAGCAACTGCCTGCCTTAGAACTCCACATTCCAGAATAGAATCCCCCAGCGACACAAGCTCCTCACGAGCCTGAGACAGCGTTCCTCAGATCCCAACACACCCCCTTCCTTCACAATGAAAACAGAAAAGTAAGGTTTGACAAAGATAAAAAAACAATAAGAAGAAGATAACAGGAAACAGGGTATACAGAAGAACAACATCACTACATTTTGTAATCTTGAAATCTTGCAGGAACAAATTTCAATCTGGTGGAAACAGCTCTGGAAGAAACATGATCGGAATGCACAGGTTCCCTCCCGTGGGTATTGGTGGGCACCAATGTTGGGGAAGAAA
The DNA here is from genome assembly GCA_963921515.1 of Calotriton arnoldi. NCBI lineage: Eukaryota > Metazoa > Chordata > Amphibia > Caudata > Salamandridae > Calotriton > Calotriton arnoldi. The sequence continues at coordinate 85,450 of CAWUFW010016418.1, read as the reverse complement.
CAACACCAAGTCTCTGGTTGACATAGACCAGCATTGACTCAGGCACAATGGAAATAGCAGACTTGTTCCAAACTTTCCCACTCTCCAACACCACCACGTGATTTCTTACAACTGAGCTGACACTCTTTTGGGAGCGGAGAACCGAGACTCCCCTTGCGAAGAAAACCCGGTCTCTTGACCCTCACCCAATCCCCCACCTTAACAGACAAAGGATAACGAACTCCAGGCCTGGTGTCATACTTAGCCTGAACAGCAGCCCTGACGTCAGTTACAACAGACAATTTCTTAGTGTCCACCTCCCTCCTGGACATCCATTCCTTGTTTAATTTAGAACCAGCAACCCTTCCCCTAAGTAAAGTAAACGGGGCAATGCCGGTACTAACATGGGGAGTGGTCCTCACAGCCCAAAGCATGTTGCTGACCGCTTGCCGCCAATGCAACCCATTCACCAAAGCCAATTGCAGATGTTCCTTGATTACGCGGTTGAAGCGCTCAACCAGGCCATTGCTGCGGGGGTGATAAAGAGAAGTAAGAATGTGACTAACACCTATGTCCTTGAGGAATTTCTGCATCCTCGTCGCCACTGAAATGAAGACACTACACGGGAATAAGGTAGGTGTCTAGTTTAATCCATTTGACGTCCTCCGGGTCCCGGCAGCAACTGCCTGCCTTAGAACTCCACATTCCAGAATAGGATCCCCCCAGCGACACAAGCTCCTCACGAGCCTGAGACAGCGTTCCTCAGATCCCAACACATTACCTAACTGAAGTTCTCTAAAGTAAACTCTTACATAATGACAAGCGAGCGCAAAGTTGCAAAAAAGTAAGAGTACCGCCCAGCACCTGTGTCCTACAATCACAGAGGATTTTGAAACGGAATTTACCTGCAATGTAAGCAGCAGTATTCTTGTTATTTGTAAAAAATATATACACAAATCACAATACTTATACTACTATATATATATTGGCTACTCACCAAGCCCCACGACCTCGACACCTAGCAGGTCCAACAGGTCCTGCTCCCGGTCAAGGATGTCTGACCACCGGTGGGCCAGCTGGTTATGGGTGCGCCGGACCTCGGAGCAGCGAAACACTGCCCGACGCACCTTCGCCCACCGGCGGTGACGCTTCTGGGTCGGGTACCCGGAGCCTGGCCTGCCGCCTGCTGCCAAGGTCAAGGGGAGGTGGCGCTGAATAAAAAAAACAAGGGCGGCCACCTCCGCCTCATTAAACAGCTGGTGGGCTTGCACCCCTGCAGGGCGCAGTCTGCCGCAAGGCAGGCGGCGATTGGGCACACGCGCCTTGCCCTTTGAGCCGCTGCTGCTACCCTTCGCCATGGTTCTGGGGTGGGAGGAGGTGAAAAAGAAAAGTTAGAAGGGAAAAATAAAGTTAGGGGAAGAAGTAGGAGCTTAAAGAAGAAAGTTATATAAAACAGTCGAAAAGTAAAAAAAACACAGTAAAAAGTATTAAAAAATGCAAAATATAGACTTAAGCAGAGAGTGAGATAGATAAGAAATAAAGAAAAATTGAAAAACAGTGTAAAAAACTAAGGATTGCAAAGATTGAGGGAGGATAGAAAAGCAGGCCCAGAACCATAGCATAGAGTGGTAAAACAAGATGGCCGCGCCCATCGCGACCGCGTGGGTAAGTTCGCGCGATATTTGTCCCCGAGCACGCAAAAAACGTCGTGAACACGTACAACGTGTTCCCGAACAAGGAATGCGCAGCGCGAGCACGCTATACGCGACCCGGAACAGGAAATAAGGGATCGCGAACGGGCGGGACAAGTGAAAAACAAAATGGCCGCGCCCATAGGCGACCGCATGGGTAAGTTCGTGCCCCCGAGCACGCAAACAGCGTCCCAAGCAACCGCAACGCGTTCCCGAGCAAGAAAAACGCATCGCGAACGGGCGCGGCAAGCAGCTACGCGCGCTCGCGAAGCTATGCGTAGCTCGCGTAGCGCTCCGACGTCTTCGCGTAGCTTCGCGTAGCTTCGCGTAGCGCGACTACGCGAACTACGCCCAGGCTTACATATAGGACAACCCTATGGTAGGCCCAAGATACCCCCGTGGGCAGGATGCAGTGTATGTGAAAGGTAGGACATGTACTGATGTGTGTAACATGTCCTGATAGTGAAATACTGCCAATTTCGTTTTTCACTATTGAATGGCTATCTTGCCCCATAGGACAGAATGTGGAATGCTTTGTAACATTTTACAAGCATATCTTCCCATAGGGATAAGATGGAAAATAAAGTTTAGGCTCTCTGAACTCAGAATTTAATAACACATCTTTTACTAAAGATGGTTTTTAGATTGTGTATTTGAAAATGCACTTTTAGAAAGTAGTCATTTTCTTGTTTAACCATTCTGTGTGCCTCTGCCTGTTTGTGTATTGACTGTCTGGTTTTGGAGTGACAGGGGCTGAGGAGGTGCATTCTCTCAGACAGCCACTGGGGGGGGCTTGATGTGTGAACTGCCTTTCCTGAATGAGTCAGGGCTGGGCTGAATAGACCTGGTCTGCATTCAGAGTAGGGGGAGCAGTTCTCACTAGCACCTGAATAGGCCCGGTCTGCATTTAGAGTGGTGGGAGGAGATTTCCCTTGCACCTGAATAGGGCCTGTCTGCCTTACACAATGCTGTCTCCACCTCCTGCCAGGCAGCTGCACCACAGAGGACAGAACTGGTTTGGACTGGGCTCAGAGACCCTTGCACAAAGAAAGATAACAAAGACATTTTGGGGTATAAGTAATAGACCTAAACCCCCTGAACTTTAGACTACTTCTGGAATCAAGAGGAACCTTTGCCAAGGAGAAGAGCTGGAGAAACTGAGGAGAAGTACTGCCCTTGCTGTGTGTCTGGGGTTGGCCTGCAGTTGCTGTTTTCTGCCAAGGAAAGGAGAAGGACTTTGCTGTGTGCGGTGTCACCTGCTTAAGGAAAGTCTCCAAGGGCTTGAGTAGAGCTTGCCTCCTGTTTTGAAGTCTCAGGAACACAAAGACTTCACCCCCAGCTCCCCTGAACTTCCTTGCTGGGAGTTCTGACCTGCCAAGAGGTGCCTGTGACTGTCTTGGGCCTCTGGAGGTTGTTTCTGCTGTTGGGAGCTGGAAAAGCAATGCAACAACAAGGAAATCGTCGCATTGCTCTTCTTGCAACAGTTTTTCAAACGCAACACCACGGTGCGATAAGAATCTCCCAGCATGGCCGCGCTGCTGCCGAAACCAACGCAGCGCTTGTTGCCGTGGCAAGAATCGATGCATCGAGGGATCGCGGCTGAAAAGGTCGACGCTGCGCCGCTTGCCGCCACCGCATTGTTCACCGGCGCATCCCGGACTTCCACGCATCGTCCCTGTGCGGCAAGTTTTCTCCGATGCATCACCCGCGGATCGGAGTCATCTCAGAATCGACACATTGCTTCCCCCTACAGACCGGACCCGACGCACCGCTCCCCTGTGTCCAGCGGAACTGTCGCATCGAATCCACGAAGGTCTCAGGAAATGTTTTTCTACGCTTCCCATCACTGCGGCTGTTTGGCTTGGTGAATTTTGTCGCAACGACATGTACTTTGCAAGAAATCACGCATCCATAGTTTTCTATGTTGCTAAAACCTTTTGAAAGTCATTTTTCTTAATACTTGTATGTTAGATTTTTGTCATTTTGGTCTTGTTAAAGTTTAGATAAAGATACTTTATTTTTCTAAACCGGTGTGGTGTTTATTTGTGGTGTTATCACTGTGTTACTGTGAGTGTTGGTAGAAATACTTTACACATTGCCTTTGGGATAAGCCTGTCTGCTCGTGCCAAGCTACCAAGGGGGTGAGCAAGGGTTATCTAAAGTGTGTATCCCCCTTACGCTGACTAGAAGCAAGGGTCCCTATTTGAACAAAGGTACCTACCTCTGCCAACTAGAGGCTCCGATGTCTAACACCTGCTTTGGGAAGGCGTTAGTTATGGCGTTGCCCCAGATTTACACTATGGGGACATTTTCGATGCGGTCGGAAACGACTCCGACCGTCGGTCGGAGCCATTATGACCGCATCGAAATGTCCTGTTCGGATTCCTTTACGACCGACCCATTATGATGTGGTCGGTCAGAAAGGAATCCGAACGTGCTTTCCGAATGGCTTCAGAGTGGCTCAGAGAGCCCGTTTGCCATTCCGAAAGGGGCCAGTAATCCCAAGGGCAGCTCTTTCCACCCGACGGATTAAGATGGCGGATACCTACATCCTTTCTGTGCCGGCCTTTCCGACACAGAATGGCTTTCGGAATCCGACTTTGTGGACCCCCAGCAGGGCCCCCATGGGTACAAGGCCTCCCGATAACAGTCAAGGGTGCCCCCCTGTTGATCCCTGCAGGGATGAACTGCACCTCAGCTCTTTACAATGAGACCATGCATTCCGGTCGGAATGCATGCTCCCATTGTAAAGAATAGGATTGCGACTGAACAGAGTTCGGTCGCATCTTAATTTCTGGTTTGGAACCGCCGACAGGAAGTTAGTTTGTCCCAGTTCCAGAGTGATATCGGACGGACTCTGGCCCGTCCGACATTGAAATCAGCCCCTATGTTGTAAATCTGGGGCAGTTTAAAAAACCATGGGTTTTGCATGGGAACACCCACAGCAACACACATGGAACACCCCTTCCAAGCCGAGTAAGGCATTACCTTAGTCCATATTTACAAGGCCATGAAATGTGACTCAGGGTGGCTTTGCGTGGCCTTGTAAATATGGGCCGTCACACTGCGCCTCCGGAGCGTCACAAAAGTGATGCTCTTGTGGCATAAAAGTGCTGCAGGGGCATTGTAAATATGCCCCATAGTTTATATGTGTAGATCTCCCCACATATAGCTCTACTGCAACACTGTGAGAAACAGGTTATTAATTGGGGCGGATGTGAGTCGTTTCCAAGTAATATGTTCATATTGTCAGGTCTAATACACAAGTTCAATAAATAAACCTGAGCTCAATCCCTGAAAGCTATGGAGCAGAGCACGCAGTTTTAACTTAAGAAAAAGTGTTTAAAGTACTTATTGGTGGCAAAACAAATAAAATCTCAAACCAAAGCACAATAAAAATCCCACAACCAAATCATAAAAATAAAGAAAATTTGAATTAGAAAAATTGAGCAAAAAAAGATAAAAAAATAATAAGGGGAACACTAGATAGGAGTTTTTAAAGGTTTATGACAATAAGTGCTAAGAAAAAGTATACAGTCAAACAAAAGTCTCTGTTCACAGTTAACCAGGGCCTAGGTGCAATTTTAATGCTAGATGCAAATGAGCACAGTTCGGATAGACAAAGAGGGATGCCTTGGGCAAAGATTTTACCTTCTGACTTGGTCTCTGAAATGGAAGTCCAAATCCTCCAGTGGGGCATGGTTGAAGGCGGTATCCAGCAAAGTCTTCTTGAATTTGGAAAGCTATTGGACGAGGTCCCACTAAAGCCATTAGTTTGGTGGGAAAATCTCCAACCTAGAAAATTCAAATTTCATGGCTGCCAAAGTTCTCTCATCGAGCAGATATTTTCGCGCCTTCGCCAGTCAAGATTTCTAACTTCAGATTTAGGGCCTGATTATGGGTTTTGGCGGTGCGGGAGCAGGCGGCACACTACTACCACGCTCTCACAACGTCAAAACTGACCACAGCCCGCCAGATTACAAGTATTTTTGTGGTCTGGCGGGCAGGCGGTGTGGCGATCCCATGGCAGTGAAGTTTAAAGGCTCATAGTGAGCCCTCACTGCCGTAGGATGGCCAGTGCACGTTCCTGCACAGGAATGAATGCACCATGTCGTGCATTCCTTCCCGTGCAGGAACTAGGGGTGAAAAAATACAGGGCAGCACAGCATATGCCCCCCTGCATGTCCCCCTGTGCACAGGGGCAAGAGCTTTCCTCTCCACTAGCAGTTTCATGGAGGAAGAACCTCCATGACACCACTGGCAGTGAGGAAAATTGTAATATGCTTGGTGGTGCCTCTGTGCACCACCAAGCATACTGCGGCCCTCAGACTGCCGCGCCACCACCAGGGATCTCTGATCCCTAGCGGTTGCAGCAGTGCAATGGTGGTCTGACTGCCCTAATCATAATAGGGTGGTCGTACCGCCGGTGCGACGGTCGCCACGCCATCATGAGTCTGGTGGTCCATGGACCGTCAGACTCATAATCAGGCCCAAAGTGACTTTTTTGCAGCTCAAAATCCTATAGCAGGACACACCTGAAGCATACCCTCTGAAAATCGAACACCTTTGCTATGAGAACCCACTGAAGCTCTGGAGGTCTTTGATGTGCAAAATATTTCTGAGTCCCAACCTTTCAGACTTTCTGGAGCAGTTCTACTTGGTCTCATCTAAAGCTCCTAGACCCTTTGGCGTGGGATCTCACTTCAGCGGAGGCCATCAGCTGGTCACTCAAGGAAAAAGGTCCCCTTTCAACTTGTTGTGGCCCTGCAACCACATTGAGGGCTGACCAAATGACCCGTGGAGACCATTTCTCAATCCTGGGTACAAGTGAGAGCAGGTCCACCCCGCGGGTCTCCACACAGATCACAGGTAGTAGGTTAGGTGCTCTTCAGTTCTTCTACAGGTCAAGAAAGCGTTTTGATGAGCTGGGGGTGAGGTTCAGCTTTTGTAGGATTCACTAGCCAGCGGATGGAGGTGAGTCACAGACACGCCATAACCACAGTGAAGAAAAGGTTCCCAAGGGCAAATCTTACATTTGTAGGGCATCATGTTGTATCTTACTGCAAACTAACTTACAGAGTAAAGTCCAACATGATTGAACCTATATGCCCATAGGAAGGGCTGGTGGCCAAGCAATGGGTGTGTCAAGGGAAATGAATTGCCTGCTCCTCCTCAACCATACCAAACTGGGTCTGGGACCAGTCCCCCTTCCCCTTTAGATGTTGCCAAGCTGTCTACACTTTACCCTGGGACTAAAGGGCTTCTCTTCCCCAGGTTTCCCACTTAAATATAAATGGTCGGGCCTCAATTTATACCCTTTCAAGTTAATGAAGTTCCTGAACCCTCCCCAACTGCTCTTTCTGAGCTGAGACAAGTCACATTACTCACATCTAGGTCTTCCTGCCACACCCCTAAACCACTGTTGCTGCTCAGGGAGCAATTTTCACATCTCATTAAGTGCAAATCACTGACAGGGGTCAGCTGCTGGCAGGTTAATGCTAATTAGCCTAATGGAGCTTCAGGCATTCAAATTCTAACTTTCTAAATGTATTTTTCCTGAATACTCATCATAAATCTAATTTCATCATTAGTTTGTGTTTTAAATAAATATTTTAAACAATGGTTGTATCATCTATGTAGCTTATCCTAAACCAAAGTTAGGAGCAGCTCAACATGAAATGCTTTCCTTTAAAATATTTCATTTATTTGTAGATTTATTTTTACGTACTTCAGATCATCTTTTACTAAAACTGGCTATTCAATGATTTGCTTTCCATCAATATGTTTTCCTTTTTTTCATGTTTCGATCAATTCACATGCTTCACCCAAACAGGGTTCAGATCAATTTCGTCTAGCTTCACATTTTACAAACACCACAAATGTATACACAAATACAAATATTGTATGTATTCACATCTGTAATACTCTTCTATATGGGAAATATTGCATTCTATGTTGCAAAAAAACAATGTATTTTCATTATGGATTGACAGTCTTGCACGATGTTGCAAGAGTTTGTCAAAAGTATTATTTTCTTAATTTTATGTATGTTTCCACATTTGCTGGATTGATCAGAGATTAATTTGACTGAAATGTTTTCAGAATCATTTAACAATGACAATATTAAACATGTATTTTCTTTGGTGACTTCCAAATTCAGTCACATTTTGTTTTAAGGTAATACGTTGAAAAAAGTGCTCTATTAGCTACGTCTGGTACTTTCTAGAAAGCTCTTTGTTAAATATTGAGAAATATTTTTGAAAGAGTATACAACATTAAAGGCACCGATGAATAATTCAGCACAAAATAATAAAAGGAAATGTTGCTTTAAGAATTACTTCAATAAAAGCAAGCGACCATTAATTATCCTTAGAAGTATGCAATTTTATATGTTTGCCGGTGAAGTTTTGTGAAGGGACAAATTTCTAAATTTAATGAAAGGATTTTTATACATTTTTTCCCTCAAGTGCGCCTTCAAAAATATGAATAAGTGTTGATGCTTTTCTGCCTGGAAACCCCACCTGTTGTGTGATTTTTCCCTCTAACTGAGGACATAGGGGCATATTCTCAAGGAGCTATCGCCGAGTTATCAACACTTTATCGCAGCCAAAGTCGCGTTAAATTTATCGCCCCATTCACAAGCTGGTGCTAACAGCCGATACCACCAGTTAACTTGCGAAAGCATCCGCAAAAAACATCGCCACAGATGACCCCAGGAACTATCGTTATTGAGATGCAAAGTAGGCGTTCCCGAGCAAAAATCTGCGACAACACCACACCTCAACATTCTCAACGACCAGCCACATTGGCGATAAGACCACAAAACAGGCGATAAGGCGCGTTAGCAGCAGGAAATTAACACCTGCTCTGACCTGGTGTAAAGTCGGACGACAACCTGCACCATCAAAGGGAGCCCAGCCCAGAGCCACACATGAAGAACAACAGATGCCATGGAGCTAATCACCATGCATCCCGGAGCCCCGAGAGGGCAACAACACCCACCGCCACCACCCCCAGGACCGCCACCCACCCCCCCCCCACCCCGGACCACCACAGAGGCAGCGCAGACAAAGACAGCGGACCTTCAGGAAATGCACCAGCCTCACAGACCTAACACCAGACAATGTCAATGCTCACTACAGGCTCAAAAGGACAACCATCCTCCGCATCCTGAACATCATTGCCCACAGGCTGATGGTACCAACACAGCAGACAACCAACATCCCTCCGCAGACAAAGCTGCTGGCTGTGCTGCACCCGTTGGCCTCTGGTACCTCACAACCAACAACCGCCAGAGTCGGAGGAGTCTCACAGCCAGCCCCACCCAAGTTCCTCACACCTGACCTGGATGCCATCATCAGCTAGGTACCCCAGTACCTATACGTCCCCCATAATGCGCAGGAACAGCTGGAGACCAAGCAAGGACTATACGCCATAGCTGGATTGCCACACGTGTTGGGGCAATCGACTGCACTCATGTCCTACTTGTGCCCCCTTCCGACACCGCACACAATTACCGCAACAGAAAGCACACGCATTCCATCAACGTGCAGGCAATAGTGGACCACAGGGGACTCTTCAACAATGTCGTAGCCAACTACCCAGGCAGTGTGCATGATCCATCTTCCGACAGTCCAACATCAACCAGCGCTTCCAGGATGGCATCTATGGAAATGCACTGCTCGTTGGCAAGTACCAAATGAACACACCACACACCTCAACTCCACAATCATGCAACTCACAACTCTGGCACTGCACACGTGACAAAATCACATACAACATGCCAAACAACATGCCCACCCACCAGACACGACAGCACAACTTACTGTGGCAACATTGGTTAGCCATGTACATGAGCCATCAATGGCATGGCACCTCAGCCACACAATACCAGAATGTGGGGAGAGGTGGGAACCAGGCATGTGCGAAGGAGGCAAGTGACCCATGAATGAGAATGTACACAATGCCAAGTGTGGCGGAGATGTGCTGGACAGACTGCAGTATGCAGACCACAGACATATCCATGTCTACATGCACTGCTGGTGTTTGGAGTGTAGTGGACAGTGGACGCAACCATGTCACCCCAGCCAGTGGGGAAGATCGCGGAAATGTAGCTTGTGACGTCCCCCCTGTAAGCGTGTGCAGAGTGGGCTGGCCCGGCGTACGCCAGGCCAGCGTAGGGGTGTGAATAAAAAGCACGTAGCTCTGGGCGTGGTTCTCTTCCGGAATGCCCAACGTGTCTGCCAGGGCGGTGCCTCCCACCCCGCCACGAGGCTGACGCCGTTGCCGTGAGCGGTGTGGCCTGAGATCCTGTGCGCCTGCTGCACACCGGGCCGCTGGTCCCCGAACCCGTCATGCCCGCCCCTGCGCAGCCAGGCCTCACTGCTCACCTGCCGACACCGGCGTGTGTCAAAGAGGGCCCACCACGTGCCAGCGCAAACTCCACGCCCGAAGCCCGCGACCTTGGCAGCCTCCTTAGACCATCACGGCCTCCGCGACACAGGCCCGCTTTACTCCTTTTTTGTTGACGTACTCCACTGCTGCCTCAGGCCTACACTACGGTCAAGTAGGTCACACATTTGGAACTGAGTCTTGATTATGCAATGGCAGAGTACACACTTTATGGCAGCGTTTATATCACTGTACTCCCTTCAATGTGGTGCCACCAACTCTGTGCATAGCATTCGAACTACACCTGTCTGTGGTCCCTTGCTGACTACTGCCTTTGGCCTACACTGCGGTCGAGTAGGCCACACATGTGGAACTGAGTCTTGCTTTCTGCATGGCGGAGTTCATATCATTGTACGTAAGGAGACGAGTAAGAGGAAGACGCGGTTCAGTCCGGAGGAGAAAAGGATCCTCGTTACGGAGGTGATCGAACACTGCCAACAACAGCTCTGGTGTCACTAACTCTGTGCATCGCGGGCCAACGACACATGGCTGTGGGCCCCTGCTGACCACTGCCTCTGGCCTACACTGCGGTCAAGTAGGTCACACATTTGGAACTGAGTCTTGATTACACAATGGCCAGGTGCACATATCAATGCAGAGCTTATATCACTATACTCCCTTCGATGTGGTGACACAAAGTATGTGCATGGCATCCCAACCACACGTGTCTGTGGGCCCTTGATGACTACGCCTTCGGCCTACACTGCTGTCGAGTAGGTCACACATTGGGAATTCAGTCATGATTAATTTATGGCAGACTTGATATCATTGTACTGGCCTCATCGCAGACTGCATCCCCTTTCAGCTCCGGTGCCACTAAGTCTGTTCCCCGACATCCATGGACACTTTCTGGTTGAACTTTGGTGGCGACTGAATCTATGGACTGGGGCTTGTCTTCATCATCATGTCGGTGATACTGACTCTGTGGCAAAAACGAGGCTGTAGCATTCCACTCCTCCATTTGCCGCTTCCGGCCGGCTTCTGCCCTCTGCATCATGCCCTGGAGGACACCTTCCACTGTCCCCCGAAAACCTCCGCTACATTCACCTTCAACATCGACGAGGACCCGCTCACCTCGCGTGGACCTATCTCACTGCACCGCAAGTCACCGTCCCGTGGCGGTGTGCCTGTGCCAGCCGCAGTGCATCCGGGGCCACTAACTCTGTGCAGCTCAAGTCATGGCCCCTGTCTGATTGCATATTGGATGGCCTCTGGGTCGATGGACTGGGGGTCATCAAGGCCATGTGTCTGTGGCCCTGCACTGTCCGCTGCCTCCGGCCCCAACTGCGGTCCACCTGGGCTCACACATCAAATCGAGTCCTGGCCTGCCTGGACGTCGCATCACCGCAGGATGCACACGCCACCACCGCCAGGACCAACTCCAAACAACAGGTGCCAGAGTCGTAAGTGTCTTACTGCCAGACTATCAGAGATGCTCACACCAGTCGTGGGTGCCATCATCAGCTTGATACCCTGCTCAGCTCTTCAGGTGCCACTGACTCAGTGCACCACAAATCATGGACCATTCTGCTTGCATGTTGGGTGAACACTGTACTTTCTCCGGCTACCACCATGATGCTTCACAGTTGTTTCTGTTATGCTGGTGTTTTCTGTTTCCGCTTTAATTGTGATCACTGTTCAAGTTGTTGCCAGCACCAACGACTCCATGAGGGCTGGCTTACACTCACCCCACACACATCCAGCACATGCGTCACTGTACATGTGACCATGCCAATAAAGGTGTCGAGCGCATGTGCCCGTAGCCAGTTCAACGAACTATCTGAGTGTGTCCGTGTGCTCATGATGTATGCATTAGGGCCCCGGGCCATACAACATTACATTGTGCCGTGTACAGAGGACGCAGCCATGTCACCGCAGGCAGCGGGTGAGACATTGCACATGTAGCTTTGTCGTCCCCCACTCAATACGTAAGAGGATTGAACTGGGCCGGCGTACGCCAGTCCAGCATGGGAGTGTGGATGATTATCCCGTGGCTCTGGGTGTGGTTCATAACTGGCCATGTGCAAAGGCATGTGTCTCTGTCGCAGTGTGGGTCTCTGTTGGGGAGTGAAGGTGGTCCCTGATGGGACTTAGACACCCACGTATGTGATCTAGTTCGGCTTCCTTGAGGTAGTACCCCACCAACACATGTTCGGCCACCCCCTTCTGGCAGTCTGACACCTGGCCTTAGAATGCGATGTGTGCTTTGGTGGGCTGCTGGGAGCCAGCCGGGGTGGTGGGTGCGTCCAGCTGTGTTGTCTGTGCAGGGGGTGGGGTATCCTCGATGCAGCGGTGCTGCCCTGCTCCTGGAGGTCGATTGCCTGGGATGTCCATGGACTGTTGTGGGGCGTCGGTGTCGGAAGTGTGGAGGTCCTCTTCAGCATCACTGTAGAGTTGTCTGGTCTGCTCTGCTGGAGGTGTTGTTTGTCCCTCTGCAATGTGAAGGGGAGATGCTTGTTGACATTGTGTTGGCATGTATGCTGACGCATTGTTCAGGCTTACATACAGACTGCATGACAATGTACATTGTGACTGTTTGGGAGGGGTGGACTATTTGATGCGGGACAGTGGACATTTGGACTACATGACGTAGGTGAAGTTGTACACATACATTTGCATCTCACAGTTTCCTGCTATGTCAGATGTGATTGGCCATTTTCTACGCACAGGCGGACCCAGTTGTGACCTCTGTTCTGCAGTGTAAGTGTTGCACTGTGTACCACATTGTCGTCCATGTGGATGTGCTGTCATTGCTATGTGTGTGTGCTGCATTGTGTGTGAGTCGCACCTGCAGCTGTGATTTTGCTGCCCCTTATCCCTTGGAGGCGGTGTGCCTTTGGCTTTTGTGCTTTTAAGGTGCTGTGATGTTGGCGACTTGGGTAATTTGTGCTCTCGGACGGTTTTTGTACTCTTGTGCATTGTTTGTCTGCAGATGTATTGTTGACGTCAGTGGTTGTTTGTGCACATGGATGTGTCAGAGAGTGACCTGCTCCTTTCCGGATAAGGTCCACACTCAGCCACCTCAGTCTCGTGGCGTACTCAATGTCATGGTGATTGTACTCCAGCCATGCTGCTCGTCATGTGGTGTCACTTGCATTGTCAGTGTGGCTCTCACATACGCATCTTTGCTGTGTTTCTCACGGGTGCATGTGTGTGTTGTGGAATTGGTGATGTGTAGGGTGGGACCCCTTTGGGCACATGGTGGACGGGGGCCTACTTGATGTTTGTATGTATGCTGCAGTGTGCCACGGGGATCAGGGACATGACCCAGGGTCATTGTGGGTGTGCGGTGTGCTACACGTCGTTGTGCATGTGTGCCATTGTGCCCGTCCCCCCGTCCCCACAGTCCCTGTTCGTTACTCACCCTGTTGATGTTGTGTCAGGTCATGTCGAGCAGTGTCTGGACTCCCGACTCCTTGCACCGTCTCCACACTGATGACTGTGGCCGCCATTTGCTCCAGCTCCTCCTGTGGCGCAGGACTCCCACCTCCATTCGCCGTTGCTGCCTTCCTGTTGGCAGCAGGTTTCTGCTTGGTTTGGCTTTTCACATCGTGCCAGCGCTTCTTGGCCTCCTCGACACTCCGACTGCATTCATGATGGAATGCTATTTTTCCGTCTGTGTTGCCAATGACACGGTGGAGGTGACGGACAGTTGTTGTTAGTGCTCTGTCACCTCCGTGACGACGATCCGGTTGTCATGCGGACTGTACCCCGTCTTCCTCTTCCTCTTCTCCTTGGCCTTCCCGACCCCGAGGTTCCTTGCTGGTGGTCTGTGGGGCTTGTGGGGTTCGCGTTGACCTGGGCACTCGTTCCGGGTGCATCCATGTTGCTACGCAGTTTATTTTGTTTATGGTGTGTTTTTCTTGTTCAGCCTTTATAGTGCATTTTCCCGCATGACGCGTGGGAATTGCAGGCCTGTCGCTGGTTATCGCTGATTTTTGTATCGCGGTTGGCCTCATCGCAACTTTATTCGTGTTTCGCATTTTGTGGCGTCGCATTAATTTTTACGCGGTCAGTTGACGCGTTATCGTGGGGCTATCGCATGGTGCCGCCAGGTTGGGAATACTACGTTAACACGGCGTTGTTTTCCCGCGATAGACTGCGATATGCAAAGTTGCGTTAAGCTAAACTTGCGGTGGTTATCACACGTTCTTGAGAATATGCCCCATAGAGAACACTGAAAGTTAATGATGATAGAAATTGGCCAAGTTAAGAATAGGAAATTTTCATGGTTGATTTCGTATTGCCTTGAGTCTTGTCCAAGTTCTAGTACCAATAAATAGGTCATGTAGTTGGCACCAGTCCTCTCTCTATTGAGCAGCAAGAATTCTTTTGAATATGTTGGTTCTTGCCAGTTTAGGAGACCTTGGATCACACCACTACTGAGGAAAGCTGCTCTTGACCGTTTCCTTCGATAGCAACAACTTTCACTCTTATTTATGCAGTTTGGGGCTTATTTACAAGCGACTTGCGCCACCCGTACGTCACTTTTCCCATGTTAAAAATGACACAAAAGTGGCGCAAGGAGCTTGTAAATAAGCCCCTTTGTTTTTAAAATAGAATACTTGAGAGCGTTGTAAATATACAGTTTCGGTCTCATTCAGAGTCACAAGTTGTTCCTGGAGACTTACAGTCCAGCTTCCGGTCCAACGATGGTACTGGAATGTTTCTGAAAGATGTGCATTGAAGTATGTTGGAGATTATAAATATAGGAAAACGGAGTGACTGCTGTTATTAGACATTTGCACAGCCTTTTACATGCAAAACGACACTGTGATTTGGCTGGTTTACCGGAGAGTGGCATTAGAAAAGGCCTGCTTGACAAGCTGCATGGCATTGGAGAGGACATTTCTAAAAGAGCCACTTCAGCAGATTTACTATATTCTCACTGAGATGCTGCACTATGCTGCATGAGAAGGAGAGATCCGGAGAGTGCCATATTTACAGAAATATGGTGCTTTTCTCCCCTCTCCCTAGCGCAGAAATATGCTGCTGTGCGCCATAGACACACCTTTGCGCCATAGTGCAAGGGTGTCTCCGTGAGTCTAGCATAGGTTTTGTACTGAAAGGGAACCCTTCCAGTACAAAATACCATGCTTAGACTAACTTTAAACTTTTTTCCACTTTGTTTGTGTGGTGTACAGTGCAGCACACATACAAAGTAGGAAAAGAAAGGAGAAATGAAAGCATTTCTCCTTCGTTGTACCTATTAGAAATGGGTGCTATTTTCCCAGGCTAAACATTGTCTACTTTTTCAAGTAAATAGGGCTTAGCGTCACAAATCTTGGGTGGTTGTAAGGGAATGCCCATGCACCACCCAATCAATCAATCAATCACGGCATTTATAGAGCACGCTACTCACCCGGGAGGGTCTCAAGGCGCTGGGGGAGGGGGTAAGTTACTGCTCGAACAGCCAGGTCTTGAGCTGCTTCCTGAAGGAGAGATGGTCCTGGGTTCGCCGAAGGTGAGTGGGGAGGGAGTTCCAGGTCTTGGCTGCCAGGTAGGAGAAGGATCTTCCTCCGGCGGTGGTTCTGCGGATGCGTGGTACGGTGGCGAGGGCGTGGCTGGTTGATCGTAGCTGGCGTGTGGGCGTGTAGAAGGTCATGCGGTCGTTGAGGTACTTTGGGCCCAGGTCGTGGAGGGCCTTGTGTGCGTGGGTGAGGAGTCTGAACGTGATTCTCTTGCTGACGGGGAGCCAGTGCAGGTCTTTCAGGTGTCCGGTGATGTGGCTGTGTCGGGGGATGTCCAGGATGAGTCGTGCGGAGGCGTTCTGGATGCGCTGGAGTCTTTTTGAAGTTTGGCTGTGGTTCCGGCGTAGAGGGTGTTCCCATAGTCCAGTCGGCTGGTGACGAGTGCCTGGGTGACGGTCTTCCTGGTTTCAGTGGGGATCCATCTGAAGATCTTGCGGAGCATGCGCAGGAGTGTTGAAGCATGAAGATGAGACGGCGTTGACTTGTCTGGTCATCGACAGGGAGGAGTCCAGGATGAAGCCCAGGTTGCGTGCGTGGTCCGTTGGCTTGGGCGCGGTGCCCAGGGCCGGGGGCCACCAGGAGTCGTCCCAGGCGGAGGGTGATGAGCCCAGGATGAGGACTTCCGTCTTGTCTGAGTTCAGTTTAAGGCGGCTGTTCCTCATCCAGTCGGCGACGTCTCTCATCCCGTCGTGTAGGTTGGCTCTGGCGGTGGTGGGGTCGTTGGTGAGGGAGAGGATCAGCTGGGTGTCGTCGGCGTAGGAGATGATGTTGAGGTTGTGTCGGCGTGCGATGGCTGCGAGGGGGCTCATGTAGACGTTGAAGAGGGTTGGGCTGAGTGAGGATCCTTGTGGAACGCCGCAGATGACTTCGGTGGCTTCGGATCTGAACGGGGGAGGCGGACTCTCTGGGTTCTTCCGGCGAGGAGCGAGATGATCCATTCCAGTGCTTTCTCTCGGATTCCGATGTTGCTGAGGCGCTTCACTAGGGTGCGGTGGCAGACGGTGTCGAACGCCGCGGAGAGGTCCAAGAGGATGAGGGCAGCTGTTTCCCCGTTGTCGGTTAGGGTTCTGATGTCGTCGGTGGCTGCGATAAGGGCGGTCTCGGTGCTGTGGTTGGCCCGAAATCCGGACTGCGAGGGGTCGAGGGATCCATTCGTCTCGATGTCTGTTGACGGTCTTCTCGATGACTTTGGCCGGAAACGGAAGGAGCGAGATGGGACGGTAGTTCTTGAGGTCGGTGGAGTCCGCCGTTGGTTTCTTCAGGAGGGCGGTAAGCTCGGCGTGCTTCCAGCTCTCCGGGAAGGTGGCGGTGTGGAAGGAGGAGTTGATGATGTCCCGGAGATGGGGTGCGATGGTGGCGTCGGCTTTGTTGAAGACGTGGTGT
This sequence comes from Calotriton arnoldi, assembly GCA_963921515.1. Taxonomy (NCBI): domain Eukaryota; kingdom Metazoa; phylum Chordata; class Amphibia; order Caudata; family Salamandridae; genus Calotriton; species Calotriton arnoldi. Next base: position 68,475 of record CAWUFW010016418.1, on the reverse strand, counting down.
GGGCAGGGGTCGGTTGGTGATCCGGAGTGGATGGAGTTCATCGTGCGGGTGGTGTCTTCGGTGCTGATCGGGGTCCAGTTGCAGAGGGTGGTGGTGGCGGGCGTTGGTTCGGCGGTAGGGTGCGTTGTTTGTGCGTCGAAGCTGTTATGTATGTCGGTGATCTTGCGGTGGAAGAACGCGGAGAGTGAGTTGCAGAGGTCTTGCGAGGGGGTGATGTAGTTGTTTCCGGCGCTGGGGTTGGAGAACTCTTTGACGATGCTGAAAAGTTCCTTGCTGTCATGGGCGTTGTTGTCCAGTCGTTCTTTGAGTGCCGACTTCTTGGTGGCACGGATCAGCTGGTGGTGTTTGCGGGTGGCGTGCTTGAGGGCGGTCCTGTTGTCTGTGGTCTGGTCGAGTCACCAGGTTTTCTCTAGAGTGCAGCAGTTCTTCTTGGATTCCTTGAGTTCGTTGGTGAACCAAGGGGTTTTCTTGCTTCCGGGTCTGCTGGGAGGGTTTTTTAGTGGTGCGAGGTCGTCGGCGCAGGCGGTCAGCCACTTGGCGAGGTTGCTGGCTGCTTCGTTTGGGTCCGTTGTGTTGGTGGGTGTGTTCTGGCTGAGGGAGGCGGTGAGCTGCTCGGCGGTGATCTTGCTCCAGCTCCGGCGGGGAGCCTGTTGCGGGTGGTGGTGGGTCGCAGTCTTTCTGAAGCTGAAGTGGACGCAGCTGTGGTCGGTCCAGTGGAGTCCGGTGGCGTGGCTGAAGGAGATGTGCTTGCTGGACGAGAAGACGGGGTCAAGCGTGTGGCCGGCGTAGTGGGTGGGCGTGTTCACCAGTTGCTTGAGTCCGAGGTTGGCGAGGTTGTGCAGCAGGGCGGTGGTGTTTCTGTCGTTGTTGTTCTCCAGGTGGAAGTTGAGGTCCCCTAGGAGGATGTAGTCGGCGGAGGGCATGGCGTGCGGGCTGATGAAGTCTGCGATGTCTTCGCTGAATAGTGTGCGTGGTCCCTGGGGTCTGTAGATGAGGGTGCCTCGGAGGGTGGTCTTGGGGTCAGTGTGTATCTGGAAGTGTAGGTGTTCGGCGGCGGTGAAGGTCTCGTCGGAGTTAGTCGAGATGCGGATGGTGTTCTTGTGTACGATGGCGATGTCTCCTCCCGTCTGGTTGACGCGGTCCCTCCGGGTGATCTTGTATCCGTCCGGGATGGCTATGGCGATGTCGCGCGCCTTCGGCGCGCCAGCGCGCGGCAGCGCAGCGGCCGCCATTTATGGGGAGGTGGGAGGGAGGTGCAGCTGGGAGGCGGGAGGCAGGGGCAGCGAATGGGCAGTCAGGGGGGCGGGGCCGCAGGGGACGCAGCGGCGGGAATGGCGAGAGGCAGCGGGGGCACAGAAAGGAAATGGGGGGAAAGCAGACAAAATCACGGGCACAACGACAATGGGGCAGCGAGGGGCACAAAAAGGAAAAAGGGGAGAGAGCAGACAAAATCATGGGCACAACGACAATGGGGCAGCGAGGGGCACAAAAAGGAAAAAGGGGAGAGAGCAGACAAAATCACGGGCACAACGACAATGGGGCAGCGAGGGGCACAAAAAGGAAAAAGGGAGAGAGCAGACAAAATCACGGGCACAACGACAATGGGGCAGCGAGGGGCACAAAAAGGAAAAAGGGGAGAGAGCAGACAAAATCACGGGCACAACGACAATGGGGCAGCGAGGGGCACAAAAAGGAAAAAGGGGAGAGAGCAGACAAAATCACGGGCACAACGACAATGGGGCAGCGAGGGGCACAAAAAGGAAAAAGGGAGAGAGCAGACAAAATCACGGGCACAACGACAATGGGGCAGCGAGGGGCACAAAAAGGAAAAAGGGGAGAGAGCAGACAAAATCACGGGCACAACGACAATGGGGCAGCGAGGGGCACAAAAAGGAAAAAGGGGAGAGAGCAGACAAAATCACGGGCACAACGACAATGGGGCAGCGAGGGGCACAAAAAGGAAAAAGGGGAGAGAGCAGACAAAATCACGGGCACAACGACAATGGGGCAGCGAGGGGCACAAAAAGGAAAAAGGGGAGAGAGCAGACAAAATCACGGGCACAACGACAATGGGGCAGCGAGGGGCACAAAAAGGAAAAAGGGGAGAGAGCAGACAAAATCACGGGCACAACGACAATGGGGCAGCGAGGGGCACAAAAAGGAAAAAGGGAGAGAGCAGACAAAATCACGGGCACAACGACAATGGGGCAGCGAGGGGCACAAAAAGGAAAAAGGGAGACAAGCAGAAAACGGGCACCGGGGCCACAAGCGGAGGGCGATCTTACCTGCAGAAGCAGCGGGCAGACAACACAGGCGGAGCTGTGTGGTGGGGGAGCGACCTACCTGGCAAGGTCAAGGGACCCATGGTACACCTCCTTGGCATTATGTAATGCAAAGCAGCTAAAACTTAGTAAATATACCCCACTGTCTCATGTGTGCTCTTACTGAGGTCTTGCTTCATTGAATGTGTCGCTAATGTGTATGTTTGTTCCTGGCAAGACTTGTTCAATCAGTGCAGGCATTCACACTTACTCTACTGGGGCACACCCGAGTGTGCATCTTACTGGTGACCTGTTAGCTGACTTATTCAGGATTCTATTTATAAGTAGTGAGATTGGTCTTAGTTAAAACTAGGTGGTCTCGCTGGGTTAGAAGGAATTATGCCAAAAGTGAATTTGCACTGTGTGCCACTACGCACAAATTACTAAAAGCACAAAAACAGTACATATCGATATTAGCTCAGAAGCATGTCACACAAACTATTTAAAATGTGACTTTCCCATCTTGAAGCTTTGGAGATGTGTGAGACCGTGTTGATCTGAATCCTTTCTTGCTCTCCTAACCAGAGCAATCATCAGGGCTAACCTTGAAAAGCATTATCTTTTGTGAGCCAGCATGTCACACTATCTAATTCAGAGATTGAAAGTGCTAGAAAACTTGTCAATCCGAATTGTCAAGAATGTGCCCATTACCATCCTTTTTAAAAAAAAAAATTTAAAAATATTTTTTAATTGGCATTTATATAAATAACAAGATTATACTCAACACAATTACAGAGTCATAGTGAGAGTATCACGTAACATATATATTCATCTGGAATTTCTTCTGCGTACAACATTTCTACTTGCTTGGAATAATAGGCTACTCGGTCGCGCTATCTCCTACCCATAGCAAATTATCTTCCAGAGCTGCTCACCTCACCAGATGTAACGCAACACAAAATAACCTCACATCATGACATCGCGGTCAATAGGGAGTATTCGGGCAATTATCAACATTGTCCACCATAAGGGTCTACACTTCCAAGACTCATGATTTTATCACGTAGAAAAGTGTTCAGTCATTGCATAAAAGGACTATATATGCCATATAACAAGAAAACAAAAAAGAAAGAAAAGAAAAACAGCAGAGAATACACTCTGGGGTCGATTCCGATCTCGGCCGGTAGGGTTCCGAATCGGATTCGGCTTTACTGGATCCGATTCGGACGCCCAGTTTCCGACCGAGTCGGACGTGCGTCCTGGCGAGCGAGTACGATGCGAACGTACGCGAAATCGCCGACCAACTCGTTCGCGGGACCCAACCGCTCCGACCGACTCGCACGGACACGACTCGCACCGCGCAATGGAGACGTTCCCCGGTCGGGTAAGTACGATGAGCGCCGCGAGCAGTCCGACCGACTCGCGCCGTCCGGCTCGAAGGAGCAGTCGGAGCTGGACTTTGGGGGTCCATGTCGGACCCCCCTGTACGCGTAGCCGCGCGAGTCGCACACAGTGCGTGTACGGCGCGACCCGCTTCGACGCGTACCCGCTATAGGGGGCGCCCTTGTTCGCCTTGCACCCATTGAGTCAATGGGAGCCCGCGTACGCGTTGTACGACCGGCTCCCATTGACTTCAATGGGAGTCCGACCGAATCGAGTCCGATAGCATGCGAACGCATCATACTCGTTCGGTCGGACTGCTAGGGTCCGATTCGGTCGGAAATCTCTCTGGGTCCGGCTCGGTCGGAGAGATTTCCTGCCCGAATCGGAATCGGCCCCTCTGTGTCAGTGTAAAATGAACACACAACTACAACTAATTATAAACTACCAGTGGTCCAAAGTCTGTATAAGCATCTGCAATTTAGGAATCTGCGCTGTCTAGGGGCCGGGGGAACGACTTGAAATAGTCTTCCCAGTATTTGTGACATATGAAAGAAAGTACTGGATACAGGTGGTGATGGACAGGTTGGTAATATATGTCTTTAAATATCTGATGTTCCATTAATTCACCAATTTATATGTTCATTCATTGCGTCATTCATTGATCGACTTATTTGGTGATATATTTTTACTCCTGGTAGCCTGCAATGCCTATTTGTCAGAGCCAGGATTAAGATTTAGGTTCTGTCCTTGAAGAAGAGGGCATTATACAGTGACTCTCTTGCTTACCTTAAATGCCTCTTATCACTGTATCATCTCAAAAGTTATCTGCATTCAAGAGAAACCCTTGGTGGTAATTCCACCATTTGGCGCACGCTTTGCAGAAACAAAGCCTTTCTTTAACTCGTTGCTATTTTGTGGAATAGGTTGTCTGAGGAACTACCGAAAATACATCTCTTTTAGTACTTCAAAAAGGAGATCAAAACATGATTACTCTCATTCAGGCCTCTCCTTTGCTCTGCATCTCATTGATGTCCTACTGCATTGAGTGGTGCTGTACTGATGATAATAGAAAGGAATGTAGTCCATGGCAACAAGCAGCTAAGCCACTGTTACATACCACTTGAAATGGTCTTCCCAGTATTCGTGACATATGAAAGAAAGTACTGGCTGCAGGTGGTGATGGACAGGTTGGTAATATATGTCTTTAAATATCTGATGTTCCATTAATTCACCAATTTATATGTTCATTCATTGCGTTATTCATTGATCGACTTATTTGGTGATTTGCATTACAATAGATAGGCTCCTCAAATTCATGAGTCCTGCCAATCATTATATCTTCATGTCAATAACATGAATAATGATAGCATGTCATTGCACACAATCTCACAAACATAATTCATTGTTTTCAAATCCAGGATGAAAAATTCATTTGTTCATGCTGGAATGTGATTTGCAGAGCACAAATAATGGCCTGCCAAACTGTACAGTAAAAAACCAACATTTCTCAGCACAGGAAAACTTTTTGGCCTGCAAGGAGTGCTCCCAGAGGTGGCAAACAGCAGCTGAAGTGGAGAAGGTGTTAGCATTTTCTGTAGGCAAGTGAGCTATTATAGAAACTGTGGCGTATATGAATTTGACATTTGCGGTAATCAGCAAAGGTGGACACAGTCATTGGCCCACTACCATCACAATCAACAACGTTAGTCTATGGCTGTGTCCATCGAGGGGTATACCGCCCATTGCGTGTAAGACATCCGCCAGCGGCGTCACAGTCAGATTGTCCCAAGAATTAGGCTAGGCAGCCATGGCGCCAGTGGTTGAAAGTAGTGGATTTTTTAATTTAAATTTGTCACACCCACTCATATGAAGGGGGTTACATGTTGACATGTGAAGTAATCCATAGCCTTGTAATTTCCCCGACACTCTGGTTGTGTGTTACTGGGCATTATCACTAGATTAGCCCGGTCAGTGTGTACCACTGTTGATGGTATAAAAAATGTAAAAAAATAAATAGAAAGATGCAAATAACAGCTTTGTGAGGCAATATTTGTACATCACTGCTACAAACACATGTAAAGTGCACAATGGGGATTATTGAGGGATGTTGAACAGGAGACGTCTGACATGTTACATATGTATAGTAAATAGTTCACCAGTTATGTTGTGTCACATGATTTTTTAATTGAAATTACACATATGTTACTGTGATCATTGTACTGATATGTTGTCACTTCACACATAAGTACCTTGGGAGAGGGAGGGGAAAGCAGCCTCCAGTGTACCGCCCATTTCCAGACCTACAGAACATGGAAGAAAGGGATGCAATTAAAACGTTTTTGCTGAGCAGGCAAACAATCCATGATATATGTCATCAGTTGGAGCCTGATCTCCTGCCTCACAACACAAATCCAACATGTAACTCACCAATAGTGCAACTAATTGAAGAACTGCATTTTTTGCCACCCGTTCATTCCACTCAATATCTGGTGGTATGTCACAACCAATGTTCAGTGGTGTGTTAGGTGTAGTCCTTTCGTCTTTGAAGCAACATATTGACAGCTACATCCAGTTCCCCAGACGTGAGGATTTGGCACATGTGAAGTCAGAGTTTTATGGATTTGCTCACATGCCACATGTGATTGGATCCATTGATGGCACCCATATAGCTTTGATTTCTCCACACAACAGGGAACAAGATTACCATAACAGGAAGCACTTCCACTCAATTAAAGTGCAGTTTGTCTGCCTCTCAAATGCCCGTGCCCAGTTCCCAGGTTCTGCACATGATTCGTTTGTACTGCTGAACAGCACCATACCTCAGCTGATGTCACAACTCCAACCAGAGATGGCCTGGCTTGTTGATAAGTATGAACTGTCCTAACTGTATGAGTAATGTCAAGTAGAATCATCTTAAACTGTGTGCCTCATTGTTGCACTTATGTGTGACTTCCATCTCGGCAACTCAGCGTATCCCAACCGCCATGGGAAGTCTGCTTCAATTTGGCCAGTGGAAGAACACAGCGGACAGTGGAGTAGGCTTTTAGGCTCCTGAAGGCCAGATATAGATGTCAGGACAGGTGGCGCCCTCCTCTATCCACCCGGGAAGGTATGCCAAATTTCCGTGGCCTGCTGCATGCTCCCCAACATCGCCCTGTGAAGTAACATCCCTTACATCACAGAGGATGGAGACCATGGCGAGTTTGCGGGTAAGGACCATGGAATGCCAAATGAAGATGATAGTGGTGAAGAAGAAGAAGGGGATTTGTGTCAGGATCTCATCAACAACTTCCTTTCCTGAGTGTAAGTATTTCTTGACCTTACATTGCTGTGACTGCTACAGCACCTCTTGTTGATGATGAGATAAGTATTTTATCATAAAATGGAAGGAAGGGCAAGCTTGGGGAACTAGTAGGCAAAGGTGTATTTAATAAAAGGTTTTGACACATGGGACTTTAGTTTCTGTTGCATTGTTTATCTCAGATTTTTGCCCAAAACTGTGTTCTCCAGATACTGACTATGTGAATTATTGTAAATGTATGGGATGTAATGTACTCTTTATGTTATGTGCTGTTGTAGGTACATTCACCTTGTCAACTTCATTCGGATATTTCAGAGTTGTGACATCTGCAGCCTATGTTGCTGTTTGGAAGTACAAGGGTGACATGGCTTGTTCCTGGGAGACACACACACAGACCTTGGGTGTACAAATCCTGTACCAAGACAGCTTGCACAGTGATTGGATGGGAGTTCTGAGGAATCCATTGGACATGTTCCTTGTTGTGTGTTGGACTTAAGGAATATGTGTGTCATCATAAACTATAACCACATGTGGTAGTAGAGCCTATTCATGCAAAGCTCCCTTCACATTGTCTAAATCCTCATTGTGGGCAATTTGTATATATCTGTTGATGTGTCTTATCATTGTAGGACATACCTTTAGTGGCACACCATTGACATTTTGTGGTGACATTCAACCAGATAGTGGAACAGTGTATTGGAATGATGGTTTGATATCAAAAGTGTAATACTGCTATGTGTTTGTATATTGATGTAATTGATGTGGGATTCCTTCTGTGAGGTAGGTTATATGGCTCCAGCTGATGACATTGATCAATGCTATATGGCCTAATCAATTGTAATTTGTCAGATGTATTCCTTCCTTCCATGTAGGTGTGGTCTGAGACTTTAAATGTATTCACTGGCACAGACTATTGGTGTAATGTTTGATATGGTTTGTAACTGACATCGTGACAGTTCATTGTTTTTTAGATCGATTAAAGATGGTATTTGAAAACACATTTGTTTGTATGTTTTGTTGAAACATGGTTGTCAACCCGAGCTAAACATTGTGTACATGCAAAATATCCATTCTTACACAGGCAGAAGTTGTGGAATTGTGAAGTTCAGATGGGAGTACATATATGGTGTTCTAGATTTGAAACATTCTACAGTCAATGGGTTCCAGCCTAGTGCATTTATTTAAGTGAACAAGGAGAAATAAACATTGTGAAAAAATAAAACAGGGAAACCAAAAGTGGAGTAGTCAGTCATGGGGAATGAAACCATAGTTGTAGAAGCCAAATAGTCTGGAGTTTAATGTCCAAGATACTGCAGCCATCAGAAAGGGCAATGGGTCCAGAAATAGTCCACAAAGTGAATGTATGTTACATACTGGGGGAAATTAGGTCCGACGTTTCTTGCTGGTGGTGATATTGGTCTTACCATCCGAACAGACTGGAAATTTGTGTGGATGTCCCGGCTTGCAAGTGAGTGGGGGATCCATAGGTGCAGGGCCTGGGTTGTCTGTTGGTTCTTCTTCTGGCAGGGCCTCCCTTCCAGTGGCTGCAGGAGATGTTGAGGGGCTTGATGGTGGGACATCACAGGAAGAGGTGGATGGTGATGGAAAAATCCTGGCCAGAGTTGTGTTATGTCCAGTAGCACCCCAATGAGGGAGCCCATGTTGGTGTTGTGGGCTGCCAACTCCGTGTGTATGTCTATCTGCACATGCGTCATCTCCCTGATTTCAGTGAGTATCTGGTCCATCTTTTCTTGGGACAGATGGTATGCTCCCAAGATGTGGTTGATGTTAGAGTGGGTGTGAGTGGTCCTAGGGACCTCACTCTGCTGGCCCACAGATACCCTCTCATGTGCCCTACCCCCACAAACATTTGCCCTTCGCACAGGTTGCAACACCCCACTGGATCCTGGCTCTTCTGTTGCAGGGATGGTGACAGTGACATCAGTAGCTAGGACTGGAGTGCAAATGATGGGAGACACTGTGGTAGGTACACAGGTTGGGGGGACTACTAGTGGCTGAGTTGTTGCAGCTGTGGGGGAGGTGTTGTGGGCTTAGTAACACTCACTGTTGTCATGTTCCCAGCCTGACCATATGGACCTGCACCATCGTCCATGTCAAGATATTCAGGACTATCATCATCACTTTCAGCTTGCTCCTGGGTTGTAGAGTGGGTCTCTTCGGTGGCAGAGCTGTGGCCACTTGCTCTGGCCGACAGACCTGTTGGGAAATGGAGAACATTGTTATTGTTGGAAGTATGATATCTACCTCCAAATCTTATAATGCATTCAATAAAACCTAGAAGGAGAAAAGTTATAGGTAGAGAATAATGTGTTGATAGATTTCACTGGTAATGCACATGTTAAGCAGACATTTTCAGATTCCATACACATGTACTACTGACACGCAGCTCAAACCATGTCCTCAGGTGTAGCCAGTTAGATTAGTTAGTATACATGACATCTATAAACCATTCTATCCAACACATTGGAGATGTGATATGTGAATATAACCATTCCAAGACCCAGATGAGTGCAAAACAGTAGATGACACAACTTGGTTGTGTCTTTGCCATTAGTGATCATATGAGCAGTGAAGAGTTAAAGGGTCACCTGCCACTCAAAATATTTTGATTTGGGTTCATGGCTTTCTATATTGGGCAAACACAGTTGTTGTGAGGACACTCATGCGACCAATTGTTTCAGTTGCTGAAACCATGGCTACATACAGGACAGTATAGTGACATGTCTTGGAGGAGAGCATAGGATGTAGATTGCTCACTCCATGAGAACTGAAGATCAGTTGTTATTAGTGAGACATGTGACAATCTGCAAAAGCACATTTTAATCTTGGTTTGGATACATGAAACATGGCATTGTGGTAGTTGTAGTAATTTCTAACCCAAATTGTCTACACTATCTGGCTGGTTACTGTGACATACCTGTTGACATTATGCTGTTGGTATGGCCCATACCTTTACATTGAGCCAGATAAGATGTATCAAAGTATATTATATTTCTACAACACTTACAGACATCATTCCATCATGTGCCATGTGGTAGAGATTGATGCAACAAACCCTATATGTGACACTAAACATTCACACAGACATTTTCACATCGCTGATGCTGATACCTTGATGATTGGATGTTAGGGAAATATGTGGAAATCACATTGTTAAGAGCTGGTTTGTAAACAAACAGGAGATATAGGTTTCATGTTAGTTTGTAAAGTGTCACTTACAAGACAGTGCTCCTTCAGGCATTCCATGCAAGCCTTCAGTGTGTAGAATGGCCATGACCTTCTCCTCCCAGGGGAAAAATGTATGGGTATGCTGTGAGGATCACCACCAGTTCTCTGGGCTTCCAGGTGTTGCTTGGAGGTCAGGTTATGCACCTTCAACCTCAGGTCATTCCATCTCTTCCTAATTCCCCCCTGTGTGCATGGTATGGTAGCTACAGCATTCACTTTGCAAATTATTCTGTCCCACATTTCCCTTTTCTAAGTGATAGTAGTATTTTGGACTTGGGCTCCAAACAGATGTGGCTCTACTCTAATGACTTCATCCTCCATGACTGACAATGCTTGCTCAGAAAACATTGGATGTTTGGGTCTGTGCATCATCAAAAACTGAAGGAACTAACAGTACAGCCACTAATTACACCCAGGAGAAAAAGTAAAAGAACAGCAAAAGTGTGTGAAGAGTGATAAGGGTTGGAAATAATAGCCTGCCTTCTCTGTCCCAGATTTACCTCTATGCTCTGGAACAGTGAGGTGGCAAGGGATCATGGTCTGCAGGTGTCTCCAATTGGTCAATTAACACATGGTGTGTTGTATTTGTGGCCATCCAATGGCCACTGTTCAGTTGCTTTGCTGAGCAGGAACCGCAACGGTTTCCTACCGTCAGGGAACCGCTGCAAGGGCCCGCCAGTACTAATGTATTTTTGTAATTTGTTTGGCGGCAATACGCTGCCCTGATGACACTGGCATACTAATCACCAGTATTGCAGTCTGCCGCATTGCTGGTGGGGAGCACTCCATCGTGGCAGTCTGCTACTCAACATCCATGCATTGTAATAGGGCAGGTGGAACACCGCTGACCCAGTGGTGCGTTTTGGACTGCTGCTGCGGCGGTTTGGTGGTAAGACCGCCAAACTTGTAATCGGGCCATATGTCACAGAAAAATCTTTGAGACCTATGCCCGCAGATCTCAGGATTTTGCTTTTCAATAAACTGAAGTAGGAACCTAATTCATTCATCTAGCTTCTCATAATTTACTTTTGAGCTACCAGAAATGTATTGAACGGTAATCGTGATTAAAACTCAGGGGCATTTTCTGTCCTCCTGCTCAAAGGCAAGTAGCAATAGGATCGCCTTTATCCTCCATTCAAACAGGAGGCTTATAGCCTGTGTCAACATACCCAAAAAAGTAACCGATTATCACAAGAAACCAACATATGTGTGAACAGTGTCTCATAGTATCTACATATTGTGTAACAATTGACTTGTCCCGTCTAGTCAGCCAATGTGGGTAAAAGTAAAGCACAAAGAAAACAGTAGAATGGTGTTTCTTATGGTTTGGAAGTTTATCCACTTAATAAAAAGAAAGGTATTTTAGCCAATACTCATCATGTTCTTGGGAAGACCCAGTTCAGCCTCCTGATTACTTCACATTATCATTTAAGAGTCATCAGCCTCAAGCAGAACAGCATTGCATTTCACCAAGTATTGTTTAAAAAACATTGTGAGACTAAAATACCATGTTTAAAATGGTTGTGATGTTGTGGAACAAAATATAGAATTCAAGAATATTTTTTTTAAAGTATTTTCAGCTTTTTTAAATAGTTATACATAATACAATGTTTTAATTATTTAGTTAATTTTTATTAGTTTTTGTATTATAAGTTGCTATAAATTTTTTTGCAGTTTTATATAGTGCAAACTCGATCTGAAGGTATTGGAGCAAGGTGTTGGCGCACCAGGTACAATACACAAGGACACATTCTTTTTTTTTTTGGCACAGGGAGATTAAGTGATTTTCATATGATCACAGGATGTTGAGCCGACATTGAGACTCAGGCCTGGTTCCCCAGTCAGTACCTGTGGCCATAGCGCCACATTGTCTAGTATGTTTGTAAGTATGTATGTTTAACTATCCTCTATCATATTTGTTTAAATATCCTATTGTGTGTATGTAAGTGTTTTTCAATATTTTTATTGTGTTTTAGTAATATATTTTAAAGGGTTTTTTATTTTATGTCTTTTTTAGGTGACTTGTTGGGTTTGTCATGCAATAGGATGATAATATTTTTTTTTTAAATATTTCTATTTGAATTAATTCTAACGTTGTTAAAAAGTTTTAATTTCAGAATTTATTTTGTAATAATTTTGGATATAAAATATTAAGGGGCCGATTCTGATCTCGGCCGGTAGGGCTCCGAATCGGATTCGGCTTAACCGGATCCGATTCGGAGCCCTATTGCCCAACCGATTCGTACGCGCATCTGGGCGAGAGAGTACGATGCGAAATCGCCGACCGACTCGTCCGGGCGTCCCGACCGCTCCGACCGACTCGTTCCCGGGTCGAACCGCACCGACCGACTCGCTCGGACTCGACTCGCACCACGCAATGGAGATGTTCCCCGGCCGGGTAAGTACGATGCGCGCCGCGAGCAGTCCGACCGAGCCGCGCACTCCGGTTCGAAAGAGCAGTCGGAGCCGTACTTTGGGGGTCCGTGTCGGACCCCCCTACACGTGTACCCATGCGAGTCGCACACAGGGGGGACCCATGGGTCCCCCCTACCTGTGCGTGCACCGCGCGAGTCGCTTCGCCGCGTACACGTTGTAGGGGCGCCCTTGTCCGCCTCGCACCCATTGAGTCAATGGGAGCCTGCGTACGCGTTGTACGACAGGCTCCCATTGACTTCAATGGGAGTCCGACCGACTCGAGTCCGATGGCAGACGTGCGCATCGTACTCGTTCGGTCGGGCTGCACGGGTCCGATTCGGTCGGAATTCTCTCCGGGCCAGGCTCGGTCGGAGAGATTTCCGGCCCGAATCGGAATCGGCCCCTAAATCTAAGCTTTCTAAAGTTTAATATTTTCCCTTCCCTTCCGCACAGTAGAGTCAGAATAGTAAATGTAACCCCATTAGAGTCCAACCTTGTCCCTACTGTGCTCAGGTTGAGGTTAGTATAGTAAATTTGACCCCTTCAAAGACCAACAATTTACCTACTTATACTTATGCTGGAGTTTGAATATTGAATCTCACCCCTTGATATTCAAACAATTTCCTAATGTTGATCAGATTGGAGTGAGTGTAAGTAATTATTTTTGGATATTTTAATATTGTTTTAATATCTATGCTTTATTTTATTGTTAAAAGTTAGTTTAATATAAATGAGTCTTCTATCATTTATTTTTTGAAGCCATCCTTTTTATTAATACGTTTTTATTTCAATCATGTTATTGTATATTTTTAGAATATATAATTTTTGTAAATATAATTCATATTACTAATATTTTTTATTATTTATTGTTTTAATTCTGTTTTTCATATTTGCAATATTGTTATAATATATATCTTTATTATATGTGTGTAAATTATAGTTTTTTCCATTTTTTATATTTTAGATCAATTTAAAAAAATATATATATATATTTCAACTTAATATATTCCAAAAGTTAATATTGTATAATAGTTACATTTATATATACTTACCTATTTTTTGACAATATAATAGCCTTACATAATTCTGTTTTCAATGTTTATAGCTTTACATGCAAAGTAAGTAAATTCAGTATTTGTGTTCACAGTTGTTTTTCGACGATATTTTTGCCGAGGATATTTTTGTAGGCAATAATTCATTATACAAGCAGAGAACATTCATCAATGATGATCAATCATTGTTGACAGCTCTGAGTAATTACTCCAATTGAGAGTCCTTTTGATGTCCTTTTGATGCCAGTCCATCTTATCCAACTCACTTTTGAAAAACCATGCGATTGACTTTGAAATAAAGGACATTAGGTGAATCTTTCTGCTGCATTCCAAATTGTTCTGGGCCCCTCTGAGGATGTAATTCAAAAAAGCAAGAAATTGTAATGTTTCAAGAAATCGTTCGCAGACAAAAGTCCAACAACTCAATATGCTATACCTGATCTTCCTGCATAATTGAGTGTATAAGAATCTGTATTAAACCCTAATTCTTGATGAGGTGTTGAAATCACCTTGTTAATGGTAAAAAAAGTTTCATCTCTATAATTTAAGTAATTGGACTATTAATTGAAGTGGATAAGTGTCTACCTCAAAGAATAAGGACACCAACAGTCAAATGTATGACAAGTTAAATAAAATAAACATGTTCTCAATTCCTGGTAGCATGACACAAAGCAGTCATGCTTAAATCAAGAGCACAAAAGTTGTCCTTTGGTGCGACTAAATAAAGACCTATTAATCAACACGGCACCACTCACTCAATTAAGTCTCATACATCAAACATTCAACCAAGATTGTCTCTGTTCAGTCCAACTATCTCAATGCATTAGTACAAAAACCTATAAGGCTGAACTTATAATAACACAGTTTATTAAGACAATTATTTCATAAAATTCAAACATTTATTTCATTACAATCATAACAGAAAATTGTCATATGGTTTGTAAGAATTTCATACATTAAAAAAATACATAACAACATTAAAACACAAGACGAGAGTTAAAAAAGACATTAATCTTTGTCATAACAGACCATACCCGTCTATACAAATTATTAAGATGATCCCTGATGCTTCACAAATAGTCAACATCCAAAGAAACATCAATTTGACGGATTAATGGAACACAAATCAAAGCCAATGTGTAAAATATTTAAAAGATTCATAAACAGTAGAAAAAGTCACACAAAACAAAAATAAACTCCACAATCAAGTTTTAAATAAAGAGAAAAATGTTGTGAGTACAATAAGACCAAAATGTCCGACATCTAATGAGGGGAATTGGAGATATGAATTTTTAAAGGTTTAAAGTGAAGCAGGGGCAAGAAAAATAAAGCGGATCACTGCCATAATATCGACAGACACAATATCAACCAACCAAAATATTGTGACAAAAATATCGATTACACTAACATCGACTTCCTATACTTAATTAAAAAAACACACAAATATCGACTACAAAATATCGTAAAACATTTATTTCATTTTCAACATTATCGAACTCAAAAATATATATATAAAATATATTGCACACATTAAATAAACATACAAAATAACAAAAATATCGATAACAAAAATATAGACAACAAAATTATCGTAAAAAAAATATATCAACAAGTTAAATAATTTATAATAACTCAATACATACCCCACAAAATATTAAAAAAGCAATAACACACTGAACAAACATTAAAAATCACTTAACACATATTTAAAAAAAATATCAAAACAATTTCTTCAACATTTATAAATACACAAGTATTATTTACTACTGCAAACATAATATTAAAAATAAAATATAACTGTAACATTTAAAAAGTCATAAATATCAAATAATATAGTACACCATTTTTCTTTAATTTAAAAAAGTAACTGAAACTTAATGAGCATTTTCCATATATAGAAAACAACTGACAAATGAATTCAAACAAACAGCTAACAACCAATTAAATACACATACAATTAAAATAACCCAATAAGATTGCAACAATAATTAATAACACACTATATAAACACACAGAAATTCAACATTATTTTACCTTGCAACCAAAAAAGAAACAATAAGGAGAAACTCTGCCGGATTGCTGACCCAACACTGAACTGCATTACAGAAAACTCAGATTACATCTCCACAAAGTAAGTTAAAAAGCATTTTAAAACAACTGCTACTAAAAATGCTGTCAACATTTTTTTAAATGAACAAAATAATTAATATGTATTTTTCTAAATTATATCTCCTCTACAGATAATTCTGAACAACCTCAAACAACAGCAGAACAGTGTGAAAAGTCAATTTACAAATAAGGCAAGTATTACTCTGAAATTAACTGAAACAATTTTTTTAAATACCAAACAAAAGACCTACTTAACCACAACTCCTCCCACAGCTAAAAACGCAATAAAACAGATTAATTAATATTACTCTTTTTTTCACAGAAATCTGTACAGAAAAACCAAAGCCAAACAGCAGAGAAAAACAATCAACATAGAAAAAAGTCTTCAAATTCAACATTGTAAGTATAAAATTGACAATGTTCACTTTCAGAAAATAAAACATAACAGTAAATAGTTTATTAATTTGTATATACATTTCTCTTAGCATTTGAAGCACCACCATGACAGAAAGGGCCCAATTCACTACTTCCCAAAAAGGAAAATTATTATTATGTTATATGGGGTATGTGTACACCCAAGAAAAGCAAACAGGGGACAAAGTCAACTGGAAATGTAGCAAATATTATTCTAACAAATGTTATGGAAGGGCTGCTACAAATTAAACAACTGTATTATATGTTAGAGAGCATAACCACCCCCTAACGTAGCTGAAATTGAAGTTAGAAATGCTATTGAAAATATAAAAGAAATTAGTACTGCATCTCAAAAGCCCACAACAAAAATCCTTAAACAAATGCTTCCCAGAGTTCCTGAGCATGCAACTGGCCAAATGCCCTCAATATCCTCATTAAAAAGAACTATAGCTAGAACTAAAAAAGCTGCAGCTACCACCAAACCTATCCCCAAAACCTTTGCTGAAGTAAAAATACCACCTGAACTCACAATTACACATACTGAAGCACAATTTCTTCTCTATGACAATAAATCAGCTGAAAAAATAATAATAATGTTTGGGACTCCCACAAATTTACAGAAATTACAAAACTGTGAGACATGGATGATGGATGGGACTTTTAAAATATGTCCCAAACCATTTTACCAGCTCTATACAATACATGGACTATTTCAGCATACAAACATCCCCTTCATATATGCTCTACTGCCAAACAAGCAAACAGCAACCTATGCTGAACTTTTAGGCAAAGTAAAGCAAGGAACTGACAATTATTTTCCCCAAAAAAATAATAGTAGACTTTGAGCAGTCAATGATACAAGCACTACTAAAAAACTACCCTCACACAGCAATTCAAGGTTGCTACTATAACTTTAACCAATACATTCGGAGGCACCTCCAAAAATCTACATTATGGGGTCGATTCCGATCTCGCTCGGAAAGCCCTCCGTACGACGCAGATCCGGGCGGTTTTCCGAGCGAGACGTGGTCCTGGAGTCCGACCGAGCGAGTACGATGCAGCGTATGCTGACGGACTTGGTTCTCTCAGACTCCCATTGAACTCTATGGGAGCCTGTGTACAGATGCGTACACAGGCTCCCATAGCAGAAAAGGGGTGGGTGGGGAAAAGCGTACACTCCGCCACACTGTGCATGCTTGGATCTGGGGGACCCATGGGCACCCCCCCATGATAGATTCGGAGGACCCCGGGTGAAGGGGGGCCTAGTATGGCCCCCCGAAGTACGCTTCCAACAGCTGTTTCGTCTCGCTGAGACCGAGGCGAAGCGGCTGTCTGAATCGTGCATCGTACTCGCTCGGAAATCGGCTCCATTGCGCGGCACGATTCGTCTACAAACGAGACGTACGGAGCGGTTCGGGTCCGGAAACGATTCGGTCGGTGCTTACGCAAACTTCTCATCATACTTGGTCGTTCAGACTTGTGTACGATTCGGTCGTACAAAGGCTACGAATCAGATCCGGTAAAGCCAAATCCGATTCGGAGGCCTTCCGAGCGAGATCGGAATCGGGCCCTAAGTGTAGAATGCAACAAATAGCAGCTTTGCATATCAAATAAAAAAATTAATTGCACTAGCATATGTACCTATTACTGACGTAGCTGAGCACTACAATTTATTAATTGAAAGTCCCAACTACCAACAAAACGAGCAAAAATGAAGTCCCCTCATTGACGACTTTGAGGATACCTGGGTGGGAAGGCTACACAGATCTGGACACAGAAGACAACCTAAATATCACATTCCATGGTGGAATGTATATAACAGTAACCTAAATAAAGAAGCCAAAACTAACAATGCTGTGGAAGGATGGCATAACGCCTTCCAAGCCACAACAGGCAGAACTACACCAACTGTCCAACAACTTTTGGAATGTATCCAAAAAGAACAAAGCTACCAACAACTAAGAATGGAACAGTATATAACTCAACTAGGCCCAAAACTAACCAAGCAAACTAAACAAATGTTTGAGTATTTACAATTCAAAGTAAGACTCTACCCAACAACTAAAGTTATCTAGAAACAATAGTATCTAGAAACAATAGCTAAAAGCCTACTTTAAATAAATCTACCTCCAAACCACAAAAAAAATTAATCTAAAAACAAACAGTGAATAAAGTTTCTTTTTCAACTCCAAAAATATAATTATTTTGTCAATTATTTTAACTAAAATTATAAAAATAAACTGACATAATAATTATATTTTATATAAAACAACTAATTGTAACAATAACATTATAATCATTTCCCTCCCACTATAAAGAATTTAAACTTACTTACAGTTTTCGTTGCTGAAGAAGAGTAGTCCAAAGGTCCATAATAAAATCCACAGTTGTTTAAAGAGGTAATATATAATAAAATAATCCCCCAAAAAATGGAAAAATACAGCTGTATTAAAAATAATCCATCAGCAATAAGTCCACCAACGATAATCCATAAAAAGAAAACGAAAAAATGATTTTAAAAAAGAAACGCTCCAGGAAACTCGAAATATTAAGGAAGTGTAAAATAATCATTAGTTTATTGAAACTAATACACACTTCCTTAAAAAAAAATGCACTCTTCTCCCGACGATAACATCCAACCGACAAAAACCTATTAGGGAATAAAACAATCCCTCCCGCACAAAAACGCATGTACACTATATAATATTACAAATACATACGTTACTAACAACAAACTTTACACATAATTACACATACCTATCAAACTCTAACACCGACCATTTAACAAACCAACCGCATTTCGCAAACACCTAATTTAAACATACAACTCACCTAAAATTACAAAATATAACACTACATACACTATATAGTACTAGGGTACATTCAAATTACACTTATATTAAAGTTTAATTAAAGAAAATTAATCTTACCTCCTTAACCGATGCGACGCAGCTTCCAACCGCGAGCTTCTTCCCTCACAAATGACCCAAAACAAAACCAATAGCCTGCAAAATACAACTTTTGGTTAAAAATGGCTACCTTAAATAATAAATATTATTCATTTTCATTATTGCAAATGTTATATATTACAAATGCTTTACTGTAAATTTTTGAAAAATACTACAAAATATGACTTAAATTTAAAAAATGATTGACATATTTGTAATGTAAAATTATAATAATAAATATAAAAAATTAATATTTATTATAATTAAAAAAATATACATGTAATGTTTAATGTATATTTAAAAATGTTTATGTTTTACTAATATGAAAAAAATGTAATAATGTTATAAAAAATGTTTGTGTTTACAAAATAACTTATGTACTAATTAATATTATTTATATAAAGAATATAAATAATATTACCAAAAATAAAACATTAAGGGCCCGATTCCGATCTCGCTCGGAAAGCCCTACGGCTGACTCGTGCTCGTAGAGCTTTCCGAGCGACTCGTGCTCCTGGGCTCCGAGTGACAGAGTATGATGCGCTGCAGCGCTGACGGACTCGGGTCGCTCGGAGCCCCATTGAAGTCTATGGGAGCCTGATGTACGTTGCGTACATAGGCTCCCAAAGACAATAAACACACGTCTCGGACGAGGGTGCCCCATGTCTCGGGGACGCCTCGGTCCCCCCCGCACCGTGCATGCATGTGTAGGTGGGACCCTTGGGCCCCCCAGTGATCGAGTCATAGGGGCCCGGGTTGAGGAGGGCCCGCTACGGACCCCTGAAGTCCGCTTCCCGGAGCTTTTTCAAGTCGGAGACTCCGACTCGATCCAGCTGCTTGGCGCGCACATCGTACTTGGTCGTCCGGGAATCCACACCGTTGCGCTGTGCATGTCGGCCATGGCGGAGTCGTCCGGAGGGGATCACTAACGTGTACGAGCCGCTCGGAGCGCGAGGCGATTATCGCATCGTACTTGCTCACTCGTACACCTGTACGAGTCGCACGGACATCATGCGTACGACTCAGACTCGCTACTGACGGATGCCATCAGGAGCGCTTCCAAGCAAGATCGGAATCGGGCCCTTTATGTTAAAAAATACAAACAATTATTAATATGTTTTCAATGTTTTTTTTGTCAAACTACATATATTGTTAATAATATTCACTATGTGTATGAATGTACAAAAGTATGCATAATATAAAAAATTAATGTATCTACTGTTACCCAAAACATTTTGAGGGTCATTAGGATGGCGGTCGGAAAATCACCCCGACCGCCATGGAAGCGGAAAACAACCGCCCGCCGGCACCGTGGAGAAACCGGCGGCCAAATTAGGATCAACCGCCAAAAAACACCGACCGCGGCGGTACGGGGGGAACAAAAACCGCCCGTAGCATGCGGAGATGGCCAAAACACGTCCGCGGCAGACGGATCCGCTGCGGAAAAACACCAACCCGCCGCAAGGATAGCGGAGACACTGCACTGCAAATTACGATATCCCCGCTGGTCCCGCGGCAAGTTCCGCTCTTTCCGACCGCCGCGATCGCTAACAGTGATGAATGGGAGAGCATGCGGAAGAGCTGCAGCAAAGCCACCGCCGCGGACGCTCCGTGACAAATTTGGCGGACGAATCAAAAATCACACAATAAGGCCACAAAGTGCCCACACCAAAGTAGCCATGCCACCCAAAAACAGAAAACACACCCCAATGACACAACATTGCACACAAAAAAAAATTACAAGGAAAACCCACACAACACACCTGAGAGCACTCCCACATGTGGACACACCCACATAGCAGAGCATAAAACCAGCCCCTTCCTTGACCACAATCCTCTGCACTAACCCACAACTGAAGGGCCCAACCCCTGAGAACAAAGGATAGGCAAAGCTACACACCATCACCACTCACACCACACACAGCACCACCACCACTTCCACACCTGCACCCCTAACCCCTTTGCACATCACACACCATACACATCACCACCACCACCACTACTTACACCCCTGCACCTACAACACCTCTGCACATCACACACCATGTCAACACATAAAATGCCCAAATTCACAGAGAGTGAGTTGAAGGTAATGGTAGATGAGATAGTCAGAGTGGAACCACAACTGTTTGGTAGCCTGGTCCAACAGACACCATTAGCCACAAGGACTCAAATGTGGGCAAGGATAGTCCAGAAGGTCAATGCAGTAGGGACCATCCCAAGATCCAGAAAGGAAATCATGAAGCGGTGGCATGACTTGAAGAGGGTTGTCAAAGAGAGGAGGACCAAGAACCGTCAGCTGGCTGACAAGACTGGCGGTGGCACTCCCATACCACCAAAACCATTCACCCCATGGGAGGAGAAGGTGCTTGCCATACTGCATCCAGAGAGTCTCACAGGAGTACCCGGGGAGTGGAGGCTGGTAAGTACAAACAAATGACTACCACCACACTGCTATGTACTGCCTTGCACAACTACAAAGATACACCTCCTAGGACCAATTCCATTCATCTGCACCACACACTCACTAAAACATGTCTCACAGATCCAATATCCACCCCCTCCCAAACACCACCAATGTACCTAGCAACATTACCATGGGTGCATGTGCACAGGCAGTAGGCACTGCAACTCCCACCATGCCCCCTTGTCCCACACCTCAGCAGGATGGAGCACTCCCCCACCCAGAAGCATGTGTCACCATTACATCCCCAACAAACAAACTTACAGGTAGGTAGCCATCTTGCCATGGAGGGCTGTGTGGGGGAGGGAGGCCTGTACTACTACTCCCACCATGCCCCCTGTCCCACACCTCAGCAGGATGTGGCACTCCCCCACCCCACCCAGAAGCATGTGTCAGCCTTTACATCCCCAACAAACAAACTTACAGGTAGGTAGCCATCTTGTCATGGAGGGCTGTATGTGGGAGGGAGGCCTGTACTACTACTCCCACCATGCCCCCTGTCCCACACCTCAGCAGGATGGGGCACTCCCCCACCCCACCCAGATGCATGTGGCATATAATGGATCACTCCAAATAAACAAACAGCTATCCAGACATATTATTCTGTCTTGTGCCACCACTGAGCAGGATGCAAGCCTCCACCACGCACACACAGATGTGTCACAAAACAAACACAAATGCTAACACACAACAGGCAAGTAGGCAGTACGTGCACCTAGCCATTTGACACAAAAAGAATGGTGCCATATGACAACACCAGTCCTCTCAATGTACAAATATGCACACCGATCATATTGCCACGCACAGTGTGCACACAGCTAAGCAAAGGAAACTGTCACAGCAACGAAAGTGTGACACACCAATGCACATGTAGAGGAAAGACTGGGAACAATCATGCACAGCAATGAATGACAGGTTCAGTGCCATGGGGCCAGAGTAACAACGACCATATGAACAGTAAGAAAGCATGTTATGTGGTACCAATGCAGATATGCACATGACAAGACAAAGGTATGCAGGAGATGACAATGGCCAGGACATGCCCATATGTGACGGCTGACAGGTCATAAAAATCCACATACAGTCCGCACAAAAATCATATTTAGCGCAAGGCCCTAGATGTCAACATGTCCCTGTAATCACAAATCATGCACGTGGCGCATGGTACATATTGACACCTCACGCCATGGACAAGAAATGCATGTACCACCGCAGCATGTCAGGAGGCACAGTAGTGCACATAGGAAACAATGTGATGATCAGTCAACTGTGTAGTGTACTAACAGTGAATGACACTCAGCTAACACAAATCTTACGGGGTGCACCCCAATGACCATTTCCCATCTGATCCACAGGTGACCAAGAATTGACTGCAGAGGACGACACCAGCAACCTGCAGGGCCAGTCTACCCCCCCGGAACATCGACTCTCGGATGTTGACTTCCAGGAATCTTCGGACGAGGAGACTGAGGCCGGGCCATCTGGTGTTCCAGGGCGCAACAGGTCCCAGGACCCCATCGTCCCCCACCACACCTGCAGCTACAACAACCAATCTGCAGGCCCCTGCTGTTACGTCCGGTGCGTCCTCCACCACCACCACAACCACCAGTGCTGCCTGCAACACCCTCCCTGTCCCACAGGATGACCACCCCACCCCAGCAACTGAGGAGGGCAGGTAGAGGATGTGTGGTCCGACAGTGGAGAGGCAACCGGTCCGTGGCAGTAGAGCAGGTGGAAGGGGCAGGGTCACCCACACACAAACACAGCCTGGGACCGAATCCCTAAACCACATCCACAGAGTCCTTGGGGCATATGAACGGGCCCAGGGACAAACGGCCCGGTCCGAACAAGATTCACGTGAGCTCCTCCTGCTGATGAGGTCCATGGACACCCGCATGGGACAAATTGTGGACCTCTTGGGCCAACTAGTGTTGGTACTGAGGCACAGGCCTGCGCCACAAACAACACCTCCCCCTCCCACTGGTGGTCCGCAGGATAACAGTTCACCATCCTCCCCTGTGGCCACAGAGAGTGGTGAGTCCTCAGACCCCACTGGCCCTATAGCAGAGGCCCCCCCTGCCAAACGGAAAAGGGGCTATCCGAAGAAAACCCTGGGAGTATCTTTTGGCAAAGCACCTGCCAAACGCCAGTCATGCAGCCAGCCATGATGGCAACCCTCTGCACCACTGCATTGACTTTTTGGACTGTCCTTCCCCACACTGCCTTGTGAATGGCATCTGTCTGTTGAACTGGGTCACCACACCTATGTGGTGACCACTCGATTATCTCATTTACCATGAATGTCAACTCACTGCTCCACTAATCACCTCACTGTCAATGTACCCCCCCTCACATGTCACCTTTGTAAATAAACAAATCCTTACACACACGTTGTTGTACCTGCACCGTCTTTATTCCAGGATGTACAATTTTCAACAGGAATACAATGTACCAGGGGACGGAGTGTATGTAGGCAAGGAGAGGTCAAAGGCACCTAGGAAAACACAACAGAACAACATTCACTAGTCTGGGTGTGGCATCACAGACATCACACAACACTTCACAACAAGAACAACCCACATGCACACATAACAATGGGCAACAAGTGCCAACATACACATCCTGTAGATGTTCAGAAATGAACTGTCCCATCAACATTGACAGCAAACACTGAGGGGCCGATTCCGATTCGGGCCGGAAGCGCACCTAACAGTATTTGTCCGGAAAAACTACCAGCCGAATGCGTGTTTCCCGACCGACTCGAACACTCTACCGAACGAACAAGTACGATGCGCATAACAGCCCAGATTCCGACCCAGCCGTACTCACCCAATCCAGCTCCTTTTCTCCGCCCGAGCCGGATCCGTAAACGCCGAATCGAGTCGCACGGAACCAAATACACAGCACCTTCCGGCCGGACTAGTACGATGCGTCTTCCGTACGCGCCGAACACGTCGCTACGTCTGGCACGTTTCAGCATCCGGGAGAGCCGCACATAAGCTCCGTTTCACGTCACTAAACGATCCACGGCTACGAGACGAACAAGCCAGCGACGAGTACGAGTCGAAGACACGCTAAACCCGAACGAGACGAACCAACCATGAATCCCATCGCGCAGGTCCTACCAATACTCTACATCTATTACAGGGACCGATTCGGACGCGTACGGCGCAGACGGTAAGTCAAACACCAACAATACAAACTAACTACACGTACCTAAAATATGTCACACACACATAGGGATGCACAAATGACGTACACTAGCAAATGCACAATCATAGGGGTGGGATGGGCATCACCAATGCCATACACACCCATAGGGGCCTGGATTCCTGCCACCACCACCACCCCTACTCAGGGGGGCCTGGATGCCCATCACTACCACCACCCCAACTCATGGGGGGCTGGATGCCTACCACTACCACCACCCCTACTCAGGGGGGGCTGGATGTCTATCACTACTACCATCCCCACTCATGGGGGGCTGGATGCCTATCACTACTACCACCCCTACTCAGGGGGGGCTGGATGCCTATCACTACCACCCCCCCTACTTATGGGGGGCTGGATGCCTATCACTACTACCACCCCTACTCAGGGGGGCTGGATGCCTATCACTACCACCCCCTACTCATGGGGGCTGGATGCCTATCACTACTACCACCCCTACTCAGGGGGGCTGGATGCCTATCACTACCACCCCCTACTCATGGGGGCTGGATGCCTATCACTACCACCACCCCTACTCAGGGGTGCTGGATGCCTATCACTACTACCACCCCTACTCAGGGGGGCTGGATGCCCATCACTACCAACCCCCTACTCATGGGGGGCTGGATGCCTATCACTACCACCACTCCTACTCATGGGGGGCTGGATGCCTATCACTACCACCACCCCTACTCAGGGGGGGCTGGATGCCTATTACCACTACCATCCCCACTCATGGGGGGCTGGATGCCTATCACTACTACCATCCCCACTCATGGGGGGCTGGATGCCTATCACTACTACCACCCCTACTCAGGGGGGGGCTGGATGCCTATCACTACCACCCCCCCTACTCATGGGGGGCAGGATGCCTATCACTACTACCACCCCTACTCAGGGGGGGGCTGGATGCCTATCACTACCACCACCCCTACTCAGGGGTGCTGGATGCCTATCACTACTACCACCCCTACTCAGGGGGGGCTGTATGCCTATCACCACCACCCCCCCTACTCATGGGGGGCTGGATGACTATCACTACCACCACCCCAACTCATGGGGGGCTGGATGCCTATCACTACCACCCCCCCTACTCATGGGGGGCTGGATGCCTATCACTACTACCACCCCTACTCAGGGGGGGCTGGATGCCTATCACTCCACCCCCCCTACACATGGGGGGCTGGATGCCTATCACTACCACCACCCCTACTCAGGGGTGCTGGATGCCTATCACTACTACCACCCCTACTCAGGGGGGGATGGATGCCTATCACCACCATCCCCCCTACTCATGGGGGGCTGGATACCTATCACTACTACCATCCCCACTCATGGGGGGCTGGATGCCTATAACTACTACCACCCCTACTCCGGGGGGTGGCTGGATGCCTATCACTACCACCCCCCTACTCATGGGGGGCTGGATGCCTATCACTACCACCCCCCTACTCATGGAGGGCTGGATGCCTATCACTACCACCACCCCTACTCAGGGGGGCTGGATGCCTATCACTACCACCACCCCTACTCAGGGGGGCTGGATGCCTATCACCACTACCATCCCCACTCATGGGGGGCTGGATGCCTATCACTACTACGATCCCCACTCATGGGGGGATGGATGCCTATCACTACCACCCCCCCTACTCATGGGGGGCTGGATGCCTATCACTACCACCACCCCTACTCAGGGGGCTGGATGCCTATCACTACCACCCCCTACTCATGGGGGGCTGGATGCCTATCACTACCACCACCCCCACTCATGGGGGCTGGATGCCTACCACTACCACCACCCCTACTCATAGGACGGGTAATGCATGACACAACCAGCATACTCCCACATAAGGAATCACAGAAAATTACATCCACCCAAACAACATGACAAGCGTGTGTAGTCCATGTCAAATGCCTACAACACTAAACATGACAATGAACATACAATGTGACCCACTAACACATGTGTCACACATAAAAGTGTGTGGCCTCCACAATACAAGCCGACCATGGCCACTGTGGCAATGGGGCCTAAAGCCCCATCACCACAGTCACCAAAAGGTAAGTGTGGGGTCCAAGGCTGATGGACCTTTTGGTCAGTGTGGCAATGGGGCCTAAAGCCCCATCACCACAGTCACCAAAAGGTAAGTGTGGGGTCCAAGGCTGATGGACCTTTTGATCAGTGTGGCAATGGTGCCTAAAGCCCCATCACCACAGTCACCAAAAGGTAAGTGTGGGGTCCAAGGCTGATGGACCTTTTGATCAGTGTGGCAATGGTGCCTAAAGCCCCATCACCACAGTCACCAAAAGGTAAGTGTGGGGTCCAAGGCTGATGGACCTTTTGATCAGTGTGGCAATGGTGCCTAAAGCCCCATCACCACAGTCACCAAAAGGTAAGTGTGGGGTCCAAGGCTGATGGACATTTTGATCAGTGTGGCAATGGTGCCTAAAGCCCCCTCACCACAGTCACCAAAAGGTAAGTGTGGGGTCCAAGGCTGATGGACCTTTTGATCAGTGTGGCAATGGTGCCTAAAGCCCCATCACCACAGTCACCAAAAGGTAAGTGTGGGGTCCAAGGCTGATGGACCTTTTGATCAGTGTGGCAATGGTGCCTAAAGCCCCATCACCACGGTGATCATAAGGTAAGTGTAGGCATGGTAAAAGCTGCCAAAGACAAACTGAATGGATGAATCCTGGTCACACAACAACTAAAACATCTGTGGCATAGTACTGCTTGTGTCCCATTGCAACATATATTGGGGGAGGCTAACAGTGCAGTGTCACAGAAACATCGCTTTTGTCCATGTGCATACAAACATCACACATGGGGGACCACATTGCCAACAATCAGCCCATTCCACAATGACAGAAGTGACCAACATGATGCTGACCCACATATCTGCACCTATGGACACACAAATGTATATAATCTGTGGAGACTGTGGATGTCAGGTGAACAAATACCATACCATGGCAGCAATGGGACATACAAACCATGATCATTGTGCTGACTGATGACCCAGGAGTACCAGGGAGAGCAGGGGAAAATCACCAAACCACATACAGCCAATGGCACACTACATAAATGCCAATGCAGTGATGCAAATGCACTGACACAAACAGGCAGACTCACACTTCCTATCAAAGACAACAGGTGATGGGGGTGTGTGCCAGTGTCCCCAGGCAACCACACAACACATGAGGAGGCCTGAATCCCAATTACACAGATGTGTATACAGTGCCACACACAAGTAACTCATGGATTGGATTCCCCTATGTGGGAAATCTGGCATTGTCAGATGAGAGGGAGCCCAAATTACACATGTCACACAAGCTTGTAGGAACAGCAACTAACACAGCAAGAGACACACCCACCACAGAACTACCCCCAGGGACCCCACATTGTGCAGACACTAGCCTGCATGACAATTCCAATGTGATGACAAAGGTAGATGTTGATCACACTGTGAACCACAGCCATGTGTCCTCAGCTACAAACTACCATCACACCTACACAAGCTCCAATCAATCAGCAGGGCCTGCCAGCCAAGGCCAATATGGAGGTAGTGGTCTAGCCGTGCAACAACTCACATTTGCACACTCAACACCACACACCCTCATCTGCAACAATGTGCAGCAGTGAAGCTCACATGGACTGGTGACATTGCACATGCACCCATGACAATCCCAGGGGTGGTGGGGGAACTAAGGTGCAGAAACCCATCACACATGCCCACTCAACATGACTCGTCTATGTATGACACACTGCACAGTACGCCATACATGCGCATGATGTGAAATCCACCACAAACAATGGGATCCTGGCCATAGTCACACACCAACGAAGAAGCCAAGGTGAGACACAAAGAACACACGTACACAACTTCCGACATTGGAGCTCTGACCCTGAGGAGTGGCAGCAGTCACACACAACGCGTCACAATCACTGAAAGCTAACACAAACTCAAAATCACATTACTTGTGTAAACAACAAGTGCCAAGGGGAATCCTGAATGTGTCCCATCTGCGTTTGCCCACATCCCCAGCCCTGACAACAAAGACAACCTGGGCTGACAACCTCATGAACATCAGTTTGCCATGCAACCACATCACGGAGAAACCAGGTCCAAGATGCTGGATGAACACATACCAACTCTGCAACCATCAGAAACAGGAACATCCCTAGGGACACAGCCTGTGTAGGAAAAGGGAAGGGAACATGCACAGACATGCTCATACAACACACAACACGGGCACACGCAATGTCACCAGATTACACACAGCCATGAGGGCACTCCACTCCTGTGGAAGCTCCGCTGTGCCAAACCTTGTCTGTGCACGACTCAAACATATCAGCAGGACACTCCGTCAGTGAGTCAACAACTACAACACACAGAAGCCTCTGCTCACATCAGCCTGGGTACGGGAGTGTCACGTCAGTCATCTGCATACACCCAAAACACGTGGCAATCCAGTTGTACTGTATACACAGATGAGTCCTCCAAAATTGATGTGCAAAACTGCATGTCCAGTGGAGACGGGCACACAGTCAGGGTACTAGGAACATTGGACAGTGGTAAGCCCAACAGATGTGCAACAATGTAGGACAAAGATGGTAATATACAAATGCTAAACATACATCCCTGTGTCAAATGCTGAACATTACACCCTCAGACTGCAGCAAGGGATGCTATAGATCCAGACTAGATTAGGACACATATCCCATGGGCCACATGGAGCCCATCACAGCAAAACTTCATTTACCTGATCTGAACACAATTACAACAGCAAATGCATGATACTACACATCTACATCATGTACCACCAAAGATTAACCACAAGTAAACAAAAAGAGGCTTTATTCAGCAAGTGTGCAACTCAAATCAAAAGTCCAAAATTAACAACGGCCAATGTCCAGTCCAAATACACAGTCCCAACAGGGTGATGTGTGACTACTTGTCACAACTTGCTTGCCTGCACAGGTACCAACAGGGGACATCCCCTTGGAGGGGCATACGAGGGGCAGGCCAGGCACCGCAGGGACAGGATCAGGGGATGCTAGAAGGAGGCAGGGAAGGTGAGGTGGGTGCAGGAGTGTCACCGGCAATTGCAGTGGAGGTGTCTGACTCAGGGGGGGGCGGCACCACCGCAGGGCTCAAGTCCGATGGAGTTGGTGCTGCAACCACTGCAGTGGGCTGGGAAGATGGAGTGGGCTGGGTCCCCAATGCAGTGCCCGAGTCAGATGGGGTTGTTGTGGACTCCACCGCAGTGCATGACTCCAAGGGAGTGGAAGGGGGGGCAGAAGAGCTGGGCAGGACAGAGGGGGGGGACACGGTCTCCACACCAGTGGCACATACAGGCAGAGCGTCTGGTTTGGGGGTGGAAGAGCAAGTGGCAGGGGGGGAGGGCCTGAGCACTTTGGGGATGCGGTATCGGTGTGTGGGGGAACCTGGGGCAGGGTGTGGCGGTGGAACCTGTGGAGTGGTGGCCTGGGGGATGGAGGTGAGAGACTGGGTGGGTGACTTGCAGGGCGGTGGCGGGGTCTTGCTCTTCTGGGTCCGGGGGGACTTGCGGGTGGGGGGCTCACTCTGCCTGCGCCTGGGGGAGGGGGTCCGGGGGCGAGGGGCACTCTCCTCTCTGTGTGTGGACTTCCTCTTCCCCCGGTATGCTGGATCAGCGGGATTGGAGGGGAAGAGGCCGAGGTCAGAGAGGAAGAGCTGCTGTGTATGTGGGGTTGCAGGTGAGGCAAGGGAAGGGGTCTTGGAGGGAGAGGATCTTGAGGATTGCGGAGTGACTGTGGTTGCCTGTGTGTGTGTGTCAGTTCCCCATCCCCTGTGTGTGTGTGGAATCAGTCCCCTGAGGATGCTTGTGTGCACGTCTTGCCTTGGTTTTGGGTGGGTGTGTGCTGCTCGTGTCTGTGTGTTGGTGTGATTGTGCAGGTGTGCATGTGCTTTGGACAGGTAGGGTGGTAGGAAGTGTGGATGGGGCAGAGGTGGGAGGGGTGAGGGACTGTTGGAGGAGGGACACTGCTGCCGTCAGGGAGGAGTCCATGGACCTATTGCTCCTCTGTAGGGCAGACATACCCATTGAGATGCCCTCCATGAACGACACCAGCTGTGTCAACAGTGTGGTGTGTGCATGGAGGACAGTTAGCATTGCTGTCTGCCCTACATGGAGCTGCCGAAGGAGGTACACAGACTCCTCACTCAGGGCAGCAGGGGACACAGGGGCAGGGGGTGCGGTGCCTGGTTTGAAGGAGACACGCTCCCGAGCACGGGAGCCTCCATGGACCTCAGGAATGGGAGCCAATGGGAGGGCGGTGGTGGTGGTGGTGGTGGTGGGATCAGACAGAGTAGCTGGGGTGTGGTGGCTGCTGACACCCGCCTCCACAAGGGAGTCATCCTCCGAGCTGCTGTGGTCCTCAGCTGAGGTGGATGGTGCTGAGGACTCCTCGGTGTGGCTCCCCTCGCCCTCCGTGCCACTGGGTCCCTCTGACCACTCGTCGGACGCTGACCCAGTCTGGCTCCGCTGCTCCTCCTGGTCCGTGGAGCTGTCCCCTCCTGTGGCTGTGGATGTATCTGCACACAATTAGGGAAACAGACAAAAATCAGTCACCTGCACTGACCGCACACACCACAGTAAGTACAGCACATCACAGAGCAAGCCCTGGCATCACTAGTAGAACATTGCCAAAAGTCATCACACAGATTAGGAGAAGCCAATTGTCAGTCTGATGGTCAGCCATGGACCAGACACCCCTCCTGCCCTTGCACCCATCTGTCTGGTGCCCGTCTGATGGTAAGACCCCAGTGTGGACACATGCACCACCTACACAGTAGTTGGACATTGCTGAGAACACGGTGAAGTATGTGAACATGCCCACCTCACATCACTTGCCACTGAGTCAGTGCAGGTGTCTGGATAAATGGATGGCCTGAGCCTAAAAAGAAATGCATGTGATGCATACCAGCAACAGACCCCATGAAGCACCCATGTCCGGATAGTCAATGCCACAATGGGGTGCCTGTTGCACATGTCACCACCCTGCAGGATCACCCTTAGGAAGTTTAATGCCATGACACAGGCATGCCTGCAAAGACATACATCACTGTCTCAAGTCACATGGCCATGTTAGCCAGCAAACAACAGTCTGCACTGTGTCACTATCCTAGGACATGGGGAAGGCAAGTAATGTAACTGACAAGTGCACATGTTCATCCCCCACTAACCACATCCTCTGAACCAGTATTTGTACACTGCACACCATTTGAACAAATGGGAGACATGAAACACTACTCCCTGAACCAGAGCACCTCACAGTGTGCTGTGAATGATGAACAGCTGCCTGAAAGTCACAGTCTCATACACCTGTCTGCACAGTCAAGTGATCAAACACCTATGAGTCACAGAAGTCTTGTCTCACATGGTCCAATAGCAGATGGCATGCTGACCCCTAACCGAAGGACATCACAGGAGTCACGACAACGTAGTCACAGCACAACGACACAGAGGCAGACACCTGAGGCAACATTTCACTGAGCACAGCATGTCAGATGATACACGGGAGTGGGAGTACAGAGTGTATTGTATGCCCTGTAGTAGGCATGACTGTCCGGCTCCACCTGCAAGAGGGATGAGCCCTGGTCAGTGGGCAGGTGGCTAAGCATGTGTGACACACTTGACATACATACTCCTGAGGCCCAGACAATTTACCCACCCGCAGAATGGGGTTGTGGCAAATACCCCAGGGACATGTGGTGAATTAGATGTGCAAGTGGATCACATATCAAAGTTACACCCAGACTACATAGCACGACTCAGGCATTGTGTGAGCAACTGACCCACCCATGAAGGCAAACACAATGTCACGGGAACAAAATCTGTCACCACCTTGAGCAAAGCAAAATGCTAGGACCCTGTACCCAAGTGACACAATTATCCTGAGCGTAAGGAGCACACTGGCGCATCAGATGGGTAGTGGCCAGGTTACAATAGAGGGACATGGGTATTGGACAACAAGACTGATGTACTGGGGAAGTTTAACCAGGCCAGAGGAGGGCACATAGCATGTTAGACAGAGTTCACAGTGCAGTCTTAGACTCACCCCCTCCTTGCTGCTGTCTGCCCTTCAGCTGCCCATCCAGCTCCGGGAACACTACCGGCAGGATCTGGAGCATGTGGGGGTCAGGGTCCGGTGTCCGCCCCTCCTGCGAGGAGGCGACAGCTTCAGCTGGACCCTTGCGATCCTCCGGGTCCAGCCACGAAGGTCCTGCCACCTCTTCTGGCAGTTGCGGATCCGGTGCTTGTAGACCCCCACGGATCGGACTGCCCGGACGATGTCCAGCCAGATGTTCTGCTTCCGATGGGCATCAACCTGTGAGGATGAGAAAGTGAAAAGGCCATTACTACACATGCAACATATCCGTGCATCACACAGTTGGAAATACATGTCTCAATCACAGGGGCATATGATGTACACAGGCAGTGCAATGAGGGCTATGGACAGTTTGCCAGCAGTTACTACATGGTATCATTGCATGGGTAGTGAACCTTGTTTGAATGCACTGTTACTCCACTGTACCTGTTCAGTACAAGTGACTACACACTTTGGGTGGTGCGAACTACTCAGTGGGCATGCTAGCCAGTGGTGTGCACACTGTAAATCCTGCTAGTCAGGCAACATGCACAATTAGTGAGGCAGTGGACAGCACACTCACCTGCTCCCCTGGTGTCCCATACAGCTTGCTGTACTGTGGAAAGAGGCTGTCCAGCAGGGCCTGGTTCTCCTCATGGGTGAAGGCTGGGGCTCTCTCCACAGTACGTGCCATTGCAGCAGCCAGAGGATGCAGAGACAGCAGCAGTGTAGTGGCAGATGTCGTCCTGGAGCATGTAGTGCAGGCAAGTGAGCTCTCAGGGGAACAGCCAGCATTATATGTGTGCTGCAGAGGCAGATACTGTCCCATGTGTCCAAAGTGATAGGTCCAAGTCGGTAGCATCTTCTGAATCTGGCCAATCCATGGAATAGCAGCTCCAATACACGCCCACAGCATCCTTCAAAAATTCAACTTCATGACACCCATGAATTTGCAACATTGTTGTGGCTGGCCAACTGAATTCACTGCATCAGACTCGTTGTAAATTCAAAAACCGCATCCGTTGCCATGCCAGGCCGCAGCCAATGCGTGCACACCGATCGGACCATTGCTGTACAACGCGTACCCGCTCACATTCAATGCAATGGTCCGAGCAGGCACACCGATCGGACCATTGCTGTACAACGCGTACCCGCGATACAACGCTTACCCGCTCACATGCAATGCAATGGTCCGAGCGGGCACACCGATCGGACCATTGCTGTACAACGCGTACCCGCTCACATTCAATGCAATGGTCCGAGCGGGCACACCGATCGGACCATTGCTGTACAACGCGTACCCGCGATACAACGCGTACCCGCTCACTTGCAATGCAATGGTCTGAGCGGGCACACCGATCGGACCATTGCTGTACAACGCGTACCCGCGATACAACGCGTACCCGCTCACATGCAATGCACTGGTCCGAGCGGGCACACCGATCGGACCATTGCTGTACAACGCATACCCGCTCACATTCAATGCAATGGTCCGAGCGGGCACACCGATCGGACCATTGCTGTACAACGCGTACCCGCTCAATGCAATGCAATGGTCCGAGCGGGCACACCGATCGGACCATTGCTGTACAACGCGTCCCTGTACAGGTCACACGCATGTGTCACCATGCTGGTCAATGGTGAACCTATGCCAGCCACATATACTTTCCAGGGACTCTGGGGCACACCTACTACACCACACCCAGTCCACACTGTATCTAAGGCATGTGTGGCAGCATGACCTTATCTGTGTATGGGTGTGTACATGTTGTTTTTGGGCTGGCACTTGGGGGCAGACACACCCAGGCTGTGCACATGTTAATGGGGACAGGGTCCTTTGTGTGTCGTGCACATGACCACTGGGATGTGCAACTGTTCATTTTTGGAGCATGTTGCATGGTCACATTTCCAGGTTGTGTATATGTATGACATGTCACATACCCCAAGGCTCATGTGGGAAAGCATGTACATCACAGGGTGGCCCATTGCCACAATAGTCATGTCCCTCCGCAGTCTGTGTGCATGTTGTGTTTCACATGTCTGACTCCATGTGCACAATGGGAGACAGTCTCCACATCCACGTTGTTTGTGCATGGACTTAGATGTTGTGTGTGTGTGTGTCACTGACGTCCATGTCTTTCCTGCACAGGCTACAGGGGGCACTACCTGTGGGAGTCATGTTTGATTTTTCTGACGTGTACATGATACGCCATGTCATGCCAGTGTCCATGTGGCAAGACAGGCTCCCTGGGAATCTACCTGTCAATGAGTTGAGATGCCTGTGGCGCATCTGTCCAGACGTCACTGTGGTATGTGTGTGGAATGTGAGTGCAGTAAATGGGTACTGTGACACAGCCAAATGGTTTCACATAGCACACCCTGGGACCTGTTGTCCACACATGTTGAACAGAGATGTTACATGATGTCCATGTGGGTGCCATATGTGTCCAAACAGAACGAGACACACATCAAGTACTAGTGTTTGCTGATGATGTAGCATGTGAACTACAGTATGGTGAATGGCACATATGTGGGGTGACTGACAATCTTGACTTCTTCACCTCTGCACTGCAGGGCTCCTGCTGTCCATCGACCATTCCCAGACCTGGCAACGATGGTGGAACGTGACAGCATCCGACGGTACCGCTTCACCAGGCAGCTGATTGAGGATTTGGCAGTGCGGTTGGACCCATATTTGCAGCCTGGCCGGCCGTATCCGACAGCGCTGACCCCCAAGGTGAAGGTGATGGCAGCCCTACACTTCTTTGCCACCGGTACCTTTCAACACACTGTGGCATCTACTGGTGGTATGTCACAGACTATGTTCAGCCGTGTGCTACGCGATGTTTTGGTGGCGATGTTGAGATGCCTTAACCAGTACATCTATTTCCCACAACGTCACCGACTCACTGACGTCAAGAGTGACTTCTATGCCCTGGGGAGGATGCCACATGTCATTGGCTCCATTGATGGGACACATGTGGCTTTGGTACCACCACAGGCACATGAGCAGGCATACAGGAACAGGAAACATTACCATTCTGTCAATGCTCTGGTGGTATGTCTTGCAAACATGACCATCACACATGTTTGTGCCCGTTTCCCCGGTTCTGCACACAATGCCTATGTGATGAGGAGTAGTCGCATCCCGAGGATGATGTCACAGATGCCGAACCAGCGTGCTTGGCTTGTCGGTGTGTACTGACTTTGTACCATTGTGTGTGTTGTGCTATGTTGCTTTCCGCACACTTTTCAATGTTGGCTAATGTGCAATTGTCTGTCTGTAGGTGACTCGGGATACCCCAACATGCCGTGGTTGCTGACACCCCTCAGGAACCCCGTGACACCATATGCGCTACAATGAGGCACATGGTCGGACCAGGAGGGTGATTGAGCGGACCTTTGGTCTCCTGAAGAGCCGCTTCCGCTGCCTGGACAAGACAGGAGGCGCCCTCCCATATGCCCCAGCAAAGGTGTGCAAGATTATCATCGTCTGCTGCATGCTCCACAACCTGGCAGTGCGGAAGGAGTTGCCTCTCATCCTGGATGACGATGACCAACATCCGCCACCTGTGGAGGATCCAGGCCTGGGCCACGATGCCAGTGATGATGATGATGATGGTGATGGTATTGTCCGCACACAGCTCATCACCAACTTCTTCAGCTGAATGTGAGTATCCAGAGTGTTGTACTATCAATGAATTTGATTTGCATGATATGTGTGTGTGGTGCTGTGGTGCTGTTTGAGTGGGGCCATGTGCAACTTGACTGGATGCATGCGGAGATGTGTCCTTGCAGGTGGTCTGTACTTGCCAACAGTGTAGACATGCTAACTTGCTTTTGTGTATTTAACTTGTGACAGGTATTAGACATGAGTATTGCCATTCTGTGCTGTTCTTCTGTGCTTTTGAGTGTGTGTCATGTCTGTCCTTCACAGGGTGCTGCTGGAGTTGTTAGAACAACTTGGATCCCCGAATCAATGATTCAACTTCCAAGGTGGCAGCAGTTGTTCCCCTACAGGTGATGTGCCACACACCCCTGGACTTTCTATCTTCTGCATTGTTTGACTTTGTGGCCACAGCCAGGTGGGATTAGCTTGCATTTGTAGTGGACACAACATGTAGCAAATGTGTAATAAACCTGTTCTACATTTTAGGGTGTGCGTTGTCCGTAGTCACACATCTGAGTGACATTTGCTTACTGCACCTGTGTTGTAGTTGACACAGACTGTGAATATGTGTGGTGTCTGTGCATTGCACTGTATTTCCAGGCAACATCAGTGTAGGGGATGAGTCATATGGCCCTGGTGTGTATGTGTTGTGTGGCCTAGTGGTGTGTCTCCCTCATATGTGTCACGTCACCATGACTGCCATGACGGTGTTGGACTTGCTGTAGCAGTCAGGATGCACAGTGTCATATTTCTGATCACCATCTCCATGACAGAGACCACATTGGAATCACAACAGAGGCAGATATGGTTTTTTGGTGTGTTTATTTACAAAAGGTGTGGGGATGGTGCACAGGATGGTGGGTGCTGTACATAGAAATTGGAATCCAAAGTTCCCATGTGAATTGGAAGTCCTGGTAGATGAAATGTCCAGGGTATAGTCCACAGTCATCTGATGAATTTGTACAACTAGAGCTCCCCATGTCATGTGGGCGAGTTGGGTTGCCATCGACAGGGCGTGCAGTTTGCACACAGAGGAAAAGTTCCAGAACAGGTGTTGGCTTCCTGGGGGATGTAGCTGGCCATCGGCCTCTCAGTTTGGCCTCCTCGGATGGCCCCTCTTCTTGGGGGGGGGACCCTCAGGGGCAGGCTGCCGCGGTGCAGGGTACTCTCCGCCAGAGTCCTCCTCCCTCCCTGTGGCTGTTGCGGATGTAGTGGCAACAGATGTTGTGGGCGCACAGGGAGGTGAGGCCATGTTGGTGGTGATCTGGCGGAGGCATGTCAGTATGTCCCTATGCACCGCTGTGAGTTCTTGCAATGTGTCCCACTTGGACTCCATGCGAGACATGTGTGTCTCGACACGGGACATGTGGGAGTCCAAGCGGGCATGATGGGCAGCCTGCTGCTGTTGTATGTCCTTGAGGATCCCCACTACCTGGGTGACCTCTCTGGTGCTGGTCTGGTACGCATCTGCAATGCGTGCCAGTTGTGGGTCATCACGCAGTCCTGACCCCTCTGCAAATAGCGACCTGTGTCTACCACCCCTCCCACCACCCCTGGCAACACGTGCAGGGCCTGTGGTGCCACGCACAGGTGACCGTGTGCCCATTTGGGTGTTGTTAGTGGGCTCGATGGCAGCGGCTCCAGTTTGGTCCTGGGTCCCTGCGCTGTTGTCACCTGTGGTCCTTGGTGTGTCCGTGTTGGCAGGGGTGGCCTGTGTGTTGGCAGTTGTTGGAGGGGTGGGTGCAGCGGGTGCAGATGTTGGTCCTGCTGGTGCTGCATGATGACTGGCACCGGAGGGTCCAGCTTGTTGTTCGCCATCCGAGGAGTGCAGAGGCTGATCCACACCAGTGAGCTCTGGGTCCGCCGGAGCCTGGGACAGGGACTCCTCCTCATCTGCTGCTGAGTCCCCATCTTCACCTGTTTTGGGGAGAGACACAGATTGTATGGTATGTGTCTACAGGCATCAATTGTTAAACCACCGGACAGTTGTGACTGTACCTCTGGATGCGGCCCTGGACATTGCATTCTACTCAGTTATGACAGTCAGAGAGTGATATTGGTGTAGCACATTGTCCTGCCAACCTGTGGCATGTCAATGTGAATGTTGAGGTATGTGCCTGACCAGCATTGGTGGTATTTGGTTGCCATCCGGGCCGACTTCTCCCCCAGCCCAAATATCCCACCATGGAACATGCTTCCATTGCAGGGAGTGCAAGTTGTCTTTCAGGATGTCAGTCAGTGGTGTCCTGCTGTTGGTTGTTGCACAGTTGCCTGCAGGGCCTTGTGCTCCCCCAGCAGTACCCAGTGTCAGCCATCTTGTGAGTCCTTTTCCACTCCCTGTGATGTGAGCATGGTTCAGGGTGGTGTTGATGGGCCAATTGTGAGGCTGAGCAATATCTGTGACTACCACTCCCATCATGCTATTGCCTCCACCCCCTTCCCAGCATGCCCATCCTTCCTTCCTTTTGACTCTGCTTCCCTGTGGGGTGCCTGTGCTGACAGGTTGGCTGAGAGTGTTCTCCTTGCGGTTGTTTGCCTACCAGTCCCAAGAGTGTCCCTGTGCTTCACACAGTATGAGCCCGGCTGGTTGGTCTTTGTGGGATCTTGAGTTAGAATGTGAGGCTTTGCATTCTCCCAGGTGGGTTCTGTGGAGTTAGTGTTGGGGTGTGTGTGAGGGGAGGTGCTTGTAACTATGGTCAGTGCTGTGAGTCCTCCTTCCCACCCAGCCAGATATCCCACCATGGAACATGCCTCCATTGCAGGGAGTGCAAGTTGTCTTTCAGGATGTCAGTCAGTGGTGTCCTGCTGTTGGTTGTTGCACAGTTGCCTGCAGGGCCTTGTGCTCCCCCAGCAGTACCCAGTGTCAGCCATCTTGTGAGTCCTTTTCCACTCCCTGTGATGTGGGCATGGTTCAGGGTGGTGTTGATGGGCCAATTGTGAGGCTGAGCAACATCTGTGACTGTCACTCCCATCATGCTATTGCCTCCACCCCCCTTCCTAGCATGCCCATCCTTCCTTCCTTTTGAGTGGACTTCAGTGTGTGTGAGTGTGAGAGCAATGGCAAGATGGCTGACAATGTGGTCGTGTTGTTTGTTGGTGCACAGTTGCCTGCAGGGCCTTGTGTTCCCCCAGCAGTGCCCTGTGTCAGCCATCTTGTGAGTCCTTTTCCACTCCCTGTGATGTGAGCATGGTTCAGGGTGGTGTTGATGGGCCAATTGTGAGGCTGAGCAATATCTGTGACTACCACTCCCATCATGCTATTGCCTCCCCCCTTCCCAGCATGCCCATCCTTCCTTCCTTTTGACTCTGCTTCCCTGTGGGGTGGGGTGCCTGTGCTGACAGGTTGGCTGAGAGTGTTCTCCTTGCGGTTGTTTGGCTACCAGTCCCAAGAGTGTCCCTGTGCTCCCCCCAACAGTACCCAGTGTCAGCCATCTTGTGAGTCCTTTTCCACTCCCTGTGATGTAAGCATGGTTCAGGGTGGTGTTGATGGGCCAATTGTGAGGCTGAGCAATATCTATGACTCCAACTCCCATGATGCTATTGGCTACACTGACTTTACCAGCATACACAGAATTCCTTCCTTTCAGTGATCTTCCCTGTGAGGTGGTGTTCTAGTGATGTCAATATATCTGGGAGTGTTTGTTGGTTCTATTTGTGCCACTGCCTTGCTGTATTTGTTGTTAGGTTTGTAGATGTCATGACACAGTTAGATGTCACTATGAGATGGCAGGTATTGTGTTTGTCTGTCTGGCATTCACATCTTGGGATGAGGATGTTTTGTTTGCTGTGTATTTGGTAAGGGTGCATGGTTTGCCTATCCCTTTGAGGGTGCTGTGTGTGTATTGTCACACCATATTGTGTATATAAGTTGTGTACTCACCAGGCTCTGGGATGTCTGTTAGTCCATATACGCTCACTGGTGGTAGGATGGCCCGCACCTTCTCCTCCCAGGGCCTGAGGTATATTGGTTTTGCAGGAGGGCCACTGCCGGTGCGCTGGCTGATGATGTAGTCCTTTTTTAGTAGGTCCCGGACCCTCCTGCGCACATCATACCACCTGTTCTGGATGTCTTCCTTTGTGCGCAAACATGGTGATTGTGCATTCACCCTGTCGACAATCCTCGCCCACATCTGCGACATGGGGGTCTGTTGTACCAATGTACCAAACAACTGTGGCTCTACCCTGAGTATCTCGTCTACCAGGACTTCCAATTCACAATCTAGGAACTTGTGGTTCTTCTTTGGGGGCATGGTGATGGGTGGTGGTGGTGATTGATGTGTGTGTGTGTGTGTGCAAGTGGGGGTGTGTGAGTGTAGGTTTGGCTGGGTGTGTGTGAGGGTGCTATTTGTAAGTGTGGTAATGGTGTGTGGCTTGTGTGATGTATGAGTTGTGAGTGTGTCTGTGGTTGCTGTGTGATGGTGTTGTTTGCTGGCAGGTCTGTGGAATTTGCAAAGGCTCATGGTAGGGATTTGTGGCCTTTATGTAGGTGGGGTTGGGGGTGTGTCCTTGTTCCATTTTTCCCCCACCCCCAGTATTTATTGGCTTTGTGGTAGCTTGTTTGGCCATTTTTTTTACTTTTTTCCCTTGGTGCTTTGGGTGCATGTAGGAGTCGTTCTTGTGTCCGAGTCGGACGCTGCTGTTGTCTGGTGCGATGTTGTCCGACTCGTTCCCGCTGTGTTTCAGGTTGGTTTCATGTGCGGCGTACGAGTCGGTCGCGGAGTATTGGGTTGATTCGGCTGGGATTTGTGTGCGTGTGGTCGTACGGCTTGTGCTCCGTGCGAGTCGGTCGTGTTTCGCATGAATAGCATCGTACTACGCGGGTCGGAGTTCGCGGGTACGTTTCGTTCGGTCGCTATCCGGGTGCGTGTCGGTCGGTTAGTTTCGAGTGTTTTTCTGGCCGGATGGCTTGTTTCCATCCGGCTCGGTTGGTCGTTTTGTTTTCCGTCCGAGTCGGTCGGGTTTCACATGCATTTCATCGTACTACCCGGGTCGGACGGCGCCGGTTCGTGTCGGTACGTTTTCCGGCCCGAATCGGAATCGACCCCTGAGTCTACAACTGGCTGCTGTCACAAATCTCACTTACACCCTCACAACAACAGCAAGATCATCAGACAATGGGTACGTTGTACATTGTCACCCACCTTCAAGTGAATTAGCGGGTGATGAGCTGTTGACGCAGGTCAACACCTTCCTCCTCTCCACTGTCATCATCACTGGACACGGGTTGGTTTGCAGGCGGGGGCCTTGGCTGCTCATCAGCATCCAGGAGCAGGGGAATCTCCTTGCGAATGCCTAGGTTGTGGAGCATGCAGCATGCCACTACAATCTGACACACCTTCCTGGGCGAGTACATCAGTGCCCCTCCGGTCTTGTCCAGGCAGCGGAAACGTGACTTCAGCAGTCCAAAGGTACGCTCCACCACACGACGTGTCCTCCCATGGGCATCATTGTAGCGGACATCAGCTGGTGTACCGGGGTTCCGCAGTGGGCTCAGCAACCAAGGACGGTTGGGATATGCAGAGTCACCTATGTGTGACACACAAAGAAACATTGCAATGTTGCAGATGCAGAGGACAGCAGGTCACACACACAGCACGCCAAATGACTAGGCATACTCACCCACAATCCATGCATGCTCAGGAAGCAGATTGGCCATCAGCTGGGGTACAATGCTGCTATGCAGGATGTATGAGTCATGGGCCGAGCCTGGAAACTTAGCACACACGTGTGAGATGATCATATCTGCCAGGCATACCACTTGGACATTTATGGAGTGGTAATGTTTACGATTCCTGTAGATGTGCTCACGGACCTGTGGTGGCACTAGCCCAACATGGGTGCAATCAATGGCACCAACTACATGGGGGATGTGTCCAAGGGGTTAGAAATCTCCCTTTACAGCTGCCAATTCTGCCCCCATGGGGAAATGGATGTATCTGTCCTTGTAGATCATCATGGCGGACAGAACATCCCGCAGCACCATGCTGAACATGGGTTGTGACATCCCACCTGCCTCGGCCACCGTGTTCTGGAATGATCCAGTCGCAAAAACATGCAGTGCCGCCATCACCTTATACGTTGGGGTGAAAGCTGTTGGATATGTTCGACGAGGCTGTAGGTGGGGCTCCAACAAATCACAAAGGGTCTTTAGGGTGGCTCTATCCAGACGGCATTTCCGGATGATCGCCTCATCCTGCATGTCTGCCAGCACTGTCAAGTGACGATGCAGATTTGGTCTCCTCCTAGTTGAGATGAGAGTGGACACATTGTAATGCAATACATCATGGGATGTGCACAGCATCTCACATCATGGCTGACACAACGGCAACAAAGAATGTCATATGAATTGAGTTAAAGACCAGCTGACATGTAGGGACCCCTTCAACTACACAAATCACACACTTGTCAGATTGCACACAGCAAGTCCCCCAAACAACACCTCGGTCAAAGTGAATGGACATTGGGATATGGCCACATTCCCCATGGGCACGCCTGGGAGTCTGTCATCCTGCACATGTGTGACAAGGCAACCCCACGGTATCCTACCTAGCTGCTGTACATGACACACATTCAGGCGTCAATTGAACCTGGCACACCTCAACAACACAATGACCACAGTCTGAGCATCAATGACGAGTGTGTGCATGATCTAACATGAGAGGTCATGCTAAAACAAACATCATCAATTGTGGAAACAAATGCTGTGATTGACAATGCACATCAACACATTGACATGTGTGCACATTGTATTGTCCATACCAACACTGTCCTGTAGTGTAGTGTAGTGTAGTGTACTGTAGGTGCGGAACTGAGAGACAAGTGATGCCCAAATGGTGGTTGGCATGCTCCGCCACCCAAATGGCGGTGCCTCATGTGTGTCTATGGCACCCAAATTGCGGAAACTACTGCCTGGCACCAGCGGTGTGTGTGCAACACACCCCAATGCACAGGTGTGGTACTGATAGCCCCAGAGACATGGCCAAATGGCGGTTGGCATGCTCCGCCACCCAAATGGTGGTGCCTTATGTGTGTCTATGGCACCCAAATTGCAGAAACTACCGCCTGGCACCAGCGGTGTGTCCCCGCCATGGTCCATGCCATTACAGCCAGGCACCAGCGGTGTGTGTGCAACACACCCCAATGCACAGGTGTGGTACTGATAGCCCCAGAGACATGGCCAAATGGCGGTTGGCATGCTCCGCCACCCAAATGACG
This sequence comes from Calotriton arnoldi, assembly GCA_963921515.1. Lineage (NCBI taxonomy): Eukaryota > Metazoa > Chordata > Amphibia > Caudata > Salamandridae > Calotriton > Calotriton arnoldi. The sequence continues at coordinate 24,650 of CAWUFW010016418.1, read as the reverse complement.
GTGCCTCATGTGTGTCTATGGCACCCAAATTGCGGAAACTACCACCTGGCACCAGCGGTGTGTGTGCAACACACCCCAATGCACAGGTGCGGTACTGATAGCCCCAGAGACATGGCCAAATGGCGGTTGGCATGCTCCGCCACCCAAATGACGGTGCCTCATGTGTGTCTATGGCACCCAAATTGCAGAAACTACCGCCTGGCACCAGCGGTGTGTCCCCGCCATGGTCCATGCCATTACAGCCAATGGGCTCCGCGATCACGGAATCTCGATGCAATTTTGAAAATAGCGGTAGGCGTGCTACACCACCGCAGTGCCGGTCATTGGATGCAATCAAAAGATGCAATACCGCGGTAGCGCCCGCCTGGCCCCTGCGGTGTGTCACCGCCATGGTCCATGCCATTACAGCCAATGGGCTCCGCGATCGCGGAAGCTCAATGCAATTTTGAAAATAGCGGTAGGCGTGCTACACCACCGCGGTGCCGGTCATTGGATGCAATCAAAAGATGCAATACGGCGGTAGCGCCCGCCTGGCCCCTGCGGTGTGTCACCGCCATGGTCCATGCCATTACAGCCAATGGGCTCCGCGATCGCGGAAGCTCGATGCAATTTTGAAAATAGCGGTAGGCGTGCTACACCACCCCAGTGCCGGTCATTGAATGCAATCAAAAGATGCAATACCGCGGTAGCGCCCGCCTGGCCCCTGCGGTGTGTCACCGCCATGGTCCATGCCATTACAGCCAATGGGCTCCGCGATCGCGGAAGCTCGATGCAATTTTGAAAATAGCGGTAGGCGTGCTAGACCACCGCGGTGCCAGTCATTGGATGCATTTGTAAAAGGCTGACCTGGTAGACCAATTGCAGCAGCCCAGGACTACTGGAATGACCCCAGGGGGCTATATATGTGTGGGAGAGTGCCCAGAATTTCCACTGCTCACAGAACCTGCTGCCTGAGACCCTCACCTGCTGCTGCCTCCAGGGACTGCTGCCTGAGACCCTCACCTGCTGCTGCCTCCAGGGACTGCTGCCTGAGACCCTCACCTGCTGCTGCCTCCAGGGACTGCTGCCTGAGACCCTCACCTGCTGCTGCCTCCAGGGACTGCTGCCTGAGACCCTCACCTGCTGCTGCCGCTGCTGTCTCTAACCAACAGTGATGTCAAGGACAGAGAAGATCCGTGCCAGTCCCTTCACCGGCGAGGAGCTTGAGGTCCTGGTGGACGAGGTGCTCACACAGTACCCAAGGCTATATGGTGCCCCAAATGTCGTGGTAAGTCTTCCACAGTGGGTGTGAGAGTGCAGGGGGCACACATGTAGTCGGTCTGATGCAGCATGTGCATGTGAGTGTGGGTTTGTGTCATGCATTGACTAACTTGCATTCCATTGGGTGAAAGGGTGTGTACCCTACTCCTCAAGTCTCCCTGCCTGCACATCAAGATTTGAGGGACATGTCTTGTCTTGTCAGCCATACAGTGAAGCAGCAAGTTGGTAATGGAGGATTCAGGCCAGTCATTGCTAGTGTGCATGTCTTTGCATTTCCCTGTTGTCCATCTCAGTGTGAGCCCACCTGGCCTGCACAGTCACCGCCCAATCCAACAAGAACACATCACTGACTGTACAGAGTGTAACATGTTCATTTTCAAATTTGACTCCCCATCAATGTGCCAGGTCAACCCTGTAGATTGCACACGACTGGCACTGTGAGAAAGGAGGTGGGTTTGTGAGATCATGTCCCTCAATGTGATATACATGACACAGTGGGCTACTCACAGTGCATGTTCGTTCACGCATGCGCATTGTCGGACACAGTGGGTCTAGCCACATACACATGTTATTTTGTGACGTATGTCTTGCTCTACCTAAAAATGGTTAGTAGATGTGCTCAGAGTACACATGGTCTTCTGTGCTGGCATCCTGCTTGTACATGAGATGTGCAAGTATTGTGTCCCCCCTTATACATGCATGCATTTACGTGTGATTCTCACATGCAGATGTACCATGTGAAAAGCATTTCTGTCTCTGCATGTGAGATATGTGGATTTGTGATTAATCTGTATCATGCTACTGTCCTGAGTGATTTTGTCACATGACACTGTGTCACTGATGTTTGCCCCTCTTGTCTCCCATGCCTGCAGCTCAAGGTGCACCACCGTAAGGCCGTGTGGAGGGGCATTGCGAACAAGGTGCGTGCTCTGGGAGTATCAAACCGATGGCGCACCCACTGCCACAAGAGGTGGGACGACATCTCACAGCTGGCAAAGAACGTTGCGGAGATGACACTGGGGCGGATCCCTCGCACTGGCCGGATGGACCGGCGAAGCATGACACCACTAATGTGCCGCATCTTGGCCGTGACTCACCCTGAGCTGGATGCACGATTGAAGGAGCATCGGCAGGCAATTAGGGGTGAGTGTACTGGGAAGGGTGACTATGGCTGTGTGTGGCTGCATGTGCCAGCGCTGGGCAATGTGATGTTGGTAGTGTGATGCAGTGGCCTGTGAGTGTCAGCTTGTGCCGGTGCTGGGTGCAGATGTCATGCATGTGTCCTACCTGTACTTAACACTGGGAAACGGGTATGGGGCATTTAAATGGCATTGTGGGTGGTGGGAGACAGGTATGAGCTATCTGTGTTGCTGTTGTAACGGAGCCACATGCAGGATGTTGTGCTGTGTGGTCATCACATTGCTCACTTTGTCCCGGTTTGATAGTACACACGCACTGTTGTGATGACAGAGGTGGGTTTGAGCGATGTAATTGCACAGGGTGGCGTGCAACATGTAGATCTAGACATCTTAATGGTTGTCTGTAATGCATATGTTTGTTCTGTTGCTGCCACTGCACTGACCCTACATCTCTCTCTCTCATGCAGCATCTCCCGTGGTCACGGAGGAACATGGGACGGACACCAGTGGTGGGGAAACTAGCACAACAGCTGCAGAGGAGCCCTGTGAGACAGATGTGACCAGCGCCTCGGAGGGGGACAGGAGTCTGCTGGAGGAATCACAGCCCGAGACGCAAAGTACTGTGTCATCTGATGCCAGTGGTGACGCAGACATGTTGGCGGGCACAGGGAACGGGGACTCTGCATCATCTTCCACCACACAGCGTACAGTGCCCACCCTCCCAGCCACTTCCTCTGGTGCTGCCCGTGTTCGCACCGCTAAGAGGGGAAGGGTGTCCTTCACCCCCGGCACCGCAGCCCCTGCCCCGGTCCCCCTGCTGCCATCAGTGCTGAGTCTGTGGACCTTTTGCGCCAGCTGTGTGTAGGCCAGACAGCTCTCCTCAATGCATTCATGGACCACGACAGTAAATTGGCTCAGGTGGTTGCATTCATTGAGGGCATACATTCAGACGTGGGTGGGCTGCACCGGACTGTCCAGTCATTGTCCACTGCAGTGACATCAGCCCTTCAACTGGCACAATCTGGGAGTCCAGCGAATGTCCCTTTGTCCACACCCATGCCAGTGGCCACATCGGACGACAGTGACCACGCTCCACAGACCTCTAAGTCACGATACGGCACACGAAGCACCCACAGCAGCAGAAGCCCAAGCGGTCCAGGCCGCAGACACCATCCCCACAGATGACCAAAGCCACCCCAGTGCACACAGACAAGAGCCCATCAGGCAACACCAGGGGACAAAGAGCCAAGAAGCAGGCGTCAGGGTCACGTGCCTCAGGGACATCCCCAGCCAAGGACTCTCCTGTCCCGAAAGCGTCTCCCAAAACCAAACATACAATTTCCATGCCCACTGAGAAGGTGGTGAGTACCAAGGGTAGGCATAAGAAGGGCTGCAAGTCCGGTTCACCCACTACCTCCACTCCCATAGCAAGCCCAGTGAAGCAGGGAATGGAGGGCACTGTGGGGGGACCACCTGGTAGGCAGGGGATGGAGGGGCAAAGCCAAGGCCATGCAAAGCGTTGCGCAGGTTCAAGCACGTCACCAGAGGGAGGGCCAGCGTCTGCACCTGCTGCAGCCTTGGTGTTGTGTGAGCCTGATGTGTCCACGCCACTTCCCATTGTTCCCAAGACAGTGAAGCCATTGCAACTCCCCAAGAAGTGGAAAGGCACCCCTCCACAATCTCCCATCGACACTGTGTCTCATGTCTGCATGACTCCACCTCCACGTGCCACTACACCACCTGGTCCAAGCAGCCCTCCATTTTGCCTAAACACTGATAGGTATACCTCAGCTGTGCCTCCCTCTCCCCAGTCAAGTGCTCCAACTGGGCCTGACACACAGCCAGCTCCCAGTATGACTGACAGCCAAGTCTGAGTGTTGGTCGACCTCACACGCCTGTCTCTCACACAGCATGGCCTGTGCTGCACATCGTCACACCCCAGACTGTGTTGCTGACCATGGTTAGGGTACAGTTGCAGACATTCCCTGTGCAGCTTCTCATGGACTCACTCTGCACTTTGTCCTACCCACTGGCCTTGCCGTTCACTGCTGTGTGCCCCCTGCCTGTGCAGCTTCTCATGGACTCACTCTGCACTTTGTCCTGCCCACTGGCCTTGCCGTTCACTGCTGTGTGCCCCCTGCCTGTGCAGCTTCTCATGGACTCACTCTGCACTTTTTCCTGCCCACTGGCCTTGCCGTTCACTGCTGTGTGCCCCCTGCCTGTGCAGCTTCTCATGGACTCACTCTGCACTTTGTCCTGCCCACTGGCCTTGCCGTTCACTGCTGTGTGCCCCCTGCCTGTGCAGCTTCTCATGGACTCACTCTGCACTTTGTCCTGCCCACTGGCCTTGCCGTTCACTGCTGTGTGCCCCCTGCCTGTGCAGCTTCTCATGGACATGCTCTGCACCTTGGACTGGCCACTGGCCTTGCTGTTTTGCCCCTGCCTGTGCAGCTTCTCATGGACATGCTCTGCACCTTGGACTGGCCACTGGCCTTGCTGTTTTGCCCCTGCCTGTGCAGCTTCTCATGGACAAGCCCTGCATTTTGTGCCTTGCTATTATCTACTCTGGTTGCCTATCTGTGCATTTTGTGAATAAAGACAGTTGATCCTGTTGTCTGTTTTGTCAGTGTCCTTACTGAATAAAGTTCTTTTACTGTGTATATATGGTTTACTGTGCCACATGCTGTGTGTGCCACTTCAACCTTGCCAATTTCTTTACTCACTTATTCTATTTTTTGCAGGGGTGAGGGACTTCAGTTTTTCCTGACCCTGATACTTGTGTGGGCAATGTATTAGATTTGAGGTGTGATGCAGTTGTCATTGTTTGTTCATGTTGGCTGTGTTGTACACATGTCAAGTTGTGGTGCACTGCCAGCTCAGAATGGGATTCTGTCCAGAGGATTGCAGGCATGCTGGCCAGGCTCATCATGTATGTGTGTTTGCTGTGGTACTGCTTCACTTCCTGTGTGTGATGTTGTCTTTGTGCTGTGCTGATTGGTGTTGTGTGGGTTCATGTTGTGTCACTCATTTCTGTGTGTGGCTGGTATGCTTGTTGTGCAGAAACTGCTTGTTGTGCATGCAGTGCTGTGGGGGTATGTTGCCTTGTCATTGGCTGGTATGCATCCACTTATGTCCTGCTGTGTTTGCTATGTGTTCTTTTTTGGCTGTGCATCTGTTGTTTGTTTGCAGTGGCTGTGTTTATCTGTGATGGTACACTTCTTGTCTGTGTTGTGGTATGTTGTGTGTGCATTGCTCCTGACTGATGGGGTTGTGCACTCCTGTTGTGTCTGTGCTCCCATTGCCTTTCCACATTTTTGCTGCACAGGGCATGTCTGTTCTTGTTGTGGTTCTGTGTGTGGGTCTGTTGGGTTATGTGTTTGTCTGTTGTTTTTTTGCAGACATTGGTTCTGGCATCCCTGTGTGTATGTGATGTTTGTGGCTACCCCCAGGGAGTGTGACTGTTTGTCTGTGTATTGCCTGGACATTATTGCTACCCTTCTGTTTGTTTGACACTGGTGTTGTGAGCTGCAGATGTGAGGGGGGTATGTGTGTGGATTCCTACTAGTGTTTGACAGTCATGGAGTGTGTCAATGGGCCCTGTGTGTTGTGCTGCTGGAGTATTCCTGTGAAGTATTTGTATACATATGTGTGGCTGTTCACAGTTTGACTTCAGGGCCTTCATTTCATCCTTGTGCCTCTACATGTGTTGCCTTGCTGTTTCCTTGGGTTGTTGCACTGGGCTGTCTGTGGTTTGACTTCAATCACTATGCAAGCAATGTGTGATTAGGTGGGCTGGGGGTGTTGTTCTATGTTCCTTGTCTTGCATGTGCTGTACACATGCTTGGTGGTTGTCTCCTTGGCCTTCCATTTGTTTGCACCTCACTTTGGCTTTCCTGTTTTGTGTGCTCCATTGCTGGTGGCATGTGGTGTGTGTATGTGTCTGTGTGTCAGTGTGGGGTATGTGTGTGTGACTTGGTAGGCTGTGTGTCCAGTGAGATGTTTGTTCCTTGTATGTGTCCATTTGATGCTTGTACTGAGTTTACTTGCCATTGGTGTGGTGTTGTTGTGGTGTGTGTGTGTGTAGCCCTGGCCCTGTGCTTCTGTGCTGTGTGTTCCTGTGCAGCAACTCCTGCTGTGGCTGTGTCCCTATTTGTTTTGTGTGTGGTGCAGGGTGTGGTGTCACTTGGCTTGTTGTTGTGCATGGGGGTGCACAGGTGTGGCACATGGCATGTCCCTTCAGTGGGGGCTAGTGTGTGAGGGTGGAGTAGTGGCCCTGTGGTCTTTGTGCCCTGCCCATGCCTGGTGCTGGCCCAGCCTTCTGCATTGTGCGCATGTATTCCCTTGTCTTCACCGCTGCGGTGACGTGGCCGTGACATTGCCTCACGATCGCGGTCGATGTGTGACCTGGATGCGGAGGGGTGTATTGGTGGCAGGTGGGTCATGTGTGTGTGCACTTGGGGATGTGTTCCTATCCCCACCAGGGTATCTGATGTGGTTAGGGACCCTGTGCCAGTCCATGGTTTGTGTTTTGTTGTTGTGTGTGGGGTTGTGTTATTGCGTACCTGCGGCTGCGTCCGCGACGATCCATTATTTGCTGGTGATGTATCAGGTACAGCACCAGGAAAACGTGGAGTGCTGGGTCCATGGCGGTCTTGTCCGGGCGCTGTGGGCTGGGTCTCTGGTTTCGCGCTCCGCTGTCGAGTTTCCGCCGTGTAGGATTTGCCGGTTTCTCTGCTGCGGTGCGTCTGGTTTTTTGGAGCATCCTAATTTGTGGACCGGAGCGGACGTCATTCCGCACGGTGGTGTGTCTCCATTGGCTCCCACCGCCGTGCTTGCGGGCGCACTTAGATATGGTTCGCGTCGCACGGCAGCGGACAGGAAATGGTCTGTTTGGCCATTCTAATATGGCGGACGTGATTTCCGCTCCGCACCGCCAGCTCCGCGGTGGTGCCACCGCCCGACATCCTAATAGACCCCTATATGTTTTAAATATTATACAAAAAGTGAGTAATAACTACTTATTTGTTGTCCCAAAATAAACATCTGAATAATGTAATAAAACAACAATTTCTAATACTATTTTTTCCAAAATGTTATATGAAAATATTTAATATTTACCAAATATGTAATGTATAAACAATTAACAAAATGTTTTTTTTTCCTGGTTAAAACAATAAAAATAAATATACTTAAAAAAATAAAATACTTTTTCTAATTTTTTATTATCAATGTCTCATTATAAATAAAAATATAAATAAAATTTAAAGATGTTTCTGTGTTTTTTTCTACATGTTATGAAATATTACATGTATAATAAAAATTTTATATTGTATCAATGTACTTTAAAAAATATTATGAAATATTACATGTATAATAACATTTTTATATTGTATCAATGTACTTTAAAAACTATTATATTTGTCCAAACATTTATAACTAAGGGGCCTATTACGATGGCGGTCGGATGTCCACCGCCAGGCCATCGGTGGTGCCCGCCGGACCGGCGGTGGACATCCAACCGCGATCGCAAGCCAGAAATCCGCTGGTCAAATTAGGATGGCGGTGGTGACCGCGGCGGTGGGAAATTCCGACCGCCGGTTGCCATCCGCACTCCTGCCTGGCAGACGGAGCAGGACCGGGATAATGGTGGCGGTGCAGAGCAGGCTCCGCCGGCAGGATTATGATGCCGGCTGTAGCCAGCCTTTCCTCAGCGGTCAGACCGCCGTGGAAAGGCATGCAGTGATTGTCTTCCGGGGGCCCGTTGTGGGCCCCCAATGTTTTGTGGGGGGTGTGGGTGCTACATTTCCCTGTACCAGGTGGCAGGCACTGTGCAGGGGAAGAGGTGTGGCGCAGCGGCTAGGGTGCCCCCAATGTTTTGTGGGGGGTGTGGGTGCTACATTTCCCTGTACCAGGTGGCAGGCACTGTGCAGGGGAAGAGGTGTGGCGCAGCGGCTAGGGTGCCTGACTCCGGACCACTGGGTTCACAGTTCAATCCCCGGGACCGGCAGCAGGTTAGCCCAGCACCATGTGACTCTGGGCAATAGCTTGCTTAAACTTCCCAATGGCCCCCAGCGCCGGGACACCTCTTCGGAGGTAGCTGTGCGCTTTACAAATGCTGGTATTTCATTTATTTCATTTCATTGCCTGCCATGCAGTGCAGGGAAATGCAGGACATGCTCATTTGGACATCGCTGCGGTGCTGCGGGCAGCAGCAACCGCCGCAATGTTAAGGCCCGCGATACGACCGCCGCGGTCGGATTTCGACCGCGTGTCATCGTAATTCGACCGGCGGTGATGTCGCGGTCAATGCGGGCGGTCTTTTCCCGCTACCATGGCGGTCGGGGAGGTTCTCCGACCGCCATTGTAATAGGCCCCTATATCTTTATCCTTACACCATAATATATTTTTATTTCTTCACTATACCCACTATAAAGTACATTAACTCAGAAAAGATGTTAATTAGCAAACATTATAATTTACTACTAATTTATATTAAGTTAGGGCAGACAGTGGAGACTAACCTTATATAATTTACTATTCCCACTCCAAATCACATTAAATCAGGGAAGGTGCTGGACACTAATCATATATAATTTAATATTCCCACTCCAAACCACATTAAATCAGGGAAGGTGCTGGACACTAAACATATATAATTTACTATTCCAACTCCAAACCACATTAAATCAGGGAAGGTGCTGGACAATAAACATATATAATTTACTATTCCCACTCCAAACCACATTAAATCAGGGAAGGTGCTGTACACTAAACATATATAATTTACTATTCCAACTCCAAACAACATTAAATCAGGGAAGGTGCTGGACTCTAAACATATATAATTTCCTATTCCAACTCCAAACAATATTAAGAGGGTGATAAGGATCGCGGGCGGAACGCCATCGTCGGCCCGGCGGTGGCGATCCGCCCGCCATCGCAACCCAATTTACCCCCCGCCATATTATAATGGCGGGGGTATCGCGGCGGACGCAAAGTGCATCAGCCGCTTTTCCGCCGGTCGGCAATCGTTCCGATTGCTGGCCGGGCAGACTTGGCCACTAATATGGCGGCGGTGCCTACCAGGCACCGCCATCCATATTAGGATGTGTGCGGAAACTGGCCTTTCCATGGCGGCGATGCCGCCATGGAAAGGCTGGCGGGGATTCGCTTTGGGGGCCTGTTGCAGGACCCCGGGTGTTGGGGGGCTGCACTCGGGGGTACCTATGGTACCCCCTACATTGCCATGCACAAGGTGGCAGGCACCGAGCGGTGCCTGCCTTGTTGTGCATGGCAATGCACAACATGGCATTTCAACATTGCGGCGGGTGCTGCAGCCAGCAGCACCCGCTGCAATGTTAAAATCCCAGATGCGACCGCTGTGGTCGCATCATAATTGGGGTGGCAGGACCGCCGCATGGCCGGTGGCCGGTCCCGTTACCGCTAGGGTGGCGGGCGGACTAAAGTCCGCCCGTCATCCTAATCACCCCCTAAATCGGGGAAGGTGCTGGACACTAAACATATATAATTTACTATTCCAACTCCAAACCACATTAAATCAGGGAAGGTGCTGGACACTAAACATATATAATTTACTATTCCCATTCCAAACCAGATTAAATAAGGGAAGGTGCTGAAGAGTAACCATATATAATTTACTATTCCCATTCCAACCCAGATTAAATAAGGGAAGGTGCTGAACAGTTACCATATATAATTTACTATTCCAACTCCAAACCACATTAAGGGGCTCATTACGATGACGGACGGACTGGAGTCCATCCGCCATCGTGGTGGTGACCGGGACCGTCCGCAATACATGCGGCGGTTCCGCACACCACATTAGGATGGGACCGTCACCATGGCGGTCGCATCTTGCATATTTAACATTGCGGCGGGTGCTGCTGAGAGCAGCACCCGCCGCGATGTCAAAAATTCCAAATTATGAATTATTATCTCTAGAGGAAAATAAGTTATGTTTTCATTTAATTTTACTTGCACGGAGAGAAATCTGTAAATGCTGGATCAAAAACACATCTCCGACATTTTTAGATTGGATAACTTCTATTAAATAGACGATGAAGCTAGATAGGGCCTCATGGAAAAAGAAAAGTAAGAAAAAGGATTTTTGGTTGCCTTGTGTGGATTGGCTCGACACCTGTAATACTAGGGGTAAGATAGTCCAATGATTAAACCTTTACATCGGGATACTTTACCCCTCTGGTCTGTTCCGTGGGCTACCCAGAGAAAGGAACAGAACAGACCGAATATGAGAAAGATAGGTTCTGTGTAAAATGCATCCATCTAGATACAGAGCTCTCATGTCGGTGCCAATTAAGTGGGGGCCGCAGAGAAACCTAAATGGCTCTGGGTACATCTAATGGCGAATGAGGACAAAAAAAAAAAACATTAAATCAGGGAAGGTGCTGGACACTAAACATATATAATTTACTATTCCAACTCCAAACAACATTAAGGGGCTCATTAGGATGGCAGAAGGACCGCCACCGCCGTCACACAGGAAATTCCCACCGCCGAATTAGGATGGCGGTGGGAATCCCAATCTGTCCGCAGCGGACGGAAAGTCCGTCCGCCACGGTTCCACAAGGCGGTCCTTTTCCGCCCGCCTTGCGGAACCAGGACACAGGGCAGCATTCTCACTCCAAACAACATTAAATCAGGGAAGGTGCTGGTCACTAAACATATATAATTTACTATTCCAACTCCAAACCACATTAAATCAGGGAAGGTGCTGGACAATAAACATATATAATGTACTATTCCCACTCCAAACCACATTAAATCAGGGAAGGTAATAAAAATAAACAGATATAACCTAATATTCCTAATAACAATTATATTAACTCTTGTAAAATACTACACACTAAACATATGTATGTATCTATAATTAAATATACATTGCATAGTATTTGTTTTTGTTTAAACATATCTGTTAAAATATCTCAAACATTTTAATATACAAAAAAAAAAAAATTGCCACAAAATATTTTACAGTGTTAACCAAATACAAAATTATAACCAATTAAATACAAAATAATAACTCTCATTAATATACTAAAATTTCAAAAATAAAAATGGTAATAAACTTAAAACATAGTCAACTTCAACAACTATAAACACAATATCCCAGTACTACAATAATTAAATTTTAAAAATAAATTTCAAATTTTTAAAAATTATGAACAATAAATTTTAAAAACACTCACCACCCTTAAACTCAATAAATGCCATATTACACTCATAAATTGATTTTTCTTAATTTTTATTTAAAATTCAAAAATGTTAAAAAAAATTGAAAATGTAGTACCAAAAAAAACATTATTTTAATTTTTCCATTTCTTTTTATTCCTTAAAAATATATGTGAAAACTCCCCACCCATATCCCCTATAAATCCAAAATCCCAACTCTAAAAATTAGGGGGCCCATTACGATGGCGGGCGGAAGCACAACTGCCGTGCTGGCGGATGCAAAAACCACCAGTTACCGCCGGCACGCAGCAGTCCACACGCCCGCCCAATTACGATGCGAAAAGCAGGCCAAACACCGCCGGCAAGCCAGCAACACCATCCGCCATCAAAGTGCGCCCGTACACGTAGCGGCGCAGCTCAACTGACACACACCGTCCGACGAAACACGTCCCGCCCGGCGTATAAATTACGATGCCGCAAACAAACGGCTCCCACGGCTAAGAGACACCGCACGTGAAAGAGAGGCGGTAACACGGACGCAGAGCACGGACAACGAAGAAGCGGCACCCCGGGCATGAATCCAGCACTGCAGGCCCTTCCCATGCTTCTGCTGATGCACCACCAAGGACGCAACGTACCGCGGAGACGCAGGTAGGCACACACACAACAAGTGCACGCAAACAGCGCACACAGTGCAAGGGCGGAAAAAGCGGACAACCCCCCACCAGCGCGTGTACACTACACATCCACCATTGCATCCACATATGACACACAGGCCAAATCCTAACATCGCGGAACACATGTGTACACACCACCTGGGACTAGGAACCAACCACCCCGTCACGGCCACAAAGCGCCGATGACACCGCCACACATGCGCACAACGCAGAGGCCAACCGCAGCGCCATGCATGCGTCGCACACAGACACAGGGACACAACCAAGCAGCACCCACATCAGCCCCACCCCGAACGCACATGACACGTGACAGGCCTGCCACAGACATGTCCCCAACGCCCAATTCACGGACAACACCCAACGCCACACAACCAATGCACACATGTCAGTGAAGTCACGCAACAGCAGGACACACCCCAGTGTAACAAACATGGCGTAGCACACAGCGGCGGCAACACCAACTAGGAGAAGCAGGGCCCCTTCGGGAAGAGGAACGCCAGTACCACACTGAAAAACCCATACCACCCTGCACATATGAACAAGACATATGAAACGGAACACCAAAGAGCCCGGGGACCGACAACAGGTGGCCCAAGAATAACATCCACACACAAGGCCCAACGCAGAGCGGAAAGGCAGCCTGCCGCCCACACAAGGGAGAGCAGACAGCACTGAATGACCTTCCATTCCAACTCCGAAACCACAGCCCTACGACAGAAGCCGGTGAATACAGCCATTGTCCAAGAATAGACCAACACAGGCATGCCGAGGAGACCGACCACAGGGCAGATAGCGCATATCACAGAAGCACACAACGGACGGGGAAGAAAGAAGAAAACACTCCCCATGTCGGCCACATGCAAGTTAATTGGAATGAGTCACACAGCACTGACCTTGAACTGTCTGAGAAGCATGTGGGAAGAGGGCCCGTGTCCTCCAAACAAGCCAACAGAACACAAGTCCTGTCTCCCTACGACTACACAGAGCTCACAGCAACCCCGGAGCGTGCACATTGCAGACTGCACACACAGCCGGAGCACGCCATCTCAACGAACCGCTGCGAAATGGCAACCGCAACACACCTACCCAACTACGCCGAACAGCTCAAGCTGTACAAAACCAACACGATACATACATTGGGATGCGATCTCCTGTCCCTGCTGAACGTAAGTTACCGACTGACTTACCGCATCACATTGTTCAGCTGCGTCATGCCCGTCTTCTACTGTCGGAGGTGTCCCTACCAGCATCCCGTCGAGATATGCCTCTCCAACCCGGCATGTCTGAAGGCGGACCTGCTACCACTACTCCTCCCTCTGGACGCACACGACAGGGCCTGCTCTGCCTATGGGGGCATGGCGTATGTGGCCAACATCGCACCCGCACTGAAATGGGACCACTGTGCCTCCACACGACGGATCATCGAGAACAGCTACATCGAATGTCACCCAGCATGCCCCATCATGGTCCTCCAAGGGACAACTTACGAACAACACCTTGAGAGCCACCATCCGCTTCATTGGCTGGCAAACATGTACACCACCAATGACATGGAAGCCCTGCTGGACGGCATCGCATACCTGACAACCTGTAAATACGTCGGACCACAACGCAGGTTCCCCGAGTGACCTATGAAGTCCAACCCCGCACCCATGCTCAGCTTCCGCACGGACTGGCCAGTCACCACCACAACAGCCATACCAAACGACCGGCAACTGTAACCACACCATCAACGACATCGCCATGACATCGGATATGACCGGGACATGCACACTGTTCCCCATCACATCCAGGAACACCGCATGCATCGTGGGAGGCAGTGGCATGGGCTCTGTGTATCGCACCCACATGGACGGAACTGCACGAACAACCAGGACACGACATGGATCCAGCGCACATGGACACACACACCGCTCAGTGGACATGAATAGGTCGCCTGGAGTCTGTGGGTGCTGCACCCCTCCCACCCCCGCCCGGGAATCCCATACCAGGACCTTTGCATGGACGACAAGTGCATACAACAACAACACGACCCCAGTGACTGTGACATGTCCAGTAACCACCACAGTGCAACAACAAGTGGCACGCCGCTGCATGCACGCAAGCACATGCCCTGATGTCATCTCACATGCACGCGTGCATGAGGAACAACCGCAGCAAACCTGTCACATGGAACTGAGATGGACTGTGCCCATGATGCCGAGCGGTCTGGTAGGCTACATGTATACCGTCTGTGTCAAAGTCCGCAGCTCCGCAGCTATACGTAAATGTACATTAGCACAGCCTTGGCCAAGCAGATGTAACTCTGAAGCCCACATCCCACATGCAACAGCCAATCACATGTAACCCCACACCCTATCCAATTTGTAATCATGCTCAGTATATCCTCAACATGTATTCCGCTGCCAGTAGTGTCCACTATACTGCATCACAGAGGACAGAAGACTCAATATAATGTTTGAAACCAAAACTGTCTCCGCTGACTCATTTCACAAGTACGAATGAGAGAGGATGAGAGTATGTGAAGTACACGGCAGTCGTGACATGACCATGTAGTCCACTGGTATTGGATGTCAACGCAAATGAGTAGCACTACTGTGGAAGACACACATGTGTCGTGTGAAGTCGTATGGACGCAGTGCTCAGGTGGGTGGGTGCGACGGGTAGATGCGCACATGCCAAGTTGGAGCACGCTGTGTTGGGAGGGGTCATGAACAGTACACCACCGCTTCCCTGGGCATTGTGAGAGGACACCTGTCGGGGGGGAGTGAACACGTGTGTGCACAGCAGCCGGGCACACGTACAAAGCGGTACCAGGCGCACCTCAGCCCACCCTCTGTGGACAAGCTGGATCCTGTTGTGCGCCCGCCATGCCCCTTGACAAGGCACACACAGCCCCAGTCGACCAGGTGTAACCCCAACATAGTCAATCCGCACAGGCGATACAGGGCACGGGATGGCAGTGGAGCATGGTGTGTGAGAGGTCTCCTCGCGCTCCTCCTGGTCATATCACGCAGGCAATAGAACCTCAACGTCCAGCATGGCAAAAAGTCAAATGGAAGTGTAGGGGGACGCACCACAGCATGAGCAGCACTGACGTCACGGGAGGTGGCTCGCACCATCCCATCCATTGCCCATCATACCAACCACGCCACATGCCATTGCGACTAAGTGCAAGCGCGTGCGCCACCACCCCTGAGCCCTCCCCAGAGAGGCCAAAGAGTGAATGTGTGGGCCATCAGCCACAGACGGACACGGCCTGGCCGCAAGGGCAGCCACAGCCACTGGGTGTCGCAGGTGGCGGATCCGGAAGGCGAAGACTGTGATGCATAGTCCATGCAGGCCGGGTCTCCATTTGGGGCACCACGCAGGTGGACGGCGTCCCGCCACACATCATACCCTGAGACAGCCCACTCGTGCAACTGGACCCACACATACACTCCTTGCCCTCTCTGGTGCGAGCTTGGGGCTGCCTGTGCAAGCGCTAGCCTCGCAGGTGAGCATGCATATTGGGGGCGAGGGGAGGACATGAGGGCTGGGGCGAAGATGACTGTATCACTGTCAGTTAGTACAAGGGATGACCCAGATGTGGAAAGGAAGAGACGTGTCCCGTGTGTACTGCAACTAGTCGCCAATCCAACTACCCCCCATGTCCGGAATGTAAGCCCGCACCTAGGCCCGCCCATCCGCCACATCGAACATACCACCAGCACGACAACCTTCCCATTCGAAACACTGACTGGGGGTGGCGACCAGTGAACAATCATGTGTAGCCTACCCACGCGTACATGTGGGCCCTCCATGATCCATGTCACCTGCGGCAAAGACATGACATGCGCAATGAGGGAAGTGAGGAGAGCTGTCCGCCCCACGCGCAGAAGGTGCATCAGCTCCACAGACCCAGCAGCGAGTCCAGCAGGGGTCACATGTGCAGGGGCAGCTGTGCCTGGTGTGAAGGCACATGCATATAGACAGCACATCGACCAATGTGTAGTCTGCCCACATCCACAGTACATCATCATGCGGACATAGGAATTTAACACAGGGCAACACATCTTAGTTGGTGCACCCACCGTGACCAACAATGCGCAATCATCGACGTACCCGCCCTGTGCATGGCCCCCACCCAACGGAGGCACATCCAGTGCCACCATCCCACACACACAAGCCTTCCACGGAACATGCTGTGTCCAATGGTCAGTACAGAGTCAGCGCCCATCTGGTGGATCCTGAACAGGAGACACATGCACACACATGCCAGCTCCCACTATGTACGTCTGCCACCTGGCACGTGCAATGTAACCTCTTACCTGTGACGTGTGACTGCAAGCACACAGCCGTCTTGGCATGGGGCTGTCAATGTGGACACCAGTCAATGTTTCGGGAGCTGTGATCCGTACAGTGCTGTACATAGGGTGCAGTGCTGACACCTACTACTGTCTCATATCCCCTCGTGCCACAGGTCCCACTTGTATTGGCCGCTCAGCCCGTGCCCACATCGTCGTCGTCGTGTGCCATACTCATCCAGCCTCGGAAGCAGTTCCATGCTCAGCAGACACTCATGTTGCCGTGGCGTTGCCGCTTGACGAATATGCAGTCAGTCCCCATCAGCACGCCCCACAAGTCATTGGGGCCTAGATCCCCATGTGCATGCACATGGCAGTGGTATGTCTCACTTGCCATTGCCATTGTTGGGAGACCTGTGTAAGTGTATTGTGGCCGTGCCGTCCCAGCTTGACAGCTGGGCTGTGGCTCATGTGCTTGCTCAGTCATGTCAGTGATGTGTATGCGAAATTGCTATGTGCCGTGTTGCTTTGACATGTGTCCTCTGCCATTTACCCCAGGCGGAGACCGAACATTGACCGCCCATACCAATTGCTGGCGGACATGGACGATACAGAGGTTATCAGGAAGTTTCGGCTGGACAGGCCAACCCTGCATCGACTGTGTGCCATGTTAGAGCCCCATCTCCGTCCCCGCAGGGTGTATCCGACTGCTGTCACCCCCACGGCTAAGGTGATGGCCGCCATGAATTTCTTCGCCACTGGGTCATTCCAGCACACAGTGGGCAGTGGAGGAGGGATGTCCCAGCCCATGTTCAGCAAGGTGCTGAGGGATGTACTGGCAGCCATGATGCTGTACCGAAACAGGTACATCAGATTCCCCAGGGCTCGTGAATTGGCGGCAGTGAAGGGTGCATTCTATGCCCTTGGCAGAATCCCACACGTCGTGGGAGCCATTGACTGCACACATGTTGGCCTTGTTCCACCACAGGCCACTGAGCACCTGTACCGCAACAGGAAGCACACGCACTCCCTGAATGTGCAAGTGGTGTGCCTTGCGGACATGGTGTTCACCCACGTGTGTGCCAAGTTTCCAGGCTCGGCACATGACGCACACATAATGCGCAACAGCATCTTGCCACGACTGATGGCCAATCTGCAACAGGATCGTGGCTGTATTGTCGGTGAGTATGTGGAGTGGTGTAGCGTGCTGGTTGTGCGATGCTGTCCCCTGTCCAGTTGGAATAGCAACGGTTCTCTGTGTCCCTCACACCCAGGTGACTCTGCGTATCCGAATGGGGCATGGCTGCTCAGTCCATTGAGGAATCCTCGCACCCCAGCAGACGATCGATACAATGAGGCACATGGGAGGACCAGACGTGTGGTCGAGCGTACCTTTGGCCTCCTCAAGTCCAGGTTCAGGTGCCTGGACCGCACCGGGGTGCACTGGCGTACTCCCCACAGAAGGTGTGCCAGATAGTGGTGGCGTGCTGCATGCTGCACAATCTGGCCATTCGGAAGCAGATCCCCCTCATTGTGGATGACGGAGATCAACCAGGGCCCCAGCCCGCAGACCAGGACAGCTCGAGTGAGGTGGACAGCGGAGAGGAGGAAGCTGGGAATGTGCGCCAGCAGCTCATCGCCCGCTACTTCACTTGACGGTGAGTGTCCATGTACGACGGATGATGTGTCTGTATCTGTGCAGGTGTGTGTGTGCTGTGTCAGGGTGGCCGTATGTTCACTGCGTGCAGTGTGTCAACGCTCCATGGCCAGGGTAGTATGCCACTGTTGGTGACTGTGGCATTGTGCCCTATTGCTCTGTGCGATGTGTGTACATTGCTTGTAGTTGTTGACATGTACTGTGTGATGGGTGTGTGACACACTCATTGAATGTGCTCCTGTTCTGTCTCCCACCCCTAGGTCCCTACAGGCCCTCCGGATTCCATTGCCATGCCACGCATCAGGTGCCTTTCCGCCCAAGGTGGCCGTTGTATTCCGTACAAATAAAACACAGGGCACAAACAGCAGTTAGTGAAAAAGGTGCATTTATTCCAAACTGTGACATGTGATTGTGTGTAAGGTGATGACAAAAGTGGTGCGTGCAGTGACAATGAGCTGTCGGTCATGGCTGCGTGAAGCTCAGGGTGTACCCACCGGTTCTATGTCCATAGTCCAACACACACATGCCATCCAGCTGGCTGTGTGGAGTGGGATCGTAGAGCAAGTCAATGCAGTGGCTGGTCAAGGAAGGCTGGCGGAAGGCTGGCTGGCTGCCTCACTTGCGACTGGAGCGTGCGAAGTCCTCCCGGGAGATCTGTTTCCTCTTCGGACGGCCCCTTCCACGTTTGGGAGGGGGTGTGTGGTGGCGACCTGCTGGTGGTGGGTGAGGTGTGCTCACTGGCTGTGGACGCAGGGGAAGTGGACACTGCTGCCCGACCCTGCGCCCTAGCAGGTGGTGGCGGAGGTGGTGTTGCTGGCCTTGCCTGTGACCCCACCGCCACCACCAGCTGGCCCATGAGGTCCACGAGTTGGTCCATACGGGACACGAATTGGCCCATATGGGCGTCCATGGACCTCAGCACCCCCAGCACCTCCCGCGTGTCTGTAGCAGACCTGACCCATTGTTCTTGGGCCTCCTCATAGGCCCCAAGGACTCTGGCCATTTGAGGCAGGGCATGGCTCCCAGGGGAGGCTGGCGTTTCCCTGACCCTGCTCCTCCTACCAGTCCTGCTGCCACCGGCCTGCCCACTAGCCACATTGCACACCACGGTCCTCGCTGTGGCTCCCAGGGTGGATCCAGTCGGCCGGGCCACCACCTGCGCTGGGGCTGGTGCCAGCGAAGACGTGGTGGTGGTGGTGGCGGTGGTGGTCGGTGCGGCGATGGTGGCGGTTGCGGCAGTGGTAGTGGCCGCAATGACCGTGGGTGTGGCCGCAACGACAGTGGCAGCAGGGGGCTGGGACTGTTCAGCATCCCTGGATGATGGGTTGGTGGGTAGGAGGGGTCCTGGGGAGCGGCTGGGCCCTGCCACACCAGATGGGCCTGCTTGGTGGTCCGTGTCCGAAGAGGAGGACAGATCCTCCAGATCTGTGTGTCCTCGTTGGGGGCTTGTGGGCTGGCTGTGCTGGCTGCTGTCTCCATCCCCAGCATCCGGCAGTTCGTCACCTGTGGAGAGAATGAGATTTGTTATTGTGTTGCACCTGGCGAAGTATGTATTTGTCGTCTGACATTGGCAGTTCGTGCAATCTCGTACATGGGTTTCCCGGAGGCGAGTGTGTGGCTGTGGCATCTGTAGTTGGGTGTGCTAGGCAATGGGACTGTGTGCTGTGCACATGTGGCATGGGACGGATTGGCCATGCCGATGGGTGTGTTGCTGTGCCCCTACTCATTGTGACTCTGGTGTATGCGGGCTCCTGGCCCATCCTGGGTCTGGTTTGTACTTTGCTTTTGGGGTTCATATGGAACGCTTAGGCACCCATATGGCAACATGGGGGCCATGCCCCAGATTCACATTTGGGAGGGGATATGCTTTTGGGGTACATGCTGTAAGCCATGGGTGCCGAACGTGACATGTGTTGTGGCAGCATGACAGTGCATGGTTTGAGGTGTGTGCATGCTTGACATGGCCTGCATATTTGCTGTCTGTTGTGATTACTGGACATGGCATTGGACGCATCGTTATGAGTGAGTGTTGGTTGTGTGCCAGCCAACGTATTGCAGTTGTCCCATCTCCTTGGTGTGCGTGCTGCCCTGTGCCATGTGCATCACTGCAGTGCTCGGGGGGCCCATGTTGTGTGTTGTTGCTCACAGTGTGTCGTGCGCTTCATTGACTTCTGGCACATGGTTGGTCATGGGCATGTGTCTTAGCGTGACTGCTGTATATGTGGCAGCTGTGCGGATGACATGCCTTTCATGAGACTGGGGCTGACGGATGGGATGGATGGTATGTTGTATGTGCATGGTGTGTCTGTGTGTTTGATGGGTTCAGTGGTGTTCGTGTGCATTTATGTAGTTCCGCTCTGTTGCGTCTAGTGTTGTTTGTCTTACATAGGCGTAGTTGTGGGGTGTGTGGTTGACAGGCAGTAGGGGCTACATGGACTGGACTTCAATGGTGTTTCGGTTGTGTGTGATGGGTTGCACAGTGGCTGCCGTGTGGTACTATGTTCAGTGTGGCTTGTGCATGCAGACGTGGCTCCTTGGGTGTTGCTGTGTTTGTGATGGGTCATGTGGGGTGTGAGTCTGTTGTTCATGTCCGTGTGCACATTGTTCACTTGTTCGTGACGGTGGGCGGTGCTGCGTGTTCGTCTGCTACGTGACATGTCCCATGTGTTGGTCGTGTTACGGCCCTCATGCCTCCAGTAATCCAGCCCTGTCCAGTTTCCCACCTGCAGGTTGTTCGGGCGTGCACTGTACTGGATGCCACATGGTTCTAAGCGGGGGTGCTCCATGTTGCAGGTCTGTGGGGGTGGGGGGTGTTGTGGGTCGTAGTGGTGGCTGGACACCCACTGACACCGATTGCTGTGGACCGTGATGTCTACCTTTCGGCTGTCGTTGTGCACTGCGGTGGCTGACACGTGGCTGTGGGGTGTGGGGGATGCTCCTCCTTGCTGTACTGTGGGACTAGGGGCCTGGTGTGTGTTGTACTTGGGCTGTCCACCCTCCCACCCACTGCACTTTGTGTTCCTGCCACTTAACTGTTACTTGTCGGTTAGTGCAGCTATGGCGGACACATGGGTGTGGTGGGTGCTCGTTGTGGCGCTTCTGGCATATTTGGGGACCTGTTGGTGGTTACATGGCTGGCTGAATGTACACATGTCCCCACGCATCTTACAGTTGTTCTGTTTGGGCTGTGTGTGGTGGTGTCTGTTGCATGTGTGTGTCGTGTATTGTGTGCTGGACATGGGGGTGTTTGTCCCTGGGAGCTGTGGCATGGTGGTAGTGCATGTGAGTACATAGCGGTGTGCTGGTATACATTAGTTTGTACTTACCAGCCTCCACTCCCCCTGCTAATCCGGCGAGGATCTCGGGATGTATGATGACTCGCACCTTCTCCTCCCACGCTTTGAAGGTCTTGAAGAGCGCGGGATTCCCTCCGCCAGTGACGGCAGCCAGCTCTCTGTTTTTGCCCTCCTTCTTCTTGACCAGGCTCTTGACGTCATTCCACCGTTTGTTAATTTCGACTCTGTTCCTGGGCAGGGTCCCGACTGCATTGACCTGGTCTACGATCCGGTTCCACATTCTGTTTCTGGTGGCTAGTGGTGTGTGTTGGACCATGTTCCCATAGATTTGTGGGTGCACCTTGATGATCTCGTCGACCATGACCGTCAGCTCCATGGGCGTGAACTTGGGCATTCTTTGTGGTGCCATGGTGTTTGTGGTGCTGGTGCGGTGTGTGTTGTGTAATGTGCAGGGGGTTTGTGGTGCCGGTGTTTGGTGGTGGTGGTGGTGGTGGTTGTGATGTGTGCGTTTCTGTGGTGTGCTGCTGTCCTTGCTGTGTCACTGTGTCCTCTCCTCTCCTCTCTAGTTTGCAATGTTGCAAGGGGTTGTGGTCTGTGGGAGTGCTGCTTTTGTACTTACCTATGTGGGTGTGTCCTCATGGTCTGTTGTTTTCAGGTGTGTTGTGTCTGGTGTTCTGGCCTTTGTATTTTTTGTTTGTCCAGGGGGGTGTTTTCGGGATGTGTACTGTGCTTGTGTATTTGTGCGTGCCTTGCTGTGTGGACTTATTGGCCATGTTGTGTGCTATTGGTTTTGTGAGCGGATGGTTTCTGTGCAGGGACGTGGGCGCCATGGTTTCTGCCGTGTCGATTGGCATCGGCGTTGTTTGCGCTGGCGGGCGGTATATTTGTGGTTTTCCCGCGCTCATGGCGGTGCGATCGTAATTTCACGTGCGGTGTGTCGGCCGTGTGGGCGGGCGGTTTTGTGTTGTCGTGCGTGTTTCCGTCCGTGGCGGGTGGTTTGACTCCGACTCGGACGATGGCGGGCGGTATTTTGTGTGGATTTTTCCGCCGATGGCGGTTTTCGGTTTGTGTTATCGTAATGGCGTGGTCGGTGTTCAGACGGTGTATGCGGGCGGAATTTTGCCGCTTCCATGCCTGGCGGATTTATTTACGCCGGGTATCGTAATACCAAAATAGCCGGATCTCGCCATCGATGGTCCAAAATGCTTCGATGTTGCGCCTATCGATGTCAAAAATTTCGAACGTTGGTATGTGTAGTAAAATATCGAAGTACAGCTAAATCGAATGTTATAATATCGATAGTGTGGAATAATTAACTCGATAAAGTGTAGTTATTGTGTGATTTTTTGTATATTTGGTAATATTAATTGTATACAAGTGCTTTAACGTTATTCGAATGTATTAAAATTATGTTTATTACATTTTAAATATATATATATTTTTTAAAATGTCATATATCATTTTATGTGTATGCGTGGATGTTGGGTGCTATAGGGAGTAAGGGTGGAGAGTGTTTTAAAAATATATATTTACAAAATAAATATTATTTAAAAATTAAAATTTTTGAATTTACTTCTAAAAAGAATTAATTATTTAAATTTAAATTCTGAAAATTAATTTTAGGAGCGGATGTTGGGTTTATAGGGGATAAGGGTGAGCGTTTTTAAAATATATATTTAAAATTAAATATTATGAACATTTTTAATACATTTAGAATTAATTCCCCAAAAAAAATAATATGTAAATCTAAATTAAAAAATTTCCGAAAGGAGAAAGGAGTGCTTTATAAGTATATATATATATATATTTTAAATTAAAATATTATTAATATTTAAAAAAAATTATGAGTTGAAATTTAAATTTAAAAATTAAATTTAGGAGCGCGATTGTTTGGGGTTTACAGGGGATAGGGGTGGGGGAGAGTGTTTTAAAAATATATATGTAAATTAAATATTATGACATTTTTCAATAAATTAGAATTAATTCTCAAAAAAAAAAATATAATATTGAAATCTAAATTTGAAAAATAATTTTAGGCGCGTGATAGATGTTGGGCTTTAAGGGGATAAGGGTTGGGGAGTTTTTTACAAATATATATTTTTAATTAAATATTATTAAAGACACTGAAAATTTTAGATTTTATTTATAAATAAATCATTTTTATTGAATTTTAAATTTGATCATTTAATTTTTAAGGAGTGGAGTTTTTTGGAGTTTATAGGGAGATAACGTTGGGGAGTGATTATAAAAAAAAAAATTGGGGGATGTAATTGATAATGTTTAGTGATCAGTACATAGTTTATTTTAATTTATATTTAGCTAGTGGGAATAGTCAATTATTTATGTTTACAGTGTCCAGCACCTACCCCAATTTAATATAGGCTGGAGTGGGAATAGTAAATTATTTATGTTTACTGTCCAGCACCTACCCCAATTTAATATAGACTGGAGTGGGAATAGTACATTATTTGAGGCTTACTGTCCAGCACCACCACCACAATATAATATAGACTGGAGTGGGAATGGTAAAAGTATTTATGTTTACTGTCCAGCACCTACCCCAATTTAATATAGACTGGAGTGGGAATAGTAAATTATTTGTGCTTATAGTGTCCAGCACCTACCCTAATTTATTATAGACTGATTGGCAATAGTAAACATTATGTTACTGTCCAGCACCTACCCAAATTTAATATAGACTGGAGTGGGAAAAGTACATTATTTATGTTAGTGTCCAGGATGTACCCCAATTTATTATAGACTGGAGTGGGTGAAAATTATTTATGTTTAGTGTCCAGCACCTACCCCGAATTCAATATAGACTGGAGTGGGAATAGTAAGAATTATTTATGTTCACTGTCCAGCACTCTACCCCGATTCAATATAGACTGAGTGGGGAATAGCAAATTATTTATGTTCAGTGTCCAGCACCTACCCTGTCATTTATTGGAGACTGGAGTGGGAATAGTACAATTATTTATGTTAGGCTGTCCAGCACCTACCCAAATTTAATATAGACGGGAGTGGGAATGAATAGTACATTATTTATGTTAGTGTCCAGCACATACCCCACCCTGAGTAGAGACTGAGTGGGAATAGTAAATTATTTATGTTTAGTGTCCAGC